>CM030358.1:194108322-194684975 GCA_017893485.1 Hemerocallis citrina
GCTCATATTCCTTTTACCCATATATATACTAGTATAATATACGTGCGATGCACGTCTACAAAAAGTAAAGTCATCAAATTAAATGAATATATATCTAATAAGGAAAAAAATAGTATATATTTGAATGTTTTGATTTGGGCTACACATGCGTCGCACATTTTTTTTTATTGGATATAGTTTAGACGGGTATTAGACGTGTTTATATAGTTACAAAGTTAGGGTTTGTTTGTTACAAACCCCAACTCTCCCATTAAAATATTAGAGATATAGGGATATGATCATGTGAAAACTCCTTCAGTGAGAACCATGTGTGAAACTTTTTTTACACTTGTTTACTATAATATATATATATATATATATATATATATATATATATATATATATATATATATATATATATATATATATAGTAAACTAAAATATTCAATTCAATACGAGCATGAAAAAATAAGAAACAACATAGTAATTAAAATTAATACAAGCCAATGTCAAATAAAACATACTAATAGATCATTCCAAGTTTCGAACAATACCAATATCAATATTACATGACCGAAATGTTCTAATAAGTATGCTAGTCTTAAACATATTCAATAGAATTAATATCATAACCACATCTATCATAACTTCACAAGTCCTAACCATGAACCAACCAAGACCCTTCAATACTATATCCAAGTGTCCTACATCTATCATCTTAAAGAACACCTTCATGCATTAATTCATTAATTTCTCTTCAAACTCTCCTCAACTCATCATAGAGTTTGATTGAATTACTACTCCTAGGTTTTTGTAATGCAAGTAATGTATTTATAGTCTAATTTTTTGTCCGTCTTTATTTCTACACACACATACACATGTATATGTATTACACAAATGAGTGTCCCAACTCATCATATTTCCTTTGTACCGCGTACGGCTCAGGGTAGAGTTTGATTTCATTACTAGCCTCATGTTTTGGCAATGCAAATAATGTATATATCGTCTAATTTTATGTCTGTCTTTATTTCTTCACACAGCATACCACAATCTCGTACGCGTACCACAAACCAACGCGTACTACGAACCTGGTAACACTGTGTCCGACCACTGTAGGCAAAGTGTCCTTACAATCTAGAAGTTCATGTAATACTTCTTTTGGTTTCTTCTTTTGCCCCACCAAACACTACAGGATGTAGGAAGCAAAAGCCCAGGATGTAGGAAGCAAAAGCCCACACAACATTACTATGCAAAGGGAATGTGTAATGGCTAAGGACATCATAACAAATCGGCAACAAATGGAAAATGGTGATAGTGCATAATCATCAAGAAACTACATATCTCATGAGCATTTCGTGTTGGAATAACAATAAATTTACGGCTCATTAAGTTCAAAATTATCGAGAAATGTCTACTTTATATTATACAACCACCTCCCATTCACCATGAAAACGGTGATACCTATCTTATGGTGCCAATCACAGATCTAGTTTGTCAACCTTTACCTCACGTCTAGTCATTTAAATGGAAAAAAAACAGATCCTTAATAAATATGGGGCAGAGAGCTGTAGTTTAAGTTTGACACAAGGCTACAGCTTAAATACAATCTCCCATCCATCACTCTCTTTTTGTGTGTGTGGGTGACCAATTGTGGATAGTGGGAGGTTGGCTAAATTTGCATATGCTTTTGGTTAACCTTCAATTCAATGATAGCAGATAATGGAACCAAATTGCTTTCTAAGATCATACGAGGGATAGATGATGAGGACATCAATTCTATTTAATTTAGCATTTTATTTCAGTACCATATTTGTTTTTGGCAGTTATAGCCATATGTAATCTTTCTTTTTGCATTAGAATATTTTTGAGATTTGTATCAAGATTTGTTTTGAGCCTATTTATAGGCCCTGAGATTAATGAGAAAGAAATGACATTTTTGATTTAAAAATTATTATGTTGAGTTTTGCTCTTTTTCTCTCTTTTTGTGTGATACAATTGAGATCCAATTATTAGGGTTTGTGATAAATCCTAATACAATTTTGGGGTAAGTGATTAACTCTAAAATCTACCTCCAAATTTAAAAATCCCCCAAATTACAAACTCAACCCTAACCCTACTTCACCGTCACCTACCTCCCCCCCCCCCTCTCTCTCACCTTCTTCCTCCAAATCCCGAAACCCCCCTACCTCCCGATCGTCTCCTTCCCTTGCGCCGCCACTGGCCCCTCTCCCTGCCACCGGCAGCCCCGACTACAGCAGCTCCAGCCATTGCCAGATCCAGCGGCCAATCCCTTCAACAGTGGCTTCATCTTCGGTCATCCCAATTGTTCTTCGAACCCTCGGTATACTCTTTCCATTTTTAAGTATTTATGTTATACTGTCCTGTTATCTCTATCATATTATCTAGTTTAATTGTTGACCACAAATATTGAGATTGAGTGTTCCACTTGCTTGATTAGAGTACGAATCAATATTGAATCTTTTACTTGCTAAGAACACTTAGGAATTTAATCATTGATTGTTATAATTGAATTATTAATTGGGATTGTTATACGTGATTCAGTTCTTGAAAATCCATCAAACCAATTAACTGTTTAAAATTTCTAACTTTAATCCGCACTACGTGTTGGTAAAATTAATCCATTAAGAATCTTGGAAATTCTCTATTTAGGGTTAGTTTTATATCAACAGAACTCTGCAGTTTTCATATGGACATTGGAAGCCTTGGTGGTCATGTTAATGGGCAAGATCAGGAGAAAAAGACTTTTGAGTTTTTGGTAGGTAGATTTATAACAGAGGTCAAAAGAGGGAGTTTTGAGGAACTAACTAAACACGGAGGGAAGCCATTCTATCACTTGAACCAACAATTTATGACACTTTACATTTGAAAAGTTTTCTAGTTTCATACTACATCATCTATGAAAAATTAGGGGAAAAGCAAGAAAGATGATTAACCAATCAGCACCACTATGAAGACAAAAAGGCAAGAGAATCTTCACAGTTCTATCCTTCCTTCAATTAGATACTGTAACATAAATAGGAACCTTAAATCCTGACTAACCATTCATGTGATTAATGGTGTAAAAAAAAATACCTTCTCGGGGCACCATTAGAATTTCCAAAACCCCCAATTCCAGAGCCCCAATTTGCCAATGGAGGAGCAGGTGGGTTCGGGATGTTTGTTCCCACTATCTCTATTTTCATTGGCTTCCCATCAAGTTGCACATTGTTATATCTCTTCACAGCTGCTAAACCATCCTGCTTCCTTGAGAAGACAACCTCAGCCGTTCCCTTGACAAAACAAATGGTCCAAAATGTTAAAATCATACGAGAATTAAAGATTTGATGGAAAGCAAGACGAATAAGACAGATACCTTTGATCGTCCACTTCTGTCATAATGGATTGAGAAGCGCTTCAGATCACCAACCTCTGAAAACAGTTCCTGTAAAGAATTAAATGAATTAAATGAAAATCAGAGGGGGGGGGGGAATTGTATAATACATTAATCCTCCCTTGCTGAAAACGGGGGAAAATGAAAACAGAAGCAGCTAGTAGACTTATTGAAAACAACAAGCTCGGCATAAGAAAGATTTGTGTAATATGTATGCATTCATAGCTCCATTTGCAGAGAGAATTTCATATTCATGCAAATGAAAAAAGGGGATGGACCTTTTAAGGAAAGCTTGTTTTCATGATAAATTCTACTATACCAAATCCTGTTTACTAAAATTACATGACAGCTAAAAGAAACATGCCCGACATAGAAAGTCCCACATTGATGGGAAAGTTTTAAGAATGTTGGGGGAGAGAAGCACGGAGGTCGGGGATTTTGAGAATGTTGGGATTTATGTAAACCGATTCACTTAACGCACAAAAAACCCGCTCTAGACCCGTCTAGGCAGCCAAACCAAATTTTTAAAAGGCCCAAGCCCAGGCCGTAGGCGAGTCGGCTATGGACGGCCTAATGCCTAGGCGGCCGCCTTGAGAAATTTTTAGAATGTTGCATCCAAATCCAATGCAATTCGTTTTCCAATCTAGTTCTATGACAGTGTAGGGAAATATATGAGTGGCAACCAACCACTGCTCAAAATTGAAAGTCCCACAACTAAGCTAAAAATCCAAGTATCCAACTTTGACATGCACATGTAAGAAGAATGTCCTCTACCTACATAAATAATCAAATTCGTTAAGGGGGTGTTTCATTCGTTGCAAGTCCATGAAGTTCAAATTTTCCTGCCAATTTTCTTGACTCAATTACTAAAATAGCATCTTCTTTCTGAAGTAAAATGATGATTGTAGTACATACAAAATGTAAAACGGAAGAAAACTAGAAATAATTTTGTAACCGAATCTAAGTATCTGGAGGGAGCTAAATTTCTAATTGCACTAGCAAACTACATGCAACAGACCAAACACCTCATAAAGCTATTGACATTAGACCAAAAATCTTTCACTACTCCAATATATCTTCTGTACATCTAGCAAACTCAACCAAACTGTAGCAACTATGAAGTACATAAGAGCGTCCCACCATCACTCTACAGCTCTACGTTTTGCCGAGCCTACAATTTCCAATTACCACATAGCGAAAAGCATCATGTGACTCTACAACATATACATACAAAAGTAAACAAAAGATTCGTATTAACAACAGGAACAAATCCCCTAACTCTAAAATCCACTGCACCAACGCATACCACGCAGACACGAGCCAATTAATCCAACATACAAGCAAATAAAGTAACAAACATGCATAATTACGATTCAAATTCTTATGTCAACAATATATATTTAAGAAAAAACAAGATAACCAAAACATAACAGATTAACCGAACGGCATAAAGTATCCACCTTAATATCCTCATTCGAGACACCGTAATCCAAATTCGAAATATAAAGCTTGGTCCCCGTCTCTATCCCCGCCGCCCTTCCACCTCCCGTAAGGCCAAACGGCGCCGCCACCGCCTGCATCTGATCCGAATACATGTCATGCTTCCACGTCGAGTCCGGCGCCTAAACCCAACAACCAAACCATCAAAATTCGCAGATCTAACAAATCTCAGATCGAGAATAAAGAAAACCCTAATTTTCAATTTTACCTTGGCGGCGGGGGCGGCGTAGGGGTTGGAGAGGTTGGCGGAGCGGTTGTTGGGGCGGCGGATGGGACCGGATCCGCCGTTGAACCGGCCTCTGAAGCGGGGGTTGGAGGAGGTGGTGTTGGTGTTGGAACTGGGATTGGATTTCTTGTTGTTCTTGATGAGGTCGTCGAGCGACATGTCGAGGGAGTTGGACATGGTTGATTTTTTGGGGGAGATTTGCGGAATTAGGGTTTGTGATTTGGGGATCTGAGGAGGGAGAGGAGCCCGAAAGTAGGAAATAGGACAAAAGGAGATGGGGAGAAAGGAGTTTTTTTGCCTACATAGGCCACTTTTTGAAAATAGGGCAAAAGCCAAAGTACCCCTCCACGTTTGGCCTGAGTACAAAATGTCCATACAACATTTGAAAAAATATAATAAATTCATTCTTCCGTTAACTTAACCCTATCCGTTAAGTTATAATTATTAAATTACTATTTTACCCTTACCCTTTCATATTCATTCTCTTTCTCCCTTTCTTCATTTATTTTTTCTTTCTTAATTTTTTCTTGTTCTTCCCTTTATTCTTTTTTTCTTCATTCATGATTTTTTTGGTAGCAAAATGGTAGATTTCGACAAGGTCGGGTCGGCAAGGTCAGCAATGGTAAGACAATGGTAAGACAAAAGCTGTTTTTCAGAAAACTTCGGTGCCTTTTCATTAAATCTTTTTATGTTAAATTTTTTTTTCATTTCACTTCTTACCTTCTTATTTTTCTTTTCATAGTATCTTAATTTTTGAGTATATATATACTCCTAAAACTTACATTTTGATATCTGAACTAGAAGTTTCATTTCAAATGAACGAATACAATTTCCATATCTAACGAGTCTGACATAGAGAGTCATCATCATATTATATATCCAACTTGTCATATCGTTTTTTTCTCCAAATCTCTTGCCCTGTAGTCTCTGGAACTTCCCCGGACGAGTTTTTTAATTCAAATATCAGAAGCTTTTTGTTGAAATTTAGCTTTAAAAATATGAACAAAGTTGGTGCCGACGACAACAGAGTACTTATAAGGTCTCTCTTTACTGACATATGCATATATATCAGAATCTCTATTCAAAGTCAATGGCTCTAGATTGAGGCTTTCCGTAATGCATGCACCGTATCATTCTTTCTTACCAACTATTAATTCTTTCATACAGTGTACAAGTCAAAAAAATCAACATAGTAGTCAAATATGGGGAGAAAAAATCTTAAGGATCAACACTTTATAGGAATTTCTTTAAGTTAGGGTATCCACCCTTTCAATTATAAGGAGGCAACCACCTTATAGATAGATTATTACAAACATAGCGGTCAGTCATTTCAACAAATCTCTGGAATATATTGATCAAGGAGACATGTAGTATATATTAGAATCCTTTGTAAAAAGGATTGGTTCCTACTTATAGTTGGCTCGCCAACATAGCACATAACAGTTGAGTTGCCTTGACATAACTGTATCATCACTATCATAGTAGAAAATTGTCTATAAGGGTGTTTGTTGTTGGACTCATAAAAGAACCATGCGGATTAACCTTATGAGAAATAACCAATGAGAAATAACTAATTAGCACCAGCTGCATGGGAATGAATTTGTCATTAAATGGTTATTGTGGCACACACCATTAGATTGAAGGCAAAATAAGAGGATGGAGGGCTCAAATAATACAGATATAAGTGAATCCGTCTTAAGAATCTATCCAAAATTAAGATCAACTATTCAATACAAAAGTTTCTAAAAATTCAACGCATAATTCATCCGTAATAAACATTAAGGCACATTACAAACAGTAATGGTATGGAAGACACTTAAGAAGGTTGATATTATCTTTAAAAATAGAACAAAATTAATATAAAAATTAAACCCCTTCACAGTTGGCTTCAAATCACAACAATATCATCTGGCTTACATGCACAGTACTTACTTATTCATTTCATGAATAACATCATTACTACATGAACAGATCTGAGCAGGTAAGATAAATGGTTTTGGAATTGTTAGATTATTTTCTTATATAGATAATACATGAATAACATCATTACTAGATTGTTCATTACATGTGTTTTCACTTTTCACTTATTGTGGCTGAGTAATTAATTATCATGTATATGTTGAAATTTGAAATGCACATTCAAGATGCTTGCATTGTAATTGCACATCTCTTAATTAGAGTTCAACGCATCCTCTGTTTGCCGTGATGAATAATGGCCAACAACACAGCTACATTTTATATTCTGAAAGAAGGAAAAAAAGAATGAAGAAAGGGAAGAATAGAAAAAAATGAAAGGAAAAAAAAGAAAGAACGAAGAAAAAGGAAAAAGAAGAAGAGATTTGATTATAAAAGAGTAAGGGGTAAAAAAGTAATTTAATAATTATAACTTAACGGATGGGGTTAAGTTAACAGAAGAATGGGTTTATTGTACTTTTTAAAACGTTGTATGGGCATTTTGTACTCGGGCGAAACGTTGAGGGGGTACTTTGGTTTTTGCCCTTGAAAATATTGGTATTTTTGGACCAGTTTTTCAACTATTAGCGCTTTTAGATTACTAAGGTCAGCAGCGGCCGCTATGGAAATAGCGACCTATGTTTTAATTTTTGTTTGAATTTTTTGTTTGATGTCTATATTCCCACTAGCGACCTTAGTATGTATGAGGTCGCTAATGAGATTAGCAACCTTTAATGAGATGTATTCTAATATTTAGCAAAATTTAGAGAGCTTTTGTTCTCTGAAAAATGACAATCAATTTATTTTTAAAACTAAGGTTGCTATTCGGAATAGAGACATTTATTGTACTAAGGTCGCAATTCCGATAAAGGCCTTAGTTGTAGACTATTTTGCAATTTTTACAAAGAACAAGGGAATTGTGTTTCCTACTGAGGTCGTTATTGGGAATAGCGACCTTAATGTACGAAGATCGCTATTCCCAATAGCAACCTCAGTTTTAAATTTTTGGGGAAAGCTCTTTAGGAATCGCTAAGTGTCTCAATACATTCATTCGAGGTCGCTAATCCCATCAGCGACCACATATATAATAAGGTCGCTGGAATCGCGACAGCAAACAAAAAATTCAAAAATATTTAAAACATAGGCCGATACTCCCATTAGCGACATTCAAAATGAATAGGTTGCTAATGAGGATAGCAGCCGCTACTGACATGGCACAAGTTAGCCCACGAGCGCTAACAGTTTCGAAACTGATCCATAATCGCAAATATTTTCAAAAATTGGCCTATGACTGCAAAAAATTCGGGAAAAAGTGGAGGCCCTTTTATTGGATTTTTTTTATAATATATGTTTTTTTCGAAATTATTTGCAGAAAGATGACACTTGCCAAATATTTGCGCTCGGGGACCTAACAACTAAACTGGTCGTTCTCAACGGCGACCTTAGTTATTTCATACTCGCCAGTGGTATACGGCGATTGTAGTTTTTTGTTTTTGTTTTTTTTTTGTGGAAAAACTCGTTGTTTTTAATGACGAGTTTAGTTTAAAATTTTCAAACAAGACTCATCATTGGGAACGGCAAGGTGCTTTACACTAGACTCGTTATTCTCAACGGCGAGTTTAGTTCAAAAAAAATGGATGGATTTTTTTTTGAAAATTTACCAAGTCCAGCAGCGAGTTTTACTCTGTGAAATTTCAAAGAATCTCGCCATTCCCAACAGTGAGTCTAGTATAAATGACCTCACTGTTGGAAACGGTGAGTCTTGTTTGATAAATTTGAACTACACTCGTCGTTGTGAACAACGAGTTTCTCCAAAAAAATAAAACCAGCTCCGACATTCCTAACAGCGGGCATGAAATAACTAACCTCGCTATTGCGAACGACGAGTTTAATTGTTGAATTCCCTAGCGCAATTAGTTTGGCAAGTGTCCTTTTTCTGCAAATAGTTTCAAAAAATGGCATATATTAAAAAAAATCATTTTATTGAATTCATTTGTGACGTCATGTATATAAATAAATAAGCAAGACGCTAGGACAAGTCTAATGGTAAGCGGCTTGTGACGTGTGAAAAAAATCGCAAAAAAATGGTTCTAATAGCATCCACACTTGTTTTGCCAAATTTCAAAATGGGATTTTAGATTTTGCAAAATGTCATTTTCTTTGTACTCGTCATTTGCTAAAATATGAGAAAACAATAATAAAAAAGTCGTCGGATGGAACATATTGTTTTGTATGATCAAAAAATTCGCACAGTTTATTTTAAGGTGAGACGAAACATGATGTTCTGTCCCAATTTTTTTATTTAAAAAAATCGCGGGAATGTACCATCCGAGTGTTTTTTTATAAAAAAAAAAGTAAAGGACGGAACATGTTGTTTCGTCCCATATTTTTTTGGTTCTTTAAATCCTATACTCCCAATCCCATATGATATTATATACCCATGTTACAAACAAGCCATTGGACCACCTAAATATTGGTGCTCCTCCCATGTGAAATCGTATATTCACAATCACATAAGAATATTTTGAATTGGACAGAACATGTTGTTCCGTCACATGTTCCGTCCAAAACAAAATTGGTGCCGGACGAGACAACATGTACCTTCCGATGTTTTTTTTAAAAAATTTCTTAGGACGGAACATGTTGTTCTGTCCGATTGTTTTATAAAAAAATATTTAAAAATTATGGGATGAAACAAGATGAATCGTCCGACTCAATTAAAATATTGAAAAATTAGGGGGATGAAACAACATGTTCTTTCCCCTATAATTTGAGAATCCACAAATAGTTTCTCATATTTGAGAGACATTATTCCCACTTTCTCATATTTTGGCAACATGATAAACTACTGCAGCGCTCATTTTGCCAAAATATGGAAAAAAATGGGGAAAATGAGAAACCGGTGTGGATGCTCTCATAGACGGCGTACAAAGAGGCAAGAGCCAAGAGGAAGAGAGAGCGAGGCCATGTGCTGCTGACTTCAGCAACACAATAAATTTGTTTTTCAATGGCTATATTGGCTCCACAAAAAAAATAAATAAATAAAAAAAATCTCCAACGACTCTTTCTAAGTTTTCCTATAAATACAAACCCACATTTGTCAAGTTTTTCACAATTCATCTTTCATTTCTTCATAAAAAATTAAAAAAAATAATGATGTAATTTACATTCAAATGTTCAATAAATTTTACACAAAAATGGGAGGAGGAAAATAATAGAGTTACGATGAAGAAGAAGGTATGTGCAAAGCTTGGGTAAAAGTCACCCTCGACGGTGAAACTGGTTCTCAACAACCTAAAGGGAAATTCTACGAGCGCATTCGATCAAGTAATGCAGAAATTTGGGAGGGTCCTCCTGAAAAAATTCGTCCCGCTACCGAATTTGAGAGTATGTAGATAAGGCATATTGCCCTGAGGCTAACAAAGTGGAATGAAGCTTTAATGTGTATTTGAAGGACAACTCAGAGCGGCCAAACTTATCTAGATGAGGTAAATAAATTTAATAAATTTATTCAAACTTATCCATGTCTTAATAATAATTTTTAAATTAATTTTTGTACGCTTTGTTAGATTGTAGCTACCAAAGCATGGTACAAAAATCAGATGAGTGAAGATTGTAACTTAGATGCTTGTTGGTACATAGTCCACGTTGTAGACAAATTTAAATATCCGGCTGAAATTGAATTTAAAGGAAGTCAACAATTTCAAGTTGGAGCAACTCCAACAGAAGCAACTCCTATAGATTTGACTTACGACGATAGTATTGTACCATTGCCGACACCCACTTCTACAAGACCTCCAAGGAGGAAGGCTAAAAAAGAGGCTGCTCGAAAAAAAAGGAAATGCTATATCAGGTGAGAGTAGTCGAATACGGATGCGACAGAACAATTGGTTGGACGAACGAATAGTGAAACGAAGAGAACCAGTGACTTGGTTGTTGAGACAAAATAATGGGAGAAGGAAAAGCATAGGAGACAAGAGCAAAAAGACGATCAAGTATTGATGTATGACACCACTGTAATGATCCCCGATAAGGCCGCATTCTAAAAGGAAGAACATCGATAAATAATTTGTGTTCGTACTCAATCGAATGGCAATAGCAGTCACGACAGTGGCTACAGCTACAACCAAAACGATGGAGATGAGGCTTATTATCCCCAATTTCAAGACGGTTTTATAAACCCTTAGTGTAAATAATGATGTAATTTGTTTATTTTAAACTTATTTAATGAAATGAAATTTAAATATCTTAATAATAAAATTTTAATATATGAAATTTAAATGTCTTAATAATGATTTTTTTACAATACGGACAAAATACGTGTACGGTAAAATTTATTGGTGACGATTGAAATTAATATAAAACAAAAATAAATGTCAAAAGGAAAAATGGCTTTTGACATATTTAGAATTTTTTACTTTCTAATAGGAGAATGGTTTCCCACGTGGAAATACTCATCCTATTAGAAAAACAAAATTATGTGTACAGCGGGAAGGCTTGTGACGTGTGGTAAGACACATCACAAACCTTCCTACCATTAGACTTGACCTTATAAGCAATGGTTTTGTGGTGTAGTTGGTTATCACGTCAGTCTAACACATCGAAGGTCTACGATTCGAACAATGGCAATTGTCGTTCTCTTATATATATATATATATATATATATATATATGGCAAATGCTCCATTGAAAACGGGTTTGTTTTCACGGGTTGGAAAACATGAATCTGCGCCATTGGATCGCTCATGATCTCGATCAGCGGCTCAGATCGTCTCCGCCCATCACCCAATATGACTTAAGTGGCGGAGGGTTATTTTGGAAATTTCGTCCCAAATAACTCTTCGCCTGATTCGTTCTGAAAAAAATGATATAACCTAGGCCGTTGTTGGGTTATAAAAAATTGAATCATAGGTCGTTGTTTGGAACAACGGCCTAGGCTATAAAGTTTTATAGAATTTTATAGAAATTTTATAGCCTAGGCCATTGCTGGGAACAACGGCCTAGGTTATAAAAATTGAGAACAAGGCCGTTGTTCCAAACAACAGCCTATGATTCAATTTTTTACAACCTAGGCCATTGTTCCCAACAACGGCCTAGGTTATATCATTTTTTTTAGAATCAGTGAGGCGAAGAGTTATTTGGGATGAAATTTCCAAAATAACCCTCCGCTCATCAATTGAAATGGGTGATGAGAGGCTCGATCTGAGCCGCTGATCGCGATAATGAGCGATCCAGTGGCTCAGATTCGTGTTTTCCAACCCGTGAAAACTAGACCCGTTTTCAATGGAGCATTTGCATATATATATATATATATATATATATATAAAGAGAGAGAGAGAGAGAGAGAGAGAGAGAGAGAGAGAGAGAAATCTTCGGTTGCACACCACTTTGGTGAGCACTCACGAAATAGAGCACCTATGACAAATCTGAACCGCTCATATTGTTCTATATACCTAAGATAGCCTAATAATAAAAAATCAATTAATTTGAAATTCATTTGTCCATGATTTACATCATCACAAAATTGTATGGCTGAAAATTCTAGCAGCATGATGGATGGGCAAATGAACTTCAAAGATTTTTTATTGTTAGGCTATCTTAGGCATATAGAACAATATGAGCAGTTCGGATTTTTCATAGTGTATTTATTTCATGAGTGCTCACGGAGTGCTCACCAAAAGTAGTGTGCAGCCGAAGGGGACTCTCTCTCTCTCTCTCTCTCTCTCTCTCTCTCTCTCTCTCTCTCTCTCTCTCTCTCTCTCTCTCTCTATATATATATATATATATATATATATATATATATATATATATGGCAAATGCTCAGTTGAAAACGGATCCGTTTTTAACGGGTTGGAAAACACGAATCTCAGCCGTCAGATCGTGCAAGATGATGATCAGCGGATGAGATCGAAACCCAATAAGTCTCCCACTAACGGCTCTAAAAGCGGAGGGGCAATTTCGTAACTTCACGCCAAAAAACGTTTCACACTTAGCATTTTTTTGGAGTGAAGTTTTTTTTTGCAGAAACCTATACTTAGGCCGTTGTTAGGAACAACGGCCTAGGTTGTTTGAAGTTTTTTTTTTTTGAAGAAAATTATACTTAGGCCGTTGTTGGGAACAACGACCTAGGTTTTTTTTTTTATAACAAAAAATTCAACCTAGGCCGTTGTTCCCAACAACGGCCTAAGTATGTACAAGTGTTTTTCCAAACACTTGTACATACTCAGATCGCCATCTCCCTCACAACAACTCTCTCTCGCTACTAGAGCTCGAGAAACCCATTTCCCCAAACCCTAGCTTTTTCTCTCTCGATCTGAAAACCCTGGCTCTCTCTTGCTCGTTGCTTCTCACTCAATCTCTCCCTCTTCTCACACTCTTGCCCTCTTCCTTTGAAGATCCTGATTACAAAAAAATCCTAACCCATACGAAATCTCCCTAACCCTAAAACCCTAATCCTAAAGAAATTAGCCAAACCCTACTCCCCTTCCGTTCTCTACAGCAGCGCGCAAGGACCTCCTCTATCTCCTTTCCGAAAACCAACATTGTGAAAGGTAATATTTTTTTCCTATTTAGTAGATCTAAATAGGTTAATTGATTGAAAATTTTAATTCAATGTTTGAGTGTACAATTTGTATATTATGCGTAGCTAATTATAGATTAGGTAATTATAGTTTTATTGTCGATGTAGATGTAGTATTAGTTGTTGTTGTTCGTTGTTAGTAATAGCGCACAAAGAGATACAAAAAATTATGCAATTTTGCGAGTACGTCGGGCTCGCCACGCACAAGCCAACACAACTTGTAAAAGTGTGTTTGGATTCACAGTTTGAAGTGTACGGTCGTGTATTGCCTTTACAAGTTTTGTTGGCTCATGTGTTTTGCGTCTATCCTACTCCCAAAGTTTCGGAATTTTTTGATCTCGTTTGTGCAGATTTGTACCATATATCAAACAACAACCTCAATTAATGTTTGATTTCTGTCGTTGGTACTTTTCAGTAGGAAACGACATTAAAAAAAAAAATCGAGCATATTGGGCTTACCGCTCTCTACCAAACGGTACTTGTAGTTGTGAGTTCGGACCCCCGGTTTGGGGCCTACGTCAATGTATCGCATTGTTGGCATTTTTCATAAATGAATGCGACACACGGCCGTATCTTACAAACCGTTGGTCGGAACTCGCTTGTACAAGTTGCGTTGCCTTGTGTGCGAAGAGTCCGACCCAATCACAAAGTTTATTTTTTTTACCGTCGATTGTGCGGTTTTCTCATAAATTTTTTTATGTTTTGAGGGAGTTTTCAATAGAGAACCCACTTGAAAAATTTGTAATTTTGCGAGTAGGTCGGTCTCGCCACTCACAAGTCATAGCAACTTGTAGTTGCGAGTTGTCACCCACGGTTTGCTATATGCGTCCGTGTATCGCATTTCCCTCATTTCCAACAGTGAAAGCGAGCGAGACACTGCCATATCTTGCAAACCGTGGATCGGAACTTGCTTGTACAAGTTCTGTTACCTTGTGTGCGGCAAGCCGGACCCAATAGCAGAGTTTCGTATTTTTATGACGTCGTTTTTGATGTTTTGTCACTTATTTTGTTTCGTATGTATATATATCACAATCGTTTGTTAACAAGCTATTTTATATATAATGTGTATATTAATTTACGAATAATATATGTTTATCCCAAATGAACAACGATACTAAGAGTTCTGCTGCCGACGATAATTTTATGCGGGTAGAACCAATCATTGATTCTATGCCGTTAGTCGAAGAACATCTAAAACCAAAGTTAGGTATGACGTTTCCCACTTTAGTTGAGGCCGAAAATTTTTATTCTTCATATGCTCGTTGTGGAGGTTTTGCAATGCGTAAGGGTGGGAATAAATTAAAGGGATGAGTGGAAATAGATAAGTCATAATTTTGTAATAAAGTCGGGTCGTCGCCAAGTCAACATAGTGATGGTAGACGGGGAACAACCTGTAGAACGGGTTGCAAGGCTTGCGTTCATGTAAAATTGAATGAAGCAAGTAATATGTGGGTGGTGTATTCATTTCACGAAGAACACAACGAATTCACCTCACCTGGTAGAAGGCATCTTTTGCCCCGAAACCGTTCCGCGTGAAATACGGATAAAAGGATAATAGAGCAATTCAACCAAACTAATATCCAGACATGTCCACAAATGCTCTTCTTCAAAAGTGCTAGCAGTGGTCACGATCAAGTAGGATTCACCGAAAAAGATGTTAGAAATTTACTTAGAGATTCACAAGAAGTATTGAAAGGACATGATTCTACAATACTAATTGATTTTTTTGAATCTAAGAAACAGACGTATCCTTCATTTTTTTATGACATTCAAGTAGATCCCGAAGGACGGTTGTCACATTGTATGTGGGTTGATGATATTTCTAGGATGAATTATCAAGAATTTGGTGATGTACTTTGCTTTGATGCCACGTACAATACGAACCGGTATGCAATGTTATTTGTTCCCTTTGTTGGAGTGAATCAACATTGACAATCGAATTTCTTAGGAGGTAGGTTCATTCCAAATGAGACGACCTCTTCGTTTGAATGGTTCTTTGAAAAGTGGTTAGGGGTTATGAATCGTGCTCCATCCGGTATCGTCACCGATCAAGACCGTGGGATCACCGCCGCAGTTAAGAAACTTTTCCCCCAGACTCGGCATCGTTTTTGTATTTGGCACATATTGGATAAGTTACCGCAGGAGGTGCGTATGTCGAACGATGTCGACAAGTTTAGGGAATCTTTGAAGAATGTCATTTACAATTTCAAATATGTACATGACTTTGTAGGAAAATGGAATTTTTTGATTTTGCAATTCGGATTAGAGAGTAACAAATGGTTGAACGATCTATTTGATATCCGTGAAAGTTGGGCACCCGTCTACGCTAAAAATTCTTTTTGGGCCGGCATGTTGAGTACCCAACGGGTTGAGTCAGCGCATTCTGCCCTGAAGCATCATACAGAAAAGAAATATTCCTTGCATGAATTTGCCGTCATCTTCGACCGTTTTTTGGAAAGGCAAAGACACGATGAACTGAAAGAAAATCATCGTAACCGTGAGAAGAGACCGAAGTTGAAGAGCGAATGGGTTTTGGAGGCACAAATGGCGAAAACATACATTTTAATTTTTTTTTACAAATTCCAAGATGAAGTTACAAAAAGCTTCATGTACAATGTGAGTTACGTTGGCGATCTTGAGACACCGAAAAGTTCAACATTCCATGTGATACTCTGTGGAGAATCAGAACCGGCTCGCCTTCAATTATGCAAAATCAAAGGAATTATTACATGTGCATGTCACTTCTTCGACTTCGTTGGCATTCCTTGTAGGCATATTTTAGCCGCTCTTCGTTTCAGCCATCATACTTTCCTTCCAGATATATATATTAAAAGAAGATGGACCCGGGATGTGATGAGAAAAAGTTATACATCTATTCCAACCGAACCCAATACCGAAAATTTTGCTTCTCGATATTGTGAGTTGAGCTTCCATGTAAAACAGATTGTCGATCTCGATTGTTCCTCCAATGAAAGTTACAAATACACTTTGGAGAATTTGTAGAAGATCGTTGATGGGGTCTCTCGGCTACAACCCGGATTGGGTGAACAACCAAAATAGGCCTCACAACCACATGACAGTATAGAACCGGGAGGTAGTTCACAACCGCATGGTAGTGCACAACCTCACGATGAAGGGAGTGGACACATACCTACACGCGTAAGTGACCCACAGCATTGCACGACAAAGGGAAGGCCTCGCGCCAAAAGATTGAGCACGATAAGAGAGCAACTCTGCATAAAAAAACCGAGACGGTGCCGAAGATGCAGCATTGTGCAAATGAATCAAGATTCAAGAAATTGTCCAACTTTATTTGAGGGGTAAGACTCGTACTTTATTTGTTTGTCCCTCTTTTAAATTTATTATACTTCATTTGTAGTAAATGAGTTTCTCACTAACTGAAACTTATCTTTGAATGAAGGCCAAACAATCCGCAAGAAGTGATTCCGTCCGATGAAGAGAGTTCTGACGAGAGATATGATGATCCATTATGAATTGGAATTTTTTTAATGTAATGTTTCAGTATATTATAGATTGATGCCCTTGTGGTTAATTACTTTTGGTTGTTAACTGTAAATGTTCTTGAGACTCAAGTGTTGTTGGTTTGTGTCGATTGTTAATATTGTTGTTGTTGTTGTTTGGAGTTTGTAGCTGATGGGTTGTACATAATTTAGCTTCATTTTGGGGGTGATTCAATTGTAGCAGCTGTAGTTGCTGTTGGAGTTGTAGATATATGTATATATTTTAAACGTAGACCGTTGTTTAAGACAACGACCTAGGTTATTTATTGATTTTTTTTCATCAATAACTCTCTGTGTTTTGGAGCATGAACACAGAGAGCAAGACCCTTACTTTTTTAACATTAGGCCGTTGCCTTCAACAACGACCTAAGTAATAAGACAAAAGTTGAAGTTTTTGGGATGCTTTCTGACTTGGACAAGTTAAAAAGAGCAACAAGTCAGAGAGCAATTCAATATTCTTTTATACCTTAGGCCGTTGTCTCCAACAACGGCCTAAGTAATAGGACAAAAGTTGAAGTTTTTGGGGTGCTCTCTAACTTGGATAAATTAAAAAGAGCAACAAGTCAGAGAGCAACACCCCTTTTATTTATAGCCTAGGCCGTTATCCCCAATAACGGCCTAGGTAATAGGACAAAAGTTGAAGTTTTTTGGGTGCTCTCTGACTTGGACAAGTTAAAAAGAGCAACAAGTCAGAGAGCAACACCCCTTTTATTTATAGCCTAGGCCGTTGTCCCCAACAACGGCTTAGGTTATAGCTAAAAATTTGAAGTTTTTACGTTGCTCTCTGACTTGACCAACTTAAAAAGAGCAAAAAGTCAGAGAGCACCCCTTTATATGAATACCTTAGGCCGTTGTCTCCAACAACGGCCTAGGTTTGAAGTTTTATACTTTTTACAATTTTCTCTTCACTCTTTACGTACAGTCTCTGTGGAACTTTATACCAAAGATAGATGATCTATACTTGTATATCGTTTAGCTATATTTTTTTATTAGCCCATTTTTTTCCACCTTGGTAACCAATATAAAATCATGATGGTTAAATATTTACAAAAAATACTAGAAAATAAAACATAATCTTTTAATTTGTAAAAAAAAAATTCTTAAATATATTCTAATCCCTATTATATGTAAATTCTTCTGCAAAGCATACACCTATCCTCATATTGGTGAGTGTAGGGTTTCAACCCAAGTAGTAACATCTAGGTTGTTTAAGGATAGGGTTAGGGTAAGGTTAGGGTTAGGGTTATGGGTTTTTTGTTTTTTTGTTTTTTACAACTTCCTCTTAACTCTTTACGAACAGTATCTCCGGAACTATATACCAAAGACAGATGCTTTTATATCGTTTATATTTTTTAACTCTTTCCAATTTTTTCCACCTATCTAACCAATATAAAATGATCAAGGTTATATGTTTAAAAATAATTCCAAAAAATAAAAGGATGAAGGTTATATGTGTAAGGTTAGGGTTAGTGTTAACGGGGGTTACGGGTAGGGTTAGGGTAAGCTAGGGTTATGCCAGGGTTAAGGGTTATTGGTTGATTAAGTTAGGGTTAGTGTTAACACCTATAAGGTAGGGTTAACCCTAACCCTACCCTTACCCTACTCATGAGTACGATTAAGATAGGGTTAGTGTTAGGGTTAGTGGTTGAGTGTATGGTTATGAATAGGGTTATGGTTGGTTCATTAATTAGGTTAATATGTGTAGTTGGAGGTAGTACAATGCACTGAATCTCTTCCCTTATTGGGTTATACTTGTGGAGATCTACATGTGGTGCCCACTTTGTAATGACAAATGTAATAGTAGGCAAGTTATGGACTAGAGGTTTTTCCCATATTGGATTTGATGACTCTCTGCTCTACAGCGCACTGAATCTCTTCTCTTATTGCGTTATACATGCGGGGATCTACATGTGGTGCCCACTTTGTAATAACAAACGTAATAGTAGGCAAGTTATGTACATGTGGGTTTCTACATGTGGTTTTTCCCATATCGGACTTGTTGTACATGTGGGTTTCTACACGTGGTCCCTACTTTGTAGAGTCTCCAATCTATCCGAATGAAGGGAAAACTGTGAAGAGAAAAAGAGTAAGGATTGATGATGCTATATGAAGTGATAAACCTCCAATGTGAAGTGAATATATAGCTATTTCTTTGGTCTTTTCCCTTATTGGGTTATACATGTGGGGATCTACATGTGGTTTTCCCATATATGATCTACTGACGGACCGCTCTACAACACACTCAATCTTTTCACTTATTGGGTTCTACATGTGGTACAACTTTTGGAATCCATGAGTTGATAAAACTCCATTCCATTCTCATTCACATGATCCATATTTTACTGCTCTTTGTACTTGTCACAGATTTTGCATAAATTGGCGGGGGTTAGGGGTAGGGTTAGGGTTATTGTAGGGTTAGGAGTGTAGGGTTATGGGATAGGGTTAAGGTTAGGGTTAGTGTTAGGGTTAGTGGTTATAAAAACGTTCCAATTTTCAAACCCATCTGAATCTTTTCCCTTATTGGGTTATACATGTGGGGATCTACATGTGGTGCTCACTTTGTAATAACAAATATAATAATAAGCAAGTTATTTACTTTAGGTTTTTCTCATATTGGACTTATTCTACATGTGGGTTTCTGCATGTGGTGCCCACTTTGAAGAGTCTCCAATAATAGTAGGAAAAGTTATCCTAAACAAAATGAACACTCCATTTGTCGACATAGACTTAATATCTACATGTGGTCCAACTTATGGATCCATGAGTTGATAAAACTTCATTCCATTGTCATTCACATGATCCTTGTAATACTTCTCTTTGTACTTGTCACAGATTTTGCATATATATTGGCCACAAAGAGCATTATAACTACAAACCCTAACCCTAACCCATAACCCTACTCTCCTAACACTACACTAACCTTTAACCCTACCATAACCCTAGCTTACCCTAACCGTACCCTAAATATCATATTTTATTGATTTTTACGAATCAAAATATCAAAATTGTTTTTTAATAAATTTTTTTCTCATTTAACCTTAACGATTTTATATTGGTTAGTTAGGTGGCTATGAATGGAAATAAATAAAAAATATAAGCGATGTACAAACATATGAATGTCTATTTTGTAGAGTTCAGGAGACAATGTTCGTAAAGAGTGGAAAGACAGTTGTAAAAAACATAAAAAACATAACCCTAACCCTAACCTTACCCTAACCCTATCCTTAAACAACCTAGAAGTTACTACTTGGGTTGAAACCCTACACTCACCAGCAACAAGTTTTAGGTGTACGCTAAGCAGAAGAATTTACATAGTAGGGGTAAGAATATATGTAAGAAAGTATTTTTCCCAAATGAAAAGATCATGTTTTATTTTCTGGTATTTTTTGTAAACATCTAACCATCATGATTTGATATTGGTTAGTTAGGTGGGAAAAAGTGTTGATTAAAAAAAATATTAACGATATACAAGCATAAATCATCTATCATTGTTAGAAAGTTCCACAGACAATGTTCGTAAAGAGTGAAGAGAAAGTTGTAAAAAGCATAACACTTCAAACCTGTGCCGTTGTTGGAGACAACGGCCTTAGGTATTAATATTTTGTAGGTGTACTCTAACTTTTTGGTCTTTTTAAGTTGGTCAAGTCAGAGAGCTACGTAGAAACTTCATATTTTTAGCTATAACCTAGGCCATTGTTGAAGACAACGGCCTAGGCTATAAATAAAAGAGGTGTTGCTCTCTGACTTGTTTCTCTTTTTAACTCAAACAAGTCAGAGAGCACCCCAAAAAACTTCAACTTTTGGTCTACTACCTAGGTCGTTGTTGTAGACAACGGTCTTAGGTATAAAAAAAATAGGATACTCTCTGACTTGTTTCTCTTTTTAACTCCAACAAGTCAGAGACCACCCCAAAAACTTCAATTTTTGGCCTACTACCTAGGCCGTTGTTGTAGGGTGTTGCTCTCTGACTTGTTTCTCTTTTTAACTCCAACAAGTCAGAGAGCACCCCCAAAAACTTCAACTTTTGGCCTACTACCTAGGCCGTTGTTGTAGACAACGGCCTTAGGTATAAAAAAATAGGATGTTGCTCTCTGACTTGTTTCTCTTTTTAACTCCAACAAGTCAGAGAGTACCCCAAAAACTTCAACTTTGGCCTACTACCTCTTAGGTATAAAAAAAATAGGGTGTTGCTCTCTGACTTGTTTCTCTTTTTAATTCCAACAAGTCAGAGAGCACCCCAAAAACTTCGATTTTTGGCCTACTACCTAGACAACGGTCTTAGGTATAAAAAAAATAGGGTGTTACTCTCTAACTTGTTGCTCTTTTTAATTCCAACAAGTCAGAGAGCACTCCAAAAACTTCAACTTTTGGCCTACTACGGCCTAAGGTATAAAAAAATATGGTGTTGCTCTCTGACTTGTTGCTCTTTTTCACTTATCTAAGTCAGAGAGCACCCCAAAACCTTCAACTTTTATCCTGCAACCTAGGCCGTTGTTGGAGACAACGGTCTAAGGTTTTAAAAAATGAGGGTCTTGCTCTCTGACTTGTTGCTCCAATACACAAAGAGTTATTGAAGGAAAAAAATTTCAACAAACAACGTAGGCCGTTGTTGAAGGAAAAAAAAAACTCCAACTCCAACAGTAGCTACAGCTGCTACAATTGAATCACCCCCAAGATGCAAACACTTTCCCATCACCTACACACTTCAAATCAATTTCTACGCACGGCCACCAAAATCACCAACATAATTGACTATTACCAAGTAATAACAACAACATCAACAACACTTAAACTTGCGAACAACAATTATCACATATTAAGTTACAACAGGAAAAAAAACAAAATTTGAATAAAATACTACAACAAACAAATTGTAGACGGTAGACGGTATTAGCTAAGAACCGGGCGTGTATGGTTGTGGTGCTCACCTCTTCTGAGCAGGATTTTGTCGCCGGAGCGGGGATGACGCCTTAGGAATTTCTTCTTCTCCCTCCTATTGGACGTCTTCAACAACCCTCTCTTCATTCTCATCTTGTTTCTCTTCTTCTTGAGATGGAGGTGAAGATGTAGCTTGTTGTTCTCTGAGTTGTTGTTCCCGTTGTTGCCCCAGCATTGCAGCTGGCCTACCCCTCACGCTCTTACGTCGCCATCTCTGTAAGCTTAATGCTCTATCCAAATGTTCAGACTCTCCCAAAACATCGAAATTGGTACGGTATGAAGAGAGCATCTTCTGAGCGAACTTCTTCATAGGCGTGCCAGCATTACTTTTGATTACCTCCGCGCATTCTTTTGCCATGTCCATCGTATTATCAATCTAAAACCCAAAACCAAAAATATAATTAAACACATTCGGAAAAGTAAACAATTTAATAACTTTAAATATAACGAACATTCAACAAATTTTGAACATTATACTCACCAATGTACAATAGCTGAGGCCTTCGGTTGGAACATGGGTTGTGAACTAGAATAGGCGGGTGGTGGTTCATTCTCCCTCTCCTCAATTACTCGTTGAATACTAGCAGGTAGTTCTGTATCGGGAGAGATGTATAAACATGTATATGATCTGTACCATTGAATGTATTGCGCTTGCACCGTGCCATCGTACCCTGGAACATTAACAATTACAAGTTCAAACCGTTGCTTGTTCCATTCCACAATGTGAACACGATGGAAATCTGACCAATCATGAGTAGGCATACGAACGGTACCCCTCACGGCGTGTAACTCATGGTCGTATAGGTTTGTGCACCTTGGGGGACGACCTTGTTGAAGACCGAACTGCCGAAGGACTCTCTCCGGCCGCGGATGCTCCACTATACCAAAGTTGATGAGTGGAGCTGTCGTCATCCACAACTGCGACCCGGTCGTGCACATCAGTGGTAGTCTTCCAACCCGCTCGGGTGTATACGACACCCAAATCACGAACTCTTCTCGTAGTTGGTCGAGCTCTTCTCTGTAGTACGTTAGTACACCTTTTGGGTTGTCATAGTAACTCCTACTACCTGCCCAATATACCCCTAAGGGTGCTAACATATGAGAATTTGGTGGTTCGGCCATCCAACCGACCGCCGGTCTCCTAATTTGGGGACGACCGATGTGCAGTCGCTCCCATGACCAAATCTGTAACAAAACCATCGGGCCGGTCATCTCGGTCCCAACTAGCACTACAGAACACAACGACCTGTATAGCATTGCCAACGCGCAACTTCCCCAGCTGTACTGGCCAGCTAAGCCTAGGTTGGCGAGCAATCGTAGATACATGAGGTGCACCGTATCTCTAGATGAGTTAGGCAAGAGAACCCTTCCGAGCACAGATAGAATGTAACCTCTGGTGTAGGATTGTACATAGTGGTCGGGCGATGCATCGGTCAACATCCCTTCAAAACATCCCTTCAACCAAGATAGTCAGATTTATTGTCCGACAAAAATATCCTTATTTCCGTGGCCTCCTCATCAAACTCTGTACCGAGGAGTTGATTACACAGCTCTATTTTATCAAAGTTCATATTACCCGTCACGGCCAACCTATCTATTGGAAACCGGAGATCATCGCTATATCCTGTAGCGTCACCGTCATCTCTCCGACCGGTAGATGGAAGGTGTGCGACTCTGGCCTCCATCGCTCCACGAGTGCTGGGAGAAGTGCTCGGTCGAGTTTAACCCGACCATCATGCTGATTCCGTAGAAACTGGCCGGAACTAGGTACTCGACAATACGTGGGTGCACCGGCATGGTCTCGTGGGTGCGGAAATTACACTTCCGCGTTGTCCCACCCCACACTACCGCGAATCTGTGGCGGTCTTGCAAAGTCAGTTCACCTGGATATATTGGTCCTGGACCACGACGTGGTGCCATCGAAGAGGATGCACCAACTTACACGAACACAAAACACAATTATTATTAGTATACTAACAATATCACTAAATACAAAATGCACAATACAAATTAATAGTTCTCTTACTTCTGTGGAATGTTCCCCCCGAGCATCCCTAGATGTCCTTCTGGTTTCCCTCGTTCTAACCATTTCTCTGTAAGAAAATTCGCATATATAAAACAAATTATTCACGAAAAAATAGCAAACACAATCCAACGAGATGCAAAAAATTCAAAAGTTCGCTTATACCCGTCAAAACAACACAAACAACATGCAAAAATTTCAAAATTTGGCCATCAGGTCTGGCACACCAAACACAAGCCAACGCAACTTGTAGAAGCGAGTTCCGACCCACGGTTTGAAATATATGGCCGTGTATCGCTTTCACTCTTGAAAAAAGAGCATCGATACATTGATGTATCTCGCCAACCGTGGGTCGGAACTCGCAAATACAAGTTGCGTTGGATTGTGAATGGTTAGCCCAACCTACTAGCAGAGTTTCATATTTTTTGGACTTCGTTTAAGCATTTTTCTATTAAGACCGTACTAAAAAAGTTTCGAGGTATATTGAAGTTTTTTCATATACGAGTCAAAACATCACAAACGAGATGTGAAAATTCCAAAATTTGGCCGTCAAGTCTGGCACACCAAACACAAGCCAATGCAACTTGCAGAAGCGAGTTCCGACCCACGGTTTGAAAGATACGGCCGTGTATCGCTTTCACTCTTGAAAAAAGAGCAGCAAGCGATACATTGACGTATCTCGCAAACCGTGGGTCGGAACTCACAAATACAAGTTGCGTTGGGTTATGAATAGTTAGCCCAACCTACTCGCACAGTTTCGTATTTTTTGGATTTCATTTAAGCATTTTTCTATTGACAAAGTACTAAAAAAAGTTCCGAGGTAGATTGAAGTTTTTTTATATACGCGTCAAAACAACATAAACGAGATGGAAAAATTCCTAAATCTGGTACACCAAACACAAGCCAACGGAACTTGCAAAGGTGAATTCCGACTCGGTTTGAAAGATATGGTCGTGTATCGCTTTATATCCATTTTATTGAATAAAAATGATAAACGGACGTATCTTGCAAACCGTGAGACGAAAATCGCCTCTACAAGTTCCGTTACCTTCTACGCGGTGAGTCCGACCTACTTGTAAAATTTGGAAATTTTTGGACTCGTTTGTTTCCTTTTCCTATATTCCACAACTACAACTAACACTACATCTACAAAAATGTCAACAAAATATATACAACATACATGATCCGAGCTAATTGTATACTCTCTAAATTATCGACTACTACGTATAATACAAAAAATCAAACTCAAAAATTGAAATAAAATTCAATAAATTAGCATAGTTCATTATAGTAAATTGTGATTAAGTAAATACCTAATCCAAAGAGAGAGAGAGAGAGAGTTGGCGAAGATGTGAGAAGCCGCTACTGTAGACGAACAAGTTGTAGAGGCTAGGACATTGGAGAATTTGTGCTAGGGTTCAGGTGATTTGGGATATCGGGTTAGGTTAGAATTTAGGGTATTCAATGTTGATTCTTGATTTTGATGATTACAACACAATGCAAAATGTGTTTGTGCTATGCTTTATATAATTGCAGGTTGTATCAAAAGTTATCATATATGATACACAAAGGCCTCAAAGATCAAGCGAGTCACAATATTCTAAAGCTGAACAAATGATCAAGCACAGCTCCAGATAAAGACAATGGCTAAAAGCTTCACTCAAGACTCAGGACTCAAGACTCAAGTCAAGACCAAAGCTTCAATGTCATATATTTGTGTGTCTTGTAAAAATATAATCTTTTTCTTTGTTGAGTCTTAGATTGATGTACAGCCTTGTCACACACACATACACTCACATATAATTGTTTATAACTGTGTGTTTTTTACAAAATCCAAAGGTCGAAATAGCTTGAACTAGATCAACTGTTAAGTACCAGTCGACTGCCATTTATAACCAGTCGACTGAGTCTGTACAAAATTGCCTAATCTTATTTAAATTCTGACCAGTCGACTCATAGAGGCAACCCAATCACTGTTCAAGTGATTTCGATAGTTTACTGATTTCAAAAGCTGATTTTCGAATTTAAAACTTTTTATCCGTTATTTATCCGTTGATTAACAGTTATGAGTAACTGCTTTTAAGGGCCAGGAATTCTAGTCTATAAATATAGTCTTAGAATCACCTTTAAAAAGTTCCAAGCATTTTTGAGAAAAAAAAAAAATAATCTTAAGTATTGTGCATTCAAGAGAGAAAAGCTTTCTAAACTCACTAAATCTTGGTTCTCTGTTTTCAGTCCAGCATAACATTGATTTCGTTTTGGACTGAATTTAGAAGTCGACCAAATAGCCACGTACAAAATCACAATCACAACAAGGCTATAGGTTGATTGTAAACAATTTTATTGTTTTTCTTTTCCTCTTGGTTGGAGAGTAGGACTCTAGGGTGTAGAGTCCGGTTTGTCACTCTTGGTGGAAGAGTGGGTTGCTTTATCTGGTTGAGAGAAAGGACTACTGGTTGGACAAGGTTGTTGTCTAAACGCCGTAGGGTATTCTTGTAATCTTTTTCAAGAATAGTGAAAAATCTTAAGTGGGTTGCTTGGGGACTGGATGTAGATCGAGAGGACCGAACCAGGATACATCGTGTGCACTCTGTGGTTGTATCTCTCTGAACTTGCATTTCATTTCTCTCAGTTTATATTTTTTGTGAAACTTGTCTGGACAGTCGACTGTGTACTCCTGTAAGTCGACTGGTCAGACTCGTACTACTCTGAGTAATTTGTTTGATAAGTCAACTGTCTCATCTCTAAGTCGACTCCTCAGACTCACCTTAAAAATACTTCTCTATTGTCGCTTAAGTTGACTGGTTTATCCTTTCAAGTTGACTTAGCAGAAGAAAATCTTAGTTCCGCTTTTCAATTTTCAATAAAACACTATTCACCCCCCCTCTAGTGTTTGTTGCCTTGCCTACAGGATCCAACACTTGGTATCCGAGCCTGGTTGAGTGCAATGACAACTACTTCAAATGCAAATCAGTACCATGAAGGCCAATCTACACAAAGGCCACATCTCTTCGATGGAACAAATTACAATTATTGGAAGTGTAGAATGAAGATCTACCTACAATCCATCAACTATAAAATATGGAACATGACAGAAACAGAGTACACCGCTCCTACTATTCCATATGCACAATGGAACGACGACATGAAGAACCAAACAATGAACAATGCAAAAGCAATGAATGCATTATTCTGTGCTTTTACAAAGGAGGAGTTCAACCGTGTGTCCAATGCAACAACCGCACATCAAATTTGGCACACACTCGAGGTAACTCATGAAGGAACAAACAAAGTAAAAGAATCTAAAATATCTGTTCTTGTTCACAGGTTTGAAATGTTCCGCATGAAGGAGAATGAGAGTGTTTCCGAGATGATTACTAGATTCACAGACATTACAAACTCACTTGTGGCACTTGAGAAAACATACACTCAAGCAGAAATGGTGAGAAAGGTACTCCGTGCACTTACCCCCGAATGTGAGAAAAAGACCACTGCCATAGAAGAGGCCAATGATTTATCACAACTTTTTTTTTGAGAATCTTGTGGAAAATCTTATGGCTTATGAAGTACAAATTGAAGAACGTAAGAAGGATGCCGAACCATAACAATCAAAGAAGAAGACATTAGCATTCAAAGCCATGTCAGAATCCGAAGATGAAGAAGAAGATGAGGAGGAGATTGCCATGTTCACAAGTCACAAGGAGATTCAAAAAGTTCCTAAGGAAAGGTAAGTTTAATTCAAAGTTTAAAGATTCTAATGATCCTCCAACTGGTTTCAGGTGTAACAAGGTAGGCTATATGAAGAAGGATTGTCCACCAGAGAACGCAAAATCTAAGGAAAAGACATCCAATTTCAAGAAGGATAAGTACACAAAGATCAAGCTCATTAAAAACAAAAAGGCATACCAAGCAACTTGGGATGACCGCGATTCTTCTGAAGAAGAAAAAATTGATGAGACCAACGAGGTTGCAAACGTGTGCTTCATGGCGTCACAGACTCAAGTAAGTAATGAGTATGATTCAAGTGATTTACTTGATGCATTCAATGAAAATTTTCAAGAACTGAAAAAGGAAAAGATTAGAGTTAAGACCTTAGAGAAAGTTAATCAAACACTTTCTCAAGAAAATTTTAACCTTGATAGAGAAGTAAAATCTGTAAATTCTCGTATTTCAAGTTTAGATATGGATCTTGAATCTCTAAAGAAAAATTATGAAGAGATATCCAAGAACGTATCTAAGTTTAATAAAGGAAAAGAGAATTTAAATGATGTTCTTCAAAATCAAGTAAAATCTAGTCAAATGTTTGGACTTAGTTTTAAAAAATCTATTGAAAGATCATTCTTCTAAGAACACTAGTATAAATAAACCTATATCCATTTCTAGTGTTAAACACAAACTTTATGATTTTTTTGAAAAGCCTAAACTTGTAAGTATTACTGATAAAAGCAAATCTAAAATTCAGCACATTCGACTGTATCCATCCACCAGTCGCCTATCCAGAGGTACTGAGTCTTATTCAACAAGACTAAAACCTCATATAAGTCGACCTATATTACCTCCCAGTCGACTGACAAATAGTAGAAGTCGACTGAAAGGTGTTATAAAGTCGACTGGACAGAGCAAATATGTATGAGTTCCAGGCAACTTGTGTTCGAAAGATAGAATTGCTTATATAAATTCATATTTGCTGAATGTATGTAATTCTGCTAATTTCATTGCTGCTTATGGTGGAAAATCAAACTCGTCATGGGTTTGGTTTCCCACAAACTAATATTTTTTGGACCGAATGAAAATGGTACCATATTCACATTGGATATTTTATAGGTACCTAAGAAAGATCGTTGGATACTTGACAGCGGATGTTCTAAGCATATGACTGGTCATGGCAACCTCCTATCTACCATACAAAACATTGATGGAGGAACAATTACTTTTGGCGATAACAGTAAAGGAAAAGTCATAGGAATTGGTATGGTCGGTAAGGACACTAACCCCTCTATAGAAAATATTTTATTAGTTAGTGGACTTAAGTATAATCTGTTAAGTATTAGTCAACTTTGTGATAAAGGTTATAAAATTGTGTTTGAAAAAGATGCTTGTTTAATTTATGATTCTACCATGCAAAACATAATTTTTCAAGGTTTTAGGAAAAACAACATTTATGAGTTATGTTTGAAAGCAAATGAGTCTTCAAATGATTTTTGTTTAGTAGCTTCTAACAATGATTTTTGGCTTTGGCATAGACGTTTTGGTCAAGTGAATATGAAAAATCTCTCTAAATTGTCTAAGTACAACCTAGTTAAAGGACTGCCAAGACTATCCTTTAAAAAGGATAAGTTATGTGATGCATGTCAACTAGGTAAACAAATTAAATCTACTTTTAAAACAAAAGAAGTAATTTCTACTAGTAGGCCGCTCGAATTAATTCATATGGATTTATTTGGCCCTATTAGAGTTGCTTCTTTAAATAAAAGTAGATATGTGTTTGTTTTAGTAGATGATTTTTCACGATTCACTTGGACTTTCTTTTTAAAACATAAAAATGATGCTTTTGATGAATTTGCAAATTTTTGTAAACGAATTCAAAATCAAAAGTCTCTAACCATAGTCACTATTAGAAGTAATCATGGTGGAGAATTTGAAAATGAAACATTTGCAGAATATTACAACAAGAATGGTATAACTCATTCATTTGCATTTCCTAGAGCTTCACCACAAAATGGAGTGGTTGAAAGGAAGAATAGGACTTTGTAAGAATGTGCACGTACCATGCTTGTTGAAAGCAAGTTACCTAAGTATTTTTGGGTTGAAGCTATTGCTACAGCTTGTTATGTTTTAAACAGAATCTTGATAAGGCCTAAGCTAAAGAAGACTTATTATGAGTTATTTTTTAATAAAATTCCTAAGGTCTCTTACTTTAAGACATTTGGTTGTAAGTGTTTTATTCTGAACACTAAAGATAATTTAGATAAATTTGATCATAGATCTAATGAGGGTATCTTTGTAGGATACTCAAATAGGAGTAAAGCATATAGAATCTTCAACAAGTCAACAATGACTATTGAAGAATCCATGCATGTTACATTTGATGAATCTCAGCCTTCATCGAATTTAATTGAAGATGATGAAACTAATTCATCACCTTTGAATAAAGTAATTACATCTTTAGAACAAACTAGTCTTGCGGATAAGTCGACCGATAAGGAAGTCAAGTCGACTGATGTTAAACAGTCGACTGAGGAACCTGTCAAGTCGACTGATCCTGTTGTGATATCTCAAACTTTACCAAAATTTTTTGTTGAAGTTAGAGATCATCCTCATGACTTAATAATTGGTGACATCTCACATAGTATTCAGACAAGATCACATATTAATATGATATCTCACACAACTTTCTTGTCAGATTTTGAACCGAAAAATATACAAGAAGCATGTGAAAATGAATTTTGGATGAATGCCATGCAAGATGAGTTAAACCAATTCATAAGAAATGATGTATGAGATTTAGTTTCACGACTTTCTGATCATACTATTATTGGTACTAAATGGGTATTCAAGAATAAGTTAGATGAATCAGGACAGGTTGTTAGGAACAAAGCTAGACTAGTTGCTCAAGGATATAATCAAGAAGAAGGCATAGATTTTGATGAAACATATGCTCCTGTTGCTAGATTAGAATCAATTCGTATTTTATTATCTTTTTCTTGTTTTATGAATTTCACACTTCATCAAATGGATGTTAAAAGTGCATTCCTTAATGAGTTTATAAAGGAGGATGTTTATGTTAAACAACCACCAGGTTTTGAACATGAACAATTCCCAAACCATGTTTTTAAATTGAAAAAGGCTTTATACGGTCTTAAACAAGCACCTCGTGCTTGGTATGATCGACTGAAGACTTTTCTTTTAGAAACAGGTTTTGAAATAGGTAAAGTAGATACTACTTTGTTTATTAGAAGAATTAAGAATGATATTTTAATCATACAAATATATGTTGACGATATAATTTTTGGCTCTACTAGTAGCAATCTATGTCAAGAGTTTGCTAATACCACGAAAAACGAGTTTGAGATGAGTCAGATGGGTGAACTCAATTATTTCCTTGGACTATAAATTAAGCAGTCACAAAATGGCATATTCATTAATCAAGAAAAATATGCAAAGGAATTACTCAAACGTTTTAACATGGATAGCATAAGCAGTAAGGCCACACCTATGGCTACTACCACTACCCTTGACAAAGATATATTAGGTAAGAGTGTCGATCAGAAACTCTATCGAGGTATGATTGGCTCACTCTTATATATAACTGCTAGTAGACCAGACATTATGTTCAGTGTATGTTTGTGTGCTAGATATTAGTCAAGTCCTAAAGAATCTCACTTGAAAGCTGTGAAACAAATTTTAAGATATATTAAAGGCACATCTGATTATGGTTTATTTTATCCACGCACCGATAACTTTCAACTTTTGTCGTATAGTGATGCTGATTTTGCTGGCAGTAAAACTGACCGCAAGAGCACTAGTGGAACATGTCACTTTTTGGGACATTCACTAGTCTCTTGGTGCAGTAAGAAGCAAAATTCGGTATCCCTATCTACTACAGAAGCTGAATATATCGCTACAAGTTTGGCATGCGCTCAAATTTTGTGGATGAAACAAACCCTATTAGATTATGATATTTCTTTTGAAAGACCTTCAATAATGTGTGATAATACCAGTGCCATTAACTTATCTAAGAATCCGGTTCAACATTCACGTACGAAACATACTGATATTCGACATCATTTTCTACGTGATCATGTTTTAAAAGAAGACATTTCTTTAGACTTTATTTCTACTGATAAACAAGTAGCTGATATTTTTACCAAACCCCTTAAAGAAGACACCTTTATAACTTTAAGAAGAGAACTAGGGATTTGTGATTTTCATGATATTTCTTGAATTTTCTTTATGTAAGTTGACTTACACAAGTTGTTCCGTCGACTTCCATAAATTGTTTTATATAATTTTTTTTTCTCCGGAGAGTCGACTGCGATTCTAAACCAGTCGACCGACCAGTTGTGTTAATAATATGTTTATTTTTTTTACTCTCGACTAAGTCGACTGCCTACAAATGCCAGTAAACTATCGTGACTCATTTTCTCTTCCGATTCAAATCGTCACACTGTTTTTGAGATGCCTATTCATCTTTGTACTCGCCTTTGACCATTATCAGCCGTTGATTACTTTTTTCCCTTGATCACAGCCGTAGCTATCTAGTAAAAACCCTAAAACTCAACCCCCTTCTTTTCACTTTTACCCCAAATTTTACCTAGATCTGGAAAAGAAGAAAAGAGAAGAGAAGAAAATCGAAGTCGACTGCTAGTGCTGCTGCCGTCTTGAGAGGATCTAATCCAGTGCTTTCTAAGTTGATTTCAAGCTCCCTTGCTGTTGATTCTTTGCATCTTCTTGTTGGTATACTCTCACCCATCTTTCCTTTATATCATGGCACCCAAGAGATCTAAAACCTCTCATGTCGATGAGGGTTCTTCTAAAGATTACACCCAATATCTTAGAAGTTCAGATCTAGTAGAAAAATGGTTTATCATTTGTTCTATGGTTATCTTTCCGGGTAGATTTGTTAACTTTTCGGATCTTGATAGATTTAACCTTGTGTCATTATTTCAACATTGCAGTCTTTTTGAATTCCCGTCTCTAGAAAATCAACCATCTTACTACCCTCAACTTATTTACTTGTTTTATATAAATAAGAGGGTTGTTCAATCGGATGATGGTGAAGCAATAATTTATTCTTCTATAAAAAATAAGAAGATGAAACTCACATCCGAGAGAATTAATCTGATTATGGGTATAGACGATGAGGGACTTGATTTAGGAGAAATCATGATGGACAATGCCTCTATCTTATCTAAAATTTATTTGCCCAATCATGGACCCCCTATGAAAAATAAATTAATTATCCTTATTGCAAAACTTGTTGCACGGATACTATCATATAATATTATCCCTAAAACAGGGAGTTATGATCAGTATTCCATGGAATTACAACAAGCTGTCTATGCAATTTTCGGTAAAATATGTTAATTGGGGTCGTATCATCTTTCCTAGACTTCATAAGTCTCATTCCACTTTTCTTCCTTTTGGTGCCTTAATTACCCATGTCTTTTGTGCTTATGATGTCGATCTCGACTCAGAGACAATTGTTTTCAAGCACTATGAATGCTTTGATCGTGCAAGTTTAGCACATATGAAGCCTTTTGGTTCTCCACCTAGGTCTACCACTAGGACTTCCCCCCAAACCCAAGTTCCTTTAGCCACTTCAGCTTCTAGTTCTTCTCGTCCCCGAGCCGATTTTGATGATCCACGCAGTATTTATAATGCTGTTAATTATCTCAAGGATCGTCAAGATGCTCTTGAATCCCAAATTTTCCATCTGACTCATCTGTTCACTACTCAATTTCCTTCTCCCTCTCAAGATGACGAAGATGACGAAGACGAAGACTAATGAGTTTTTTTTTTTAATTTTATTTTTACATTTATTTTTTACTTCTTGTTGCATTGTAGTATTTTGTACTAGTTTTGAACTAAAGACTCGGTTGGTATGAATTCATTTCTTTGTGTTATTTTGTTTGTGTGAAATATTCTTTCTTCCCATTTTGTCTTTTTGTTGATGACAAAGGGGGAGAGAACATCAATATCAGTTTCTATCAGTCTCTCTCTGTTAATTTTGTTAATTTTTGTGAGAATTTATGCATGCCTTAATTTTTGTGAAAATATATGCATGAAGTATTTCTGATAGGGGAAGCATATGAACGCTTGTATTTTTTTTCTTTCTATTTTCTTTTATTATCAGCTATTGTGTTGTCATCATCAAAAAGGGGGAGAATGTTGATTCTTGATTTTGATGATTACAACACAATGCAAAATGTGTTTGTGCTATGCTTTATATAATTGCAGGTTGTATCAAAAGTTATCATATATGATACACAAAGGCCTCAAAGATCAAGCGAGTCACAATATTCTAAAGCTGAACAAATGATCAAGCACAGCTCCAGATAAAGACAATGGCTAAAAGCTTCACTCAAGACTCAAGTCAAGACCAAAGCTTCAATGTTGTATATTTGTGTGTCTTGTAAAAATGTAATCTTTTCTTTGTTGAATCTTAGATTGATGTACAGCCTTGTCACACACACATACACTCACATAAATTGTTTATAACTGTGTGTTTTTTACAAAATCCAAAGGTCGAAACAGCTTGAACTAGATCAACTGTTGAGTACCAGTCGACTGCCATTTATAACCAGTCGACTAAGTCTGTACAAAACTGCCTGATCTTATTCAAACTCTGACCAGTCGATTGTTCAAGTGATTTCGACAATTTACTGATTTCAAAAGCTGATTTTCGAATTTAAAACTTTTTATCCGTTATTTATCAGTTGATTAACAGTTATGAGTAACTGCTTTTAACGGCCAGGGATTCTAGTCTATAAATATAGTCTTAGAATCACCTTTAAAAAGTTCCAAGCATTTTTGAGAAAAAAAAATCTTAAGTATTGTGCATTCAAGAGAGAAAAACTTTCTAAACTCACTTAGTCTTGGTTCGCTGTTTTCAGTCCAGCATAACATTGATTTCGTTTTGGACTGAATTTAGAAGTCGACCAAATAGCCACGTACAAAATCACAATCACAACAAGGCTATAGGTTGATTGTAAAAATTTTTATTGTTTTTCTTTTCCTTTCGGTTGGAGAGTAGGACTCTAGGGTGTAGAGTCAAGTTTGTCACTCTTGGTGGAAGAGTGGGTTGCTTTCTCTGGTTGAGAGAAAGGACTACGGGTTGGACAAGGTTGTTGTCTAAACGCCGTAGGATATTCTTGTAATCTTTTTCAAGAATAGTGGGAAATCTCAAGTGGGTTGCTTGGGAACTGGATGTAGGTCGGGAGGACTGAACTAGGATACATCGTGTGCACTCTGTGGTTGTATCTTTCTGAACTTGCATTTCATTTCTCTGAGTTTATATTTTTTGTGAAACTTGTCTGGACAATCGACTGTGTACTCCTGTAAGTCGACTGGTCAGACTCGTACTACTCTGAGTAATTTGTGTGATAAGACAACTGTCTCATCTCTAAGTCGACTCCTCAGACTCACCTTAAAAATACTTCTCTATTGTCGCTTAAGTTGACTGGTTTATCCTTTCAAGTCGACTTAGAAGAAGAAAAATCTTAATTCCGCTTTTTAATTTTCAATAAAACAATATTCACCCCCCTCTAGTGTTTGTTGCCTTGCCTACAGGATCCAACATTCAGGAGAGGGAGAGAGAGATAGAGAGGCTTTGCAAGAGGGGGAGATTGAGAAGGCATGGAGATCGACAAAAGGAGTTTGGAGAGAGAACTAGGGTTTGGGGATGGGTTTCGGGAGCTCAAGAGAAAGAGAGAGAGAGAGAGTTTGTGACGAAGACAGAGTGAGGAAGATCTGGGTATGTACAAGTGTTTGGAAAAACACTTGTACATACCTTGGCCGTTGTTGTAAACAATGGCCAAGGTTGATTTTTTTTTATTTAAAAACAACCTAGGCCGTTGTTGGTGATTTTTTCGACAAAAAAAACTTCACGCCAATAAACGAAGCATTTTTTGGCGTGAAGTACCAAAAATACCCCTCCGCTAAAATACTAAGAAAGCTCTTCGATCAGAGCGGAGCGAATCTGATCCGCTCATCATGATCTAGAGTAATCGGACAACCAAGATAGGCGTTTTCCAACCCGGTTGAAAACAAACCCGTTTTCAACCGAGCATTTGCCTATATATATATATATATATATATATAATTGTTTTATTTATTTATTCAGAGGATTTTAGGAATAGTGGAAAGGGTAGAGAGAATCAACTATGATACTACAACTGTTTGTAAATGGGTTTGGACTCTCTTATCTTGTCATGTATAATAGAGAGTTCGTCATGTATGTTTGAGGAGACTGATATAGCTGGTTATTGATGTGAAGTGTGTTTTTTTTAAAAGAAAAATGTAGATTATAGTCACTATGTTTCATTAATGAGTAGTTAACAAAATAACACAGATAATTGGGCAAAGTACAACAAAATAAGATTACAAAACATGAAATAAAACATAACACCTCCACTATATATGGGAAGGTGAGCTTAAACAACATAAATCATAACCGAAGTACAACCATAATAGAAGAGATCCAGTGAGTAGCACCCTGCTCAGTCGAGAGTAGGGTCGATCTTGATGTCCTCATCGTCGGACTCCTCGATCTCATAGGCCCTGACTATCCTTCCTCTTGGTCTTATCGACGCTGATGTGGCCCAATAGGAGATAAAATGCATGATTTGATTTAAAGTACTGAAAATACTATTACTAATTTCACGAAAGTAAAAATAATTACTAACTAGCCATAGAACTCAGGTCGTTACGGGGATTGCGACATACCAGGCTTCTCCCATCTCCTTTTGCTCGGAAAAGAAATGTTGACCAATTCACATTATCTTGTGGGTTAGTGTAAAATTATTTGTTCTTAGGGCCTGTAGAACTTCCGTCCAGACAGTCTGACTCCGATAACATTCAATAAAAGGTGATCTCTAGTTTCATTGGTTGCACTGCAAAAACTACAGGTGGTCACGATATTTGATTGCCTTTTGGCAAGGTTCTCCCTTGTTAGGATTGCATCAAGGAGAACTAACCATAAAAAAAAGCCTTGTCTTTTAGAGGGACTTTTGCCTTCTAGACTATTGCGACCACTTTGGCATGCAACCTCTAAAGTGGATGTGGTTGTACACAATGTATAGTGAACGAACCGTGAATGACCCGTCCTTTTCCAGACCCCAGGATTTTTGATCCGGGTCGTTTGAACATTTGACTCCAACCTGACCTAGATGTGCTTGAAGTTCCCCCAGTCTAAGTTGGGAATTCTATTCAGATGTTTAAAATTCGGTTCTCACAAACCCCTTTTCCATGTCTTGGAATCGTACAATGTGGCTACGTCACTTGTTCATATACATCCGGGAATAATTCTTTGAGGAAATGTGCTCCACACCATTTGTCCCACCAAAACTTGGTTAGTTTGTCTTTACTTATGAACGAAGTTACCCAACTATTGAATGAGTCGTATGCTTTTGAGACCCCTCTCCAGAATCATGCGACTCTGGTGCCCATCCTGAGGCCCCGGTTTCACGTCCCTTTTCCTCGTACGTAAGAATAGATAAAGTCTTTTCAACCTTCCCCATTGGGGTGAAAAGCTTTCCACCACCCCCTTCCCAAGGAATAACAGATTCATATCTCTGAGATCAATAATGCCTAACCCCCATGTATCTTCTTCATGCAAGCTTTTTCACATTTAATGAGATGGTAATAACCCTTATCGGTGTGAGTCCCTCTCCATAGAGAATGTTTTCAGACTCTCAATTTAATGGATAACCCATTTGGGAATTTCAAAGAGGAGATGATAGGTTGGAAGATTAGATAGCATCGAGTTAATCAGTGTGATGTGCCCACCCAACTGTAGGGCTTTACCTTTTCACCCAGCTAGTATGTTCTCTACACGGCTGATGAGCGAGAACCAATCCGATTTCTTGAGCTTACCTGGCATTAACGGTGGTCCAAGGTACTTGATGGGGAAGCTCTCAATCTTATAGTTGAGGATAAGTGCATGTTCATGTGCATCCTCTGCAGACATAGCGATTGGAATAAGGGCGCTCTTGTGAAAGTTTATCCTAAGACCAAACGAGGCCTTAAAACTTTAGAGAACTCCTTTAAAGGCGATGGTTTCCCTAGGGTCTCCATTTCCGAATAATAGCTATCATTTGCATATTAAAGAATTGTGCAACCCGAGCGATTTCTTCCGTCGGCCACTAGTATGATCCAACCTCCATGTTTGTAGTTCTCCATCATAGATTTGAGCACGTCTGCGACTATAGTAAACAAGAGGGGGGATAAAGGATCTTCTTATCACAAGCCTGTTCTGTAACATTCTAGAAAAATAAAAAAATAATTTTTCATATTTTACACGTGCATTGCACGCGCAAATTTTAAGTAATTTAGTCCATAAAATTTTTCTAAGAATTATCCATATCTATTCTCATTTTATTTGTCTCATCTAAGTTATTTATTTTTTATTTTAAATCCATAGGCCCAAATATATTTTAAAAGCCCATTAGAAGCTAATTGCAAAATAGAAGCCCATGATAAAATTCTATATTAAATACACTTTTAAAATTGTCACCACATTTGTCATGTAACAAACATATACAATTGGACTATAAACAAATAATTAAATGAATGAGAGTGTGTGCACGTGCACAAGTGTGCACATGTGGGAAATTCAAAGAGGTGGTCAGCCATGAATATGAGAGGAAAAGGTAGGGGGTTTGAAAGTGGGTATTTATTTTGGTAATGGGTATTTAATTTGGGTAGTGGGTGTCTCTTCATTCACCCATTTATCCCTATAAATACCTCCTATTATATGAATATTTTTTCACAAGAATCAAAAGAATCAAAAGAAAAGAAAGCGAGAAAGAAAGAAAGAGAGCTCGTGTTTTTCTTGTTTGGGGGAGTTTTCAGATTCTTGCTAGGAGGAGAAGAGCACATCTTGTTGGAGCTAGGAGCAACTTCTAGGAGTTTTCTTTCACTTGTTCATCAAACTATGGTGAGTGATTTCTTTACTTTCTAGAGATTATAGTATGCATGTTTAATTACTTTATGATGAAATGAAAATGTAGTATCAGTTCTTAGATTACAAATTTGTTATGTTGCATGATGTATTGATAAATATAATTTTTATAGATATGAATATGGAAAGAAATGCATGTTAGTTGAGAGATTGTCATGTAGATAAGTTGATTTTTTTTGGAAGAATTGTTGTGGTGTTGTTAGATGCATAGAAATACATCATGTTTACATTAAATGAATTGAGTTTAAAGTCATACACAAGTTGTTAATTTATGCAAATAAAGTTTATAATTGAAAAGGGATGGGAACTTCTCATGAAAAGAAGAATATAATCTTGATTAGTGGTGTAAAACAGGTAGTTTGTTAATAATTCAATAGTATATGTTTATGTTATTTCTAAAAATCACTATTTACAGATGTATGTTTAAATTAACTTCATTATGATTAAAATCAGTAAGAAAACATTCCTGGAAATTTGTGGTTATTAATTTGATGAAACAAATAAAATTGTAAAACAAATTAAAAGATAAAATTTACATAGAAGCAGAAACTTGAGTTATAAATAATTAAACCCTTATACTATCAGTAAAGGATCTTGGCCTTGGTGGCTAGCGCGCTGCGCCTAGAGCTGCCATGTGGTGCTGGGGTGGGTTCTCTGGTCGCGGGTTCGAGTCTTGGTAGGCTTTGTCTTTTGAAAAATTATTTTTTTCAAGTAAACGGTATATATGTATATAAGTTACTGCGGGCCATTTCCTCCAATAACCGCAAGTGGCCTAGTGGTTGGGGCTTGCTGACTTGAGCGCTGTCTAGGGTTGGCTTTTTTTTTGTTTTCTTTTACTTTTTTAAAGGGTTTTTATGTTATAAAAAATTGGACAAATTATAACATTCTTCTAAAATGTTATTTAAACTTTAAGAATTATTTTCCACCATATTTATGATATATTTGTGAAAATTAGAAGTGGTTTCAACTAAGTAATGTGTTGGAGAACTTTGGATACAAATTTAAAAGCGGATTTTGTATGATTAAAGAAGATTAAAAATATAATACAATTTGGACTCATCTTAGTGAAATTTCACGATTAATAATCTATTTGATTAAGAGAATAAATTGGGTTTGCCTAAAGCTTTAATTAATTCAATTGAAAAAGAGAGCGAAGTTGGTCACTTCATGATTTATGAATACCAAGAAATGAATATGAAGAAATTATGAACATAGAACGAAGTTATCTATGTTGAGGTTAGATGTAACCTATGTGGTCTCGGTTGTGACAGTTATTATTCTAGAGTGAGCGAGGCCCAAATTATCGGTAGTTGGAATATATGGATTTTTGAGAAGCAACCAGTTTGAGTTGACTCTCTCTTCGAGAAGTAGCCAAGGTGGGCTAACATTCTCTTGTGTTGATTAAGCCCAGTGGGTCTAGGTCTTAATAAATATAACTTAAACTTAAGGACAGACACTAGTTGGTGACATGATGAAATTAGAGCAAACGTTTGTTATGGACTCCATAATGTTCATTGGAGAGAGACAGTCCCCAGTATTCTGGGACGATGGACGTAAGGGCCACAGAATGATCCATGGAGCGGGAATGATCTCCAGTATTTCGAGATGAGAGCGACGCTGATGGGGCATTTGTGCGATGAGGGTTCCAGAATGACTCGTGGAGAGAGACAATCCCCAGTATTTTGGGACGATGGACGACAGGGCCACAGAATGATCCACGGAGCAGGATTGATCTCTAGTATTCCGGGACGAGAACCAATATTCGCAGAGTGTCTAAATCTTCTAGTAGTCATAGTAGTAGGATGCATGACGAGGAATTTAACCCTATAATGTTGAGTAATCAGGTGCTTTCCCTCTGACCTATGTAGAATGTGATGCATAGAATCCGAACAAGTATGCATTAGTGTCATCATAGCGTAAACATCTGCATTAGGCATTAAGTCATATCATACACTGACATGTTTAGAATTGTCACTCTTTTATACTTTAATATGCATTCAAGTTTGTGTTTGCTAAAGTAAGAGAATCGTTATATTATGGCATAGTGAGGATCGCGATTTTATAATATTGTGTCGGTTGTAAGCAACAGACGTGCCCACAGTTTTTCAGTGCAGGACTTGGATTAGCAGAAGGGACATGAAGATGAATTGATGCTAAAGATTATTTTCATGATTGAAGCTGTTGATGTTAGAATTGTTTATTTCATGTTGTATTCATTCCACTGTGTACTTTGTAATAAACATTGCTGTATAATTAAAAGTTTTAATTCCTTATAAAATTGTACGAATTGAAGTAAAAGATCCTGTTGTGTTATGAATTACATGTAAATAGAATTCGGGGTGTTACATTTTCTGCAGGAAAATGGCTGTCATGCACCTCCGTTAACTAGAATGGCCATCCTGCTAGTGGTGAGACAGTGTCGGATCCATCTGCTTAACCTATCTCCAAATAATTTACCTTTGAGCGCTTCTAAGAGACAGTCTCACTCAACCGAGTCATAGGCTTTCTCAAAATCCAGTTTGCGCATGAAGGTTTTATCATTCGATATGTGGCATTGATGTATGGTTTATTCTATCGTAGCCACACAGTCTAGGATGCATTGCCCCTTGATGAAGCCAATTTGCTCTCGATTGATTAGCTTGTCCATTATCCCACTTAATATGTTTGCAAGATTCTTTGTGATTATCTTGACCAAGCAGTTCAGTAAGTTGATGGGACGAAACTCCCCCACCCTGGACGACGCTTCATTCTTAGGAATAAGGACCACCTGTGCAAAGTTAAGCCTACCCAATTTGAGTCTATGGTCGTAGAATTTGGCAAGCACTGCCAAGAAATCGTCCTTGATCTCATCCTAGAGATTTGGCACAGGCGAGCGAGAATTTAGCTTCCCAGTCTAGCGAGATCATGACACGGTCCACTTTAGCCATTATGGGGATGCTTGCATATTAGGCTAAATGAATAGTATACCGGGAACTGGAATATTGACCAAGTCTAGCTTCGTGATGACCTGATTGAATTCCTCCCTACCGGTGTTGCTAGAACCCCTACCCCAATGTTCAAATGTGAACCTTGTTATATTAAAACCCCCCCCATGATCCAGGGGTTCTGCCACCCTTCATGAATAGAGTGGAGTTTTGTCCAGAAGGTAGCTCTAGAGTAGGAAATGTTTGGGTTGTACACTATAGTAACTGTTTGTATCCAGTTATTTTCGGTGTTGGAGCCAAACTGACAGTGAATAATCTTCAACAAACTCATATAAGAAAACATATATATTAGCATTAAAACCTATAATGATACCACCAGACGCCCCATAAGATGGATGAATTCTTTATTCTCTAATCTTATTCCCTCCCAACTGCCTAAGTCTGGAATGTGTGTGTCACGCCCCGCTTCCCACTATACGGAAATACAGGCACACAACTGAGGCCCAGCGAATGATATACATCATCCATAAGCTGTACAATTATAAGCTCAACAAGATCTTTATAACACATTCACGCAGGCAAATATAATAATCACATGAGCTGAAAATAGAATAACCATCATTTGGATAATACATCAATATCGGGTCAAGATGCCCGGAAGTACAAGGTGCCAGAATTAAAATAATATGATAATCAGTTCGCTATAACAACTAGATAAAATAGCTACTGAAAGAAAAACAATATGAAGTAGTAAGGAAGCAGCAACGGTCGTCTAAAGAGTCTGCTCGTCGGGTCCATCAATACCTGTATAATTATTAACTCAAAGAAAAATAGAAAAGTTCCTGTTAGAGCAAGTTTCGGGCAGTAAGTAGCAACAAGCAGAAAAAAAGGTAATATAACAAGATATAACATGGAAGAAACAAGAAGTAGAAGTACAAATACAATATGGAAGTAAGCAAGGAATTGGGACAATATGATCATGTAAGTAATAACTGTAACTAGTATATTCTAGACTTCAAGATATAAGCAATTGATAACCTAGGATCAGTTAATCGATAATCATGTAATCAAGGATCGAGAGTCATGTAATCAAGAATTCTGTAATCAAGAATCAAGAGTCATGTAATGAACAGTCATGTAATCAAGAATCATGCTTAGTGAAGATCTCAAGTTTATCTGTTTTATTAACTTATCTAATGCACGTAATCCTGTGTCCCATACCACAAGTTCGGTGCATATCAATCATGTGACGTTTAGACTTAAGTAGTGAATTCTATAGGATTATGTACTCGGGTCTTCCAGTGATAGTATCAAGACATATAATCATGAATCATGTAATCGAGAATTATGTAATCAAGAATTGTATAATCAAGAATCAAGAATCAAGAATCGCTATTTCGGGAAACACGGGCCCCCTTCTGAGTATACTCCCCTATATTGTCCACTATTAAGTCGTACCCTTATAACCCCGGCTTGTTATTCTTTTATAATTAATTATGAACATGCAGTTGGTACGACTAGTGGAACGGTGTAATCAAATAGTTTAGTCAAGGAAAATATCAAGGACAGTAATCATGGACATGAGACGTAAAACGAGTACATGTATCGAGAGTAGTTATTATAAATTATCAAGTGGTATAAAATGCATTCTATCAACCTATTATATATATGCAAGTTATTATTATAAGAACAATAATACACTCAGTTCATTAAATATGAAAAGTAATGGGTTTATATGTAAAACCGTAGAGATGAATTTTTAGACAACTTGACATATCTACATTCAAATTCACTTTTCCGTTGTTACAGAAAAGCAAATCCGATTCCGTCAGAGATTCTAGAAATTAGACTCTCTTTCGGTTCCAACGCATATTCACATGATACATTCTAAAGACAGTAGCTATGCGTACAAATTCATTCTTCGCTGGTTTCGATGTTTTGCAAGCATTCTGAAAATTCGGAGTCACAATACTAAAACTACGATATCTCACAATCTATACATCGGATTGAGAAACTATAGGATATTTTGGATATCTAGACTCGAAGGGCTACGATTTTCATGTAGAAAGTTTTTCGATCCAGTGTCGGGAACATGGTCAAATTCTCAGTACGAGAGACCGGTCAGTGATCCCGTGCAGGTTCAGAAATTCACAATATGACAGTACTAAAATCGCGATATCTCACAATCTATACATCCGATTGAGAAACCGTCAGATGTTCTGGATTCGGGACTCGATGGGCTAAGATCTCCATGTAGAAAATCTTCAATCCAGTATTGGAAACATGGTCAAATTCTCAGTGTAAGGTCAAGAAATTTTAGAGATAGTAAGGTTGAATATTCGATATTCGATAATACGATTCGAAATGTGTTAACGGTTCACTCTTGAGTTGATATAGCATGGAACCAGTGACTAGAATGGAGTTTGACAATAAAATATGATGATAACTAGACTACTTGCTACGAGTCCAAGGAAAATACTTGTACGAGAACAAAAATAGTGTACAAGGTACTTGCCTTATAACGTGACGATTTTGATGGTGTGTTAACCACGGAAAGAAGAAGCGACGTCGGCAACGGATGGCGGCACAACGACAGTAAGAATGGCGGCAAGAAGGTAGCTAGTGAGCAACGGTAGCAACGGTGAGCGACGACAACAACAAGGTGGCACGGCGTCGGGTTGTTTTTCGGGGTTCACGGGATCGTAGAAGCGGAGTCGTTGGCTTGAAGGTGGAAGGTAAAGTGGAGCTTGGGTGTTGCTTGAGCTCTCGGGTGTGAAGAAGGCAAAGGAAGAGAAGGAGGAAAAAGAAGAATGGGATGTAGAGATGATATGTGCTTGTATATATATAAGAAAAAGAAAGAGGTGGGAGGTTCTGCATGTGTGTGTGTGTATATATATAGAAAGAAAAAGGTGCATGTGTATGATTAGGGGTGTAGAAAAATGTGTGGAAAAATGAGGAGTTAGGCGTAGAATGAGAAAAATGAGGGGGAGAAATTTGGTGTATGCAGAAGTGGAGAAGTAGGGAGGGAAAAAATGAAACATAGGGAGGAAGAAAATAATGTGTAGGAGAACAGAGTTAGGTTAGCTGTTGGATTAGGATTAATCAGGGTTTAAAATTTGTATTTAAACTCCGGTCGAACAATCACAAAATTATGAAATTGATCAGAAAAATATTCTGGCTTTAGATAGAGTCCAAAGAGAAAAATAAAACTGATCTAAAAATTGAAGTACAAAAATTCACGTAATAAAATACGTACAACTGGAACAGGGAGTTACAGTGTGAGAGTTTAGTTTCTTGAAGCCCGACTATATCTATCATGTATGTATTGATTACATCCCTAACCATGTCCCATTTCTTAGAAATGTGTCTTGAATACTCGTGGTTCAGATTAGAAGAAGATAAGATGAAGCACGGAGGTCGAAGCGTCGAAGAGAGTATAAGGGAAAACAGCAGCAGCAAGGTGCAGCATAGTTGCGATCGACTATCCTGGGGGACGGTCGACCGCACCCCCGACCGTAGTTGTATAAGTTTTGGTCAAGAGGAGGATGGTTAGCCGGTCTTGTTGGACGGTCGAACAACAATGGCGCTGTGTATTTTCTAGGCCTCGATTTGTTAGGTCGTTTCAACCCAATCTTCAACTCCAAGTTAGATCGTATGACTCCTATTCAGTTACTTCTTCTATAGGTTATATTAGATGACTGAGAATCAAGATTAAATCTATGGTTCTTTCTATTCTTTTATATTTATTGTAAACTCCTTCAATATGAGAAGAAAGCACTTCATTGATATTTTCTCCATTGCAAAGAGAGGCTTGAGAGAGAGAGAGAGAGATATGGTGAGTGGGTTTAATTTCTTGTATTGAGTGAATTATTAACTCCTTATAATCTCTTCTAGTTGAATATCAGATCTCTCTATATTTTCCCCCGGATTAAGTGAAAGCTAACCGGGATAAATTCTCGTTGTGTTTGTATAGGATTGGTGGAATTACTTGCTTGTTCAATTAATTCGTCTCATTTACTTTGACTTCCTTATTGCTCCATTTACTTCCGCTGCGACACCAGGTATTGGCTGACACCCCAATCCCAATAACTAGTATCAGAGCTTTAGGTTGCCAAGTTCCTTGGTTAAGATGACAGGTCACAGTCTTTTGAAGATCAAACAGTACGATGGAAAGTGGAAAGGTCAATTTCAATCATTGGAAGGTTGACATGTATGATGTCCATATTTAAGAACAATTGCAGTTAGCCGTTAAAAAGAAAGAAAATTTATCTGATATGAAGGAGGATGTTTGGAAAGATATTCACTAAAGAGAGTCTGCATCTTCACATACATGTCTATTTCACTGCCATAAGTCTGATCCGACTATCATTGGCAGACGTTGTCAAATGTATATTTCTTGAAGAAACTGTCGCGACGATTATGTGGAAAAAACTCATAGCTGACTACTTGATTCGTCGTTATTAGATCGGATGCATTGGAAAAGGAAGTTATTCTGTTTGTCAATGAAGGAAGGTACCGATCTCTATGACTACATTATAAAGTTCAATAAGGTATTATCTGAACTTTAGGCAATCAACGCGGATGTGTGTGAGGAAGATAAAGCTTTCAACCTGATATATTCACTACCAGATTCGTACGAGCTTTTGATCACTACCATGCTACACGGTAGATCTGCCAAGGAGAGTATTTCAGTATATGGTGTAATCAAAGCATTGAAGGAAAATCAACTTAGGAAGGAGACCCATAAATCATCGTCTATTTCAAGTCGTCTAACAGTGAAAGGTCCTTCAGGGGAATACAAAGTGATATGCAAAAGGATTCGATCCGTTGTCGATATTGTAAGAGGTCAGGGCATATCAAGAAAGAATGTTCGAAATTGCAGAATCATGAGAGCGCCAAGAATGGAAATTCAGCCGCTAATGTGGTTAGTGCCTTTGATTCAGGTGATTCGTGTCTTCTTGCTTCAAATTCTTTAGAAGTGAATTCTAGTTGGTTTCTTGACTCAGGGATTTTTTCTCATATTTGCTTATAGTGAGAGTTGTTTTCTACTTATAAGTCTACTACAGGGCGTTATGTGAGAACAAGAACTGGGGAGATTTGTGAAGTAGTAGGTAAGGGGATAGTTGAGTTAAAGATGCCAGGTCTAAACATGTTCACTCTAAGGGAAGTTTTGCATATTCCTCTACTTAAACGAAATTTGATTTCCTTGGGAACTCTTGATGCACGGGATTGTAGGTACATAGCTTGAAGTGGAGTTATGTCTATTTTTTAGGGTCGTCAAAAGGCGATTAGAGGTATGAGAATGGTTGGACCAAGCTAACATAATCTCTACAAATTTTGGGGAATCCGAAATTCTTGGCCAAGTGTTGCTTCTTTCCCCATTTTCCCCACAAGTTCATCTAGTTTTCCGCAACTAGCACCATCAATTCGAGACCAAGACGTTCGAATATCATCGCGAGGTAGAGAGTGCCTCGATGTAGGTTGAGTTTGTGCAGAGGTTGGCAACTCAGTGATAACGCCTACTGAGGTGTGCCCTTGAGAGTTTATACTGATCGGTGAGATTGGGTAGAGATATGTTCAACTAGAAGAAGAAGCTATTGTTTTATGTATTTTTTGCAAGTGGAGTTTTAGTAAAGTTTGGAGATGAATAATCACATCATGTGATAGCACTTGTATGCAATTCAAGGTGGAGATTGTTAGGAATGTTTCTTGAATACTTGTAGTTCAGATTAGAAGAATGTAAGATGAAGCACGAAGGTCGAAGCATTGAAGAGAGTAGAAGGGAGGACAACAGCATCAAGGTGCAGCAAAGTTTTGGTTGACTGTCCTGGGGGAAGGTCGACTGCACCGCCGTCGGCACACCCAACCGCAGTTATACAGGGTTTGGCTGAGAGGAAGATGGTAGACCGGTCTTGTTGGACGGTCGACCGCCCGCGGCGTTGTGTATTTTCTGGGCCTCGATTTGGTAGGTCGTTTTAGCCCAATCTTCAACTCCAAGTCAGATCGTACGGCTCCTATTCAGTTATTTCTTCTACAGGTTATATCAGACGACTAAGAATCAAGATAAAACCAAGGGTTCTCTCTATTCTTCAATATATATTGTAAACTCCTCTAATATGAGAATATAGTACTTCATTCATATTTTCTCCATTGCAAAGAGAGGCTTGAGAGAGAGATAATTCTTGGTGAGTGAGTTTAATTCCTTATATTAAGTGAATCATTAACTTCTTGTATTATCTTCTAGTTGAATATCAGATATCCCTATATTTCCTTCTGGATTAAGCGAATGCTAATCGAGATAAATCCTCATTGTGTTTGTGTTGGATTGGTGGATCTACTTGCTTGCTCAATTGATTCGTCTCATCTACTTCAACTTTCTCATTGTTCTATTTAGTTCCGCTGCAACATCGGGTGTGTGTTGACGCCCCAATCCCAACACCATTTTCCCTGTCCCCCCAACCAACATTCCAGAAGAGAACATTCATTATTGATCGGATTTGGGTTACGTGATAAATTGGGTTATGAGTTTGAACTTAATTGTTATCTATCCAGTTTCCATCCTCTAATCTTATTAAGGAGCAGAGTTTTACATACTTTATCATCCACCGCAATGCCACAGGTTTCAGCAAGATAGAAAATATCGGCATTAGACATAAAATTGAAATAAGATGCTAATAGGTTTCGCGTACCTCCACCGTTGAGCTTAGTTGTTCTAGATGCCGCCGCGATCTCCATGTAATCGCCTAAGGACTTCTCATGAGCCCTCTTCGCCACTTTGTGCACCCTGAATCCTATAGTTCTCCGTTGTGAGTCGATGCTGCTCAGAGAGCGATTATGGGTAGATAGAAGGGACTACCTCAGGTGTGGGAGCCACTACAGATGTGTCACCTCTAGCTAGCACCACCTGTGTGTCCTCTACCACCTCCTCAGAGCAATCTAAGTCCTCCAAATACAGGTCGTCGTGCACTAAGTTGAGGTGTGCTTCATAATCTACATTCATGGGACTCAAAGGAGAGCATACAGTGAGAGAACTCTATGGTGGAGCAAAAACTGTTGGCCGACTCATTACGAAACATATTTTTTTAGGCCCAATCATCAATTCAGGCCCATTATATCAATCTTGAGTTATTCCTAGGTCATTGGACCACTTTGTTGGCCTAGAGAATAACTTAGGCCTACATGAAAAAAAAGGTGTTGGGTTTTAAATAGTTGGATTTTTTGGACGCCTCATTTGGCCCATAATCTAGCCCAAACCCACTAAATAACTCCCTTGTGCCTTGTCACATGTTGCACTCGAAGATAGCGCCACCACGTGAGCTTTGGGGAGGAGCTAAGCAACACGAGGGCAAGCCGGTAATTTCACCTCCAACTTTGAATTCTTCGTCTTCTTTCCCTCATCTCCTCTTTCTTTTGACTCCGAAAACTTTCCATTTTCATATATCATCATCGCTCTCTCTCTTGTTGCTTCGATTTCCAGTATTTTGCTACTAAGATGATGGATTTTGTCCCTATCTTCTTCAGGAGTGCTCCCTCCTTTCTCTTTTGTAACATGAATTTCCTTTTGCAGCTCTTTCTGAGTCTCCTCTGTCTCTCTTCCCACTTGTCTTGAGATTTTTCAGGTTTGTATGTTCGTTTCTGAAGAAAAAAATGGCAGGTCAGCACCAGGCTTTTGACCAGCTTTTTTGGACCCATTTTGATCGTTAGATCTGATTCTAAGGTTTGGATCTATCCTTGTCTCTCTGGGTTGGATATGAGCTTGGAACCTCAAGATTGGAGGCATTGGCATTCGAAATCCTTGCCGATGACTCCCTTCCATGCTCCTCCATGTTCTGAGCTCGCTTAATCTCATTGGCCTCGTCAATGGCCAAGTCCAACACCGTCTTTGGTGCAGTGGCGGGCTTATAAGATCTTCCATCTCTTATAAAGGAAGTGCTAGCAAGACTCGAGCTTGTCCCCTCTAGCTCTGCCTTCCGCTCCACCCTAGCTTCGAGCATGAAGTGAATCATATAAGTTTCATCATAGATTACATCAAGTGAATCTTGGCATGAGTCTCTAATTTGGATCATTGCCGATACAATCTCCGATCCCCGCACAGTTTTGGGGTCAATCTCAACCACAGTGCCAAAGTCAGAGACAATCTCCTCCAGTGCCTCCTTTCAACAATGGAGGGACACGTTATGGATCCAAATCAAAAACACGTCCTCTCGCAGTGGCCCAGCCCAAAATTGTGGTGTGCCCTGTGTGAAAGTCGCTGAGAAGTGGCCTCGGAAACTTTCTCCGGCGAAGGGAAAGAAACGAGATACTGCAAGTGGCACATCTTTTTTATGATCCAGTCTCTATCCCCATGTTGGCCATCAGTGATTGAGTGCCTCGATGAAGTGATTCACTGATGGTCAGTCTGTTTTGACCCTAGCTGTCGCGCACCACTTTTGTAGCCATAATTCCTTTTTCTTTATAATCACAAGCCTGTTTGCGAGCTTGATTTGAGTAGCATTTTTCGGTGATTTCCCTCTTCGGACTTCTCGCCATTCTTACCATCACATTGTGCAAGCGTAGGAGATATGACCCCATTTCATACACTTGAGGAATTTCATCTCTTTTGTGCAATCAACACGTACTTGGCCCGTATCTCCATAATTAAAGCACAACATCGGTGATCATTTTCTCTTTCAGATTTTCTATACTTTTCTGTTCATATAATTTTTTTCTGAATTTTCCTTTTATTTTATTTGTGTTATACTATGATCCAAGGGTTCTTTCTAAATCCTCTATTCTTCCCTTACCTGCATCTCGTTCATTGCGACTGGACTCCCCTCTGGAGCCCTAGTCGATCCAGGTGTGGGTTGGTCAGGGGGGAGGGGTGTGGATGATTGTTGAGGATGATAAGGGGTTGGGTTGTTGGATGGGATGAAGGAGTTAGTCTGTTGGTGGTGACTAGGTATGAGCGTATGCTGGTGAGTAGGGGAGGTGTGTGTGTGTATTGATGTAGGTGATCGTGGTGAGATTGTTGTTGTTGTTGTTGGGGGTGCTGGGGAGTAGGTGAGTGCTGCATGTAACATCTTAAATTTTTCGATTAATCAATATGAAGTTTTCTTTTATTTTCACGTGTTTTGCACGTGCAATTTAATGTGTGAATTTAGCTTTAAAATTATTCTTGTATCATGAACAAATATTTTATTTTCTTTTTAAAAGCCTAATTTAATCTTTAGGCCTAATAGTCAATTTCTAGCCCACTTAAATAAATTAATTAATATAATTAGAGAGCCCATGGTCTTTAGCCCACCTAATTGGTCCACTAGTTAATTTAAAATGATAATTAATACAACTTGTAGTGTAGACTTGATCAAGTAGCAAATAAACTAACAATTTAATGTACAAACTAATTTGTAGTATGCATAGTGCGACACGTGCATTGCACAAGCACGTGGATTGAATGAGAAGGGGGGTGTCCGGATTGTTAATAGAGTGGGAGTGATGGAGAGAGTGGTGAGGTGGTTATGTGATGGTGGGTAGTTCTTCTAACTCCCAAATGCATCCTAGCCTTTCATCTAAACTCATCTCATCCCTCCATTTGAGCTTGAGTTGTGTATAAATACCTCTCCCTTATCTTCTTCATGACTTGCATTAGAAATATTCACAAGAGAAGAGAAAAGAAAAGAAACAAATTGTGAGGAAAAGAAATAGGTGTGTAAGTAAAAGATTGAGAGGTTGTGTGTTTGTGTGCTCTTGCAACATTGGAGGCCGGCTATACATCAAGAGGAGAAGGAGCTTGGGTTCACACTAGCAAGGAGGAGAAGGGAACCATTCGTGCGTTCAAGGAGTTCTTTAGGAGTTTTTCCAATTTGTTTCATCAAAAGGTGGGCAATTTCTCAAACTTCTAACATAGATACCATGCTAGGATTTGAAATTGTGAATATGTTAGAAATAAGTAGGAAAAGTTGTTTTATACTTGTTGAAGAGACTAGTAAGAAAAGAAACTCTAGTTTAACTACATGAAAAATTTAGTAAAATGAATTGAAATGAGTCAAATAAGATTTGTTATGATGTTTTGTTAATATATTTGCATGTTAGAATACATATGAATTGATGAAACATGAATATAAGAAATTTTGTTATGAATGAGTTGTAGAATGCAATATGTGAAAAATTGCACTCATGAATGAATTTTAGAATGCAAAATAATGTCTATGGATTGTGGGATAAGTGGATTAGTTGCAATAAGTGTGTTTAAATTGCATTTATGAAAAATGTCATATTCACTAGATTATCATCTATATTGTCTCCTTGAAACGTAAGAAAAGATTTATTTTGTAAACATAAGACTAATTTAAGATCTTTTGTTAAAGATGGAAAAATTGTATAAACACATTGTGAATGAAAGGGGAATATGTTGATAAAAGATTCTTCTAAAAAGAAATTTCTTCTATGTCGAAAATGTATTAATATTCCATTTTTCAACAAAAAAACTAAAGAGAAATAGTCTATTATGTGTTTAAAAAAGAGATTTCGACAATCTAAGAAAATATGAGTTACTGTTTTTTTTTTCAATGAAAAATATTCTGGAGAAGATATAGATTTTTATAAGAACAAATTGATTGAGAAAAATCGAGTTTATTAAAGGAAGAACTAGATACAGTATAGTCTAATACAAAGGTATTTTAATCCGACTCTATATCGGTTAGCCACTCAGACCTACTGGTCTTCGGGTGCATTTTGGGTGCGTTACTGCAGCTGAGCGAAGTATTTGGTCTTGGGTTCGAGTCTCTCAAGAGACTCTATTTTCCTCAAAATCTGATTTTTATTCAATTTCGAAAGCCAGACCTTAAGTTAAGTATAATTTAAGTTCTCTATATGACAGTTAGTCATTCTTGGACTTACTGGTTCTCGAATGTGATTTGGGTCAGTTACTGTTCATTGGCCGGGGGGGAGGGGGGGGGGGGGGGGTTGACTGGGTTCGAATCCGGCCTTTGGTATTGACTTATTAAAATGGGAATTAGAAGCAATTTTTGAGAAGAATGAATTAATAAAGTCTCTTAGAGTATGATTTTACTAATTAAATACAACAAATATTTTTTTGAATGTAAAGAATTTTTAGGTAGAGATTTAAAATGAGATTTTGACATGTAAAAATTGAATAAGATTAAATATGAGATTGTTGTTTAAATTATGCAAATTGTGCATGGAAAATGAAGTAAAAGAAACATGATGAAATATTAAATTTACAAATATGAACTCTCTTTTTGATGAACATGAAACGAGTTTGACACTAGAGTTTAGCTAAGTCCTTACATCGGCATAAATGAAAATTTTGAAAGAGAAATGTGATGATAAAAGACCAAGATTGGGTCATGGTAAATGATTGATGTTTAAAGATCGATGTAGAGGTAACACTAATTCTAGAGTATTAATTTTATTCATGATTCAATTATCTAAGAATTAGACACATAGTGGGGATGTGATGAAAGTAAGAGAAAAACACAAGTATGAGGGCCTCAGATCTATAGTGTGAGAGTATTCACAGGCTGCATGCTTCATGCGTCATGTCATGGCATGGATACATCTCCGGAATTATCTGGACCGTGGCAACGCTTGTGGGGTATTTGGTGACTATGTAGTGCCATCGTTCCATGACGGAGGCGAATTGTCCATAGGTTGTCTGCATGATGCATCATATCATGACGTGGAATTTCCCCCCAGGTTGTCTTGGCGTGGGCTCGTAACTCATAGACATGTAGGATACTTACTGTAGTTACCGTAGTAGTTTAACTCATGGCAAGGGAATCAACCCCTACAAGATGAAGAACGATTAAGGGCTTGCCCTCAGACCTATGTAGTATGGGATGCATAGAATCCGAACAAGTGCGCATTAGTGTCATTAAATATAAACAACTGCATTAAGAACTAAGTGCACATTCACACATGACATCAATAAGATAGTCCCCCTTAGCTTTGTTTGTGACAAGTGTGTACTTTCTAAGTAAGAAAAATTAATGTATTATATCATAGCGTCAGTTGTATGCAACTGACGTGCCCACAGTTCTATGCAGGATAAAGTGATTGACAAGACTAAAGAATGAGTGCTGCTTAAAGGAATGTTCAAGTTGTTATTTAATTCATGTATCATGTTGTAATTTATAATTCCGCTGTGTTGATGTAATCATTGTTGTATAAAAAGTTTTAAATTCCTGGTAAAATTGTACGAAGTGAAGTGTAAAGATCCCGTGGAACTTCGAATTCAGACGTATTTGGAATTCGGGGTGTTACACTGCAAGGATTGGTGGTGGTAGGGGTTTTCCACTGCCCTCTCTGGAGGTCTTCTCCTTGCCTCATCACCTGTCTTCAAACTCCTCTGGTATCTTCGATGGGGGTGAAGTTGTTGTTGCAGATGTTGTTGTTGTTGGGGGTGCTGGGGTGGAGTAGAATGCTACCAAGATTGACGGTGATGTGGGTTAAAACCTTCGATGCCCTCTCTGGCATTCTTCTCCTCTCTTCGTCACCTATGTTCGAGCTCCTCTGGTATCGTCGATGTTCTTTAAGGGGGCTCTTTTTACACCAAAATTGGCTAGTTGGAAGACCCCCTTGAAGGGCCCTTCCTTTAGGTGGCAGTAGGGGGAGAGCGGTGATGAAAATCTGATCGCCAATGATGAGAATTCAGTTCTCTCACGGGCGATTCTCTGAGCTCTTTCCTGCCCCTCCTAGGGGATGTGAACGTCGATGATGTACCTTCGGGCTACGGCCATGTAGTTGAACTGTTAGCATGGAGGACGATGGGTAGTGTACCTGTAATATTTCTTTTACTTGTTATGTTGTAACCAATTTTGTATAGATTACAAATTAACTAATGGGAGAAGAAACAGAGACAAGCTTTAAAAACCTAATTCTAAAATTCATTCTCATGAAACTGTTTCGATCAGAATAGCAAATTATGAATCTTACATAACAACGACCAAAAACCCTTTTCGTTTCTTGTACGTCAGATCTACTTTCTTCCTCTCCTTTCTTTCGATCATCCCCCTTCCCTGTCGTCTATTTTCAGCCAAATCCGGCTCCTCTCATCTCTTTTCTCCTTCCTCTTCTCTTTTGTGGTGCTTTGCCTCTTCTTCTTCAGTCCCTTTCCCTTTCATCTTTCTCCTTTCCCTCTTTTCGTTTGTGGTGCTCCGCCTCTTCTTCTTCAGTCCTCCCTTAGTTTTGAGTTTTTTCCCCATTAGTACTCTACACCTTCCCTTTCCAAGCCTTTTGGGGCCTCCCCACTCTCTACTCCCACCTTTTTTCAGTCTACCCTTTCCCTTTTCATCTCCTGGGTTGTCTTCTTAGGTGCGGTGGATTCGTTCCTTGGTAGTGGTTAGGTTGAGCTCCGGTGGTCTTTCCGAGCTCTGCGTTTTCTTTCTGTGTTGGGGAGTCTTCGTGTGCCCCCAATCAGCGCCTTCAGGTTCATCTCCGTCTACTGCTCTTGGCCCTCGTTAGTTACTCATGCGACCACTGTAAGTATCCTTCTTTAACCGCTCTAGTTATTGTTGCCGCTAAATTTGGTGTGGGGGCAAGCAGATAGTATTTGTGGATTCTTAGGAAAACTGAATAGCAAACCTGTATACCTGTTCCGTCGGAGTTTGACGCTGACTCCTGTCGTACACCTGCAAAAAGTGCGAGACACCGGGGTTTTTCTCGGCGACGCACCCTCCGATGCTCAAGTCAGTAATCAGGGATGATTAAGAAAGAGCGTGAAAACTGGTAAAAGATTGATTACCTCTTAATGGAGATGGATGGGGGGTATTTATAGGCGCCGCTGGGATCAGATTAGGAATGTAATCCCTGTGGTTAGATAAGGAATGTGATCCCTAATCCCCAGTGAAAGGATAGATATGAATCAGGGCCGTTGATCAGGATTAACCAGAAACCCTAATTCCATCCTTTCTGGACCGGGTTTGCTGCGGGTTGAAACCCACACCCAGTTGAGGTGGATCCGTGCGGGTTAGTGGGTCTTCGAGGAAGAGAACCAGTACCCGCTTCAGACCCATTGGTAGGTGAAATTACTGTTTTACCCCCGGGCTTCAAGATCCGTGCCCGATTTGGACGGTTCCGATTTAACCCCATTTTTAGCCATAGCACGAGCCCCCCACTCCCGAAGACTGAGTTTAACCAGCCTTTGAGGAGTAGTTTTACTGTTTTAATGGCTAGTGGAGTTGTATCGGAGTCCAAATGGAAGGTTTTGAATCTTTGAAGGAGGTAGTGCGGTGATTTTTCAAGTTGGTGGGACTCTAAGTTGTTCCTGAGCTTTTCTGGTCATTTGGTGATTTCTATCTATTTTTTCGGATTATTTATTTAATTTTGCAATGTGTTAACTAGTCGTTTGTGGGTCTTAACTGTTAGTGTAGGTGCCCTAGAGGCAATACAATGATATTATGTAATCAGTATTATTGACATTATGTTCTTTTTGATTATATTAATAATTTATTATGCTTCGTATTTACTGCGTTATAAATATTAGCATGATAAATGTCCTTAGATTATTAATACGAACTATATGAACATGAGATTATATATAGTATAATAATCTTAAATGTCCCTAGTCGAGTATTATTATTATTAGGACAGTAATAATACATTGAGACTAGTATGTTGATTGATTGATGACCACCTCTCATGGGTCATTAGTATAGAGATACTAAAATCAATACATAGGTAAATGTAAGAGTACATTGTACTGGACAGACCCACTGTGAGATTCAACATGGAATGAATAAATAAGTGTCATAAGTAATCTTACTGTGATAATGGTGTAATGGTCCTCTGACCTGAAATCATTATATTTCTACACGAGAATTAATATACTTTGATTATATCAAAAGTTATCTTTAATCGGGTAATGATAAAGATAGTATTGGGTTCATTATGAATCGTGTGAGAAATGTGAATGATCTAGAAGGAATTTAACCCTCCTAATTTTAGGAGCGATATTATCGGCCTCTTGTTTGAGTGAGACTATGAAATGCATGGCCATGCTCAAATATTGATTTGTTTGAATAGTCTACTCATCGATCAAGAAAATAAAGATTAAATTATTAAGAGGATGACACGTACCATGCCTCTAGTTTAATCTATAATATCAAGGTTAAAAGGATTATATTACATGGAGACATTAGTCACGAAAGGTTTAATTGAATCACCAATTATTATTATTACTTGGGTAGCAATGATGTATTACTAGATGCCGCTCATTGTTTATAATTTTATTATTAGATAATAAAATTATTGCCAACGTAATAATAACCTAAAGGGTCACACACTTAGAACGTTTAAAAGGAGTATTAATTTAAATTCGGAATTTAAATGATTCGAAATTAGTTATTTAATTAATTGAGTTGGACTTAATTAATTAAAGGATAATTCGAATTTAAATGATAAAACCAAATCAGATTGGTCTTATCAGAAGCCAAACTGATTACGGTTAAGCCCACCTCACTCTCTCCCTATAAATACATAGAGATGTATTGGTTTAGGATGATCTTTGACAAATTCGTTTTCCACAGAAAATCCTAGCCGCTCAACTGTTGAGAGGCAAGAGAGAGAGAGAGAGGGGCAAGCATCATCGGTTAGTACCGGCTCCCTTGATCGTTGGACGATCGGACGTTCGTGTGGACTGCTTTAGAGACGCGGATCTAGCTACAAGGGGTGCGTGGTGATTGTAACCTCCATCTTTCAGCCTTCGTAAAGCTCCGAAAGGTAAAATTTTGTTTCTCCATTATCAGCCATGTCTTGTACACGGATCCTAGGGTTAGGGTTTCGGATCTGTTTTCATTTCTTTTTGCTGCGTTTGTGCCCCGAAACCTAACATTAACAACACCTTCTAGGTAATAATTGCTCGTTCAGGGGCTCAAAAACGTTCCCCTGAATTTGTAATTATTTTCTAGAATTTTTAGTTAATTTTCCCGAATTTTTAGTAATTTTTCGAAATTTTTAAGTAAATAAAACGATTTAAATAAATAAAACTAATTTTTAATACCGATTTATGGCGTGGCGCAATCTGGGCCTTTGATCAGCGCTGAGCGCGATTTTCTGGGTGATCAGACGATCCGCGCTCCTCGGCAGATAGTTTCTTTGTATACGAGGGTCGGTCCCTCGTCCCTTCGGCTCGGCGGGTCGGCACATGGCTCGGAATAGCCGAACTACGTGGCGTGATCCTGGACGTCCATCTTAGTGTGTATCCCCAAAAAATGCTATCTTGTCATTTAGTGAACGTGGCAAGATCTGAGCCGCCCATCATGACGAGCGCGTTTTTTGACAAGATCTAACAGCTGAGGAGGGTCGGCGGATTTTTTCTCCATATATGAGGGTCGGTTCCTCGTCCCCTCGGCTCGGCAGATCGACATGTAGCTCGGAATTAGCCGAACCACGTGGCGTGATCCTGAACGTCCATCTCAGCGCGAATCCCCAAAAAATGCTATCTTGTCGTTTAGTGAACATGGCCAGATCTGAGCCGTCCATCATGACGAGAGCGTTTTTTGACAAGATCCAATGGCTGAGGAGGATCGGCGGATTTTTTCTCCATATACGAGGGTCGGTTCCTCGTCCCCTCGGCTCGGCAGCTCGGTGCTGATGGCCGAGGCCTGGAGTAAGAAATTTTGAAGCGTCCTGGATTTGAAGCGTCGTCGCCCTTCGGCTCGGTGGCTCGGCTTAGCCAGGCTGTTCAGTAGCTCGGCTAGGCAAACCGGTGGCACGCAACTCGGAAGGTACACGTGGTCAGATCTGGGGCGTCCATCGTTGCGTGAATCACGAGGGTTGGGTTCAGATCACGAGAAAACGTTATTTTGTCGTTTTGTGAGCGTGGCGCAATCTGAACCGTCCATCGTGTCTTGACACGAATTTTGGAGAGATCTAACGGTGATTCCGCCTCGGAAGAATTTTTCTCCATATATGAGGGTCGGTTCCTCGTCCCCTCGGTTCGGAAGCTCAGTGCCGATAGCCGAGGTATGGAGTTGGACGTTTTGAAGCGTCCTGGGTTTGAAGCGTCGTCGCCCTTCAGCTCGGCGGCTTGACTGCTTAGCCAGGCTGTTCAGTAGCTCGGCTAGGCGAACTGGTGGCACGCAGCTCGGAAGGTACACGTGGTCAGATCTGGGGCGTCCATCGTTGCGTGAATCACGAGGGTTGGGTTCAGATCACGAGAAAACTTTATTTTGTCGTTTTGTGAGCGTGGCGCAATCTGAACCGTCCATCGTGTCTTGACACGAATTTTGGAGAGATCTGACTGTGATTCCGCCTCGGAAGAATTTTTCTCCATATATGAGGGTCGGTTCCTCGTCCCCTCAGCTCGGAAGCTCGGTGACGATAGTCGAGGCATGGAGTTGGACGTTTTGAAGCGTCCTGGATTTGAAGCGTCGACGCCCTTCGGTTCGGCGGCTCGGCTGCTTAGCCAGGCTGTTCAGTAGCTCGGCTAGGCGAACCGGTGGCACGCAGCTCGGAAGGTACACGTGGTCAGATCTGGGGCATCCATCGTTGCGTGAATCACGAGGGTCGGGTTCAGATCACGAGAAAATGTTATTTTGTTGTTTTGTGAGCATGTCGCAATCTGAACCATCCATCGTGTCTTGGCACGAATTTTGGAGAGATCTGACGGTGATTCCGCCTCAGAAGAATTTTTCTCCATATATGAGGGTCGGTTCCTCGTCCTCTTGGCTCGGAAGCTCGGTGCCGAAGCGGACTCAGTAGCTCGGTCGCTTAACCAGACTGTTCGGTAGGTCGGCTAGGCGAACTGGTGGCCGAGTCGTGGACTTGAGCACTTTGTGGAGTCTTTGTTGTGAAACTGAAACGTCGCAACTCTCCGCTTTCGCGCTTTGGCTTCTTAGCGGGCTTTTGAAGTTCCCAAGGAGGCCCAAACGTCGCACTGGGGTTATAAGTTTTAACTCCCCCACCCCAAGCTCATTTCTTACTTTTCACTCCAAGATTTCACTTTTACTTTTCACTCCAAGATTTTTGCTTCAAGGCGGTTACGTTAGCTGTCGCGTAGGCCAGGCAATTTCCGGCGAGCTTATTCCGACCGTGAACGTCACTTCAAGGTCAGTCTACTTGCCTTAGCTTTTTTCTAGAGATGTCAAGGGTGAACTCGGGGAGTGAGGCCTCGTCCTCGGGTGATAGTGGTGCCGAGGAGAGGAGGGAGATGGAGATCCGAAGGAAGGGGAAGCAAGTAGCCGAGCCGTCTGGGGCCGAGGCGAGGAAGGAGAAGAAGAAGAGGAGGGTAGTGGCCCAATCTCCTGTGGTCGAGGTGATTGTGGAGAATCTGAGGAAAGCCCCTGAGACGGGCCGGTACCCATGTGTACTGTCCGGACACGCTGGGGTTAGGCAGTACGGGGGCAACCTCTTGAAGAAGGCGGTCATCGGTCAGTCGGAAGTGTACGAAGAGAACAACCCGGTTCTGACCACCGAGGTGGACGAAATTGGATCGGTGCTATCTGAGAGGGACCTGCTCCGGATCAGAAAAGGGTTCGCCATCCCTCCGGAGTACAAGTTAATTCTCCCTGGCCCCGGGATGCGAGCGAACTCCAAGCTGTCGTCGTCGGATATGTGCATGTTCGACTACGACTCTCTGAATGCCGGGCTGCACTTTCCCCTGCACCCCTTCATTCATCTGGTCCTCGGGTGGTACTGCCTCGCGCCGACCCAATTCATGCCGAACACATGGCGTCATGTGAATGCCTTCTGCTCCAGTGCCGCAACGCCGAGGATGAGCAGGACCTGACGGTCTTCCAAAGCATGTATCGGATAAACCAGATGCATAAGACCGAGCATCGATACTACCTGGCGCCGAGGAAGGGTGTTCGGATTATAGAAAACCCGGACTCTATCAAAGGCTGGAAGGAAAAGTTCTTCATATTGAGGGAGCCATCGATGCTGCAAGTTCTGAGCCGATGGAAAGTAGAGGTGCCAAAGTTTGCGAGGGCCGACCCGGAACTGACTGCGGCCGAGGAGGAAGTGGCGAGGAAGATCGTGGCCCTCCCGATGTTGAGTTGGAGGGAGATGACCGAGGAGGTGTTATACGGGTCAGGCCTTAGTCCGATCGACCCGAGTATGCTCCTGACATCTCGCATTTTTTTTCTAAGTCTTTAGCTCGTTTTACTGACTCTCAATTTGTTTATTGTTTGGTGCAGAAGCGCCGAAGATGGACTTTACGGCCATGATGAGGGGTAAGGTGGCCGATGGAAGGAAGAGGAAGAGGCCAAGCACAACTGCTTCGTCAGGCCGGCCCACCAAGGTTGCTTCGACCACCACTCCGCCTCCCCCGGTCGCTGAGGTGCCCTTGTCAACGGTGGTTGTTGTCGAAGAGCCCTCGGCTCCTGTCGCTTCTACCCCGGTCGGTGAGGCCTTCGACGTCTCTGCGGCGTTGTCGCTTGAGGCTCTGCCACTGACTGCTCAGGCCGAGGTAATCTTGACCGAGCAGCACAAGCAGCTGTTCGTTCCGAACTGGCGAGTCAAGAATCATGATGGATTCCTCGGGAACTCGCAGATGTCGATGCAGGTCGTCAAACACCTGGCGACCCCGAAAGATCGAGCCGCGCTGAAGGCGGGGACGGTTGGCGATGATACCTATGAGGTTGCTCGGTCGCTCAGATCGGTAAGTTTCTCTTGAGAATTTCTTTAAGTCTGTCATTCGGCCCTTATCTTGTGCTCACCATTGTTTTTGTTTTGGCAGGCCACCGTCACTTCAACCATCTCCTTGAAGCGTTCGCCGCACAGGAGAAGGAGTTGAAGGCCGCCAGTGATAAAGACAGGGCGGACAAGGTGAAGGCGGTTCGGCGGCTCGAAGCGGAGCAGAGGTGAGCCGAGGGCTTGGAGGTCCAGGTTGCCGATCTTGTGGCCGACCTGGAGCGAGTAAAGGGGCAGCTCACTGAGGAGTCCGCCAAAGCCGCCAAGGCTGCCGAGGAGCTGGCGACGACAGCCAAGGCTCTGGCCGAGGTGAAGGCGGAGAAGGAGGCCTTAGCAACGAAGATCAAGGCCGAGGTCGAGGCCGAGGCGAAGAAGCACATGGCCTCGAACATGGAGAAGTCCTACCAGAGGGCGCTCGACCACGTTTAGGACCACGTCCCCGGCTTCGAGCGGGTCGGCTACAGGTTGTGGCCCGGATCCGCATCAGACGGCGAGGAGGAGGGAGGCGAGGCGGAGGAAGGTGACGAGGTAGGAGGGCGATGACGACGAGGAGGTGGTCGCTGATGTTTTGGTGACAGACTCCCAGGCTGGGGCGAGAAACGAGGGGCCGTCTGGCAAAGCGCTTGTGGTCGAACTGACGCCGCAGGTGGACCCCTGATCTTCTCGTCTTTTTGTAATTTTGCTTTCTTTTCAAAAGTGTATCGCCTTCTTGCGGACTGGCCACCGCTTTTTCTTTTATGAATGAAAATTTTTGTTTCAAATTTGTGCAAGTGTTTGGGTCGGTCTATAGTTTCCTTGTCGTGACGTCCTTGTATTTCAGATCCTCGAACATGCCCCAAATGCCGTAGCAGCTCGGCGTCGCGCCGAGCTGTTTAAGCAATCTCGCGAGGCTCGCCTCGTGGGTGAAATCGAGCTCACCAGGAGGTTGATGTTCAACGTGGAGAAGAAGAACAGCGAGCTTCTGGTCGAGGTGCACCATCTCCGGATAGTCGAGGAGGAGCTATCGGCGAAAGAGGCAGAGCTAGCCTCGGTGCTGGCCGAGCGAGATAAGCTCGAGAAGAAGGTCGAACAGCTGCAGAGGGTCACGGTCGACAAGAGCATCGAGGTGACCAACTTACGTCGCATTATATCCGACAACACTGAGTGCCCCGGTTCGGCAAAACTCCCTCGATTTAAGATAATGGTTAAGGACGACACTCTGAAGGATAGGATCGTTGAGTTCGAGGAGGAGGTGGCTCGACTGAAGCCTCAGCCTATGAGGGCTAATGTCCGCAGCACTTCCTGCACTCGCGAAGAGGGAGAACGGGGGATCACCTTTTACGAGCTAGCGACTCGTGGCCAAGTTATTGGTCGGACAGCAGCCGACGCACAAAGCAGAGTAGTTGTTAGCTCGAGTGGAGCCTCGGTCGGAGCCACAGTTAGGATTAGTGGCGAGGCGGCGTCGCAGTTCATCGGCCTAGAGACAAGCTCGGAGATAAAAAGACGGAAACCCCGATTGTCTCTTAATCGAAACGTCCCTGTCCCGAGGAGGCACTGAACGAGTTGCGTCGAGCCTTTTATTTCTTGCATTGTCTCTGTTGTTGTAATAACATGCCTTGTAAATTTATTTAGTTGCTTTCCCGCTGTGACTGTCTGCCTTGTAAATTTACCAAGTGTTTTAATAAAATCGAAGTTGTTTTGTTCATCATTGTGCCGTGGTCGCCTTATTCTTGACGCCGAACCATAAGGACCCATAGTTGTCTTTTTTGAAGGTTTTAGCCGCGGAACTTTAGTTTTTCGGCTCGGAGTATACCGAGGTGTGATGGCTCGGATTTCATATGCGATCCACGTGGCTCAATCTAGACGGTCGATCATGATCGTGGAACGCATCACGAGGTGGGAGGCACGAATTCCCAAAAAACACTATCTTGTCGTTTTGTGGAAACGTGGCACGATCTGATCCGTTCATCACGTTCTAGCACGCATTTTGAGATGATCTAACGACGAAATTGGTTCGGCAGAATTTTTCTCCATATACGAGGGTCGGTTCCTCGTCCACTCGGCTCAGGGTATTGAGTGAGCGCAGTCGAGCTGAATGCTGAACTCCGAACTACCGCTAGAGTTGCTCGACGGTTGTGGGAGCAATTCCGAATGGCGATCTGCTTCTAGCTCGTTTACGAGCGAGCTTGCGAAGAAGAGTCGAGCCAAGTGTTGGACTCCGAACCATCGGTAGAGTTGTTCAACGGTTGTAAGAGCAGTTCCGAATGGCGATCTGTTTCTAGCTCGCTTACGAGCGAGCTTGCAAAGAAGAGTCGAGCCAGGTGTTGGACTCCGAACCATCGGTAGAGTTGTTCAACGGTTGTGGGAGCAGTTCCGAATGGCGATTTGCTTCTAGCTCGCTTACGAGCGAGCTTGCGAAGAAGAGTCGAGCCAAGTGTTGGACTCCGAACCATCGTTAGATTAGTTCAACAGTTGTGGGAGCAATTTCGAATGGCGATCTGTTTCCAGCTCGCTTACGAGCGAGCTTGCGAAGATGAGTCGAGCCAAGTGTTGGACTTCGAACCATCGGTAGAGTTGTTCAACGGTTGTGGGAGCAGTTCCAAATGGCGATCTGCTTCTAGCTTGCTTACGAGCAAGCTTGCGAAGCAGAGTCGAGCCAAGTGTTGGACTCCGAACCATCATTAGATTAGTTCAATGGTTGTGGGAGCAGTTCTGAATGGCGATCTGCTTCTAGCTCGCTTACGAGCGAGCTTGCGAAGAAGAATCGAGCCAAGTGTTGGACTCCGAACCATCGTTAGATTAGTTCAACGGTTGTGGGAGCAATTTCGAATGGCGAACTACCTCTAGTTCTCTTAGGAGCGAACTTGCGAAGTAGAATCGAGCCAAGTGTTGGACTCCGAACCATCGTTAAATTGAAGAGTGGAAGCAGAGAGATGTAAACAATAGTAATGTAGGAAAGAGCTTTCTTTATTGATGACTAATGGTCGGCTGCTTCTAAAGTTGCGAGCCGTTATTACAAAAGAGAAATAAAAGAAAAACATTACAAGTAATAGGAGTGGAACGGTTCGACATCTCAAAATACTTAGAGAGGCGTTGGTGCTCTTTCTTGGTATTTTAAGAGATGGTCGGCATTCCAAGTCCTGGGGATTTCCCTGCCTTCGAGATCTTCAAGTCTGTATGTGCCGGGCCGAACTTCTTTGATGATCTTATAAGGTCCCTCCCAATTTGGAGCGAGTTTACTCTTTTGACCAGGACAGGAGATGGCCAGCTTTCTGAGGACCAGGTCCCCTTCTTTGAGGTCCGTGGGGCAGACTCTCTTGTTGTATGCCAACTCGATCCTTCTTCAGTAGCTTTGTTGACGAATGGCAGCTCTTTCTCTGATCCCATCTATCAGGTCCAGACTTGCTCTGAGCTCTCTGGCATTTTGCTCTTCTTCATAAACTAGTAGACGAGGAGAGGGTATTCCGACTTCTAGGGGGATAATGGCCTCGGACCCATAGGTGAGATTGAATGGTCTCTCTCCTGTGGGGGTCCGTTTTGTGATGCGGTAGTTCCACAGCACGTTGGGAAGCTGATCGACCCATAAGCCTTTGGAACATTTATCCAACCTCTTCTTAATGCCGGAGAGGATCTGTCGGTTAGCATTTTCGGCTTGGCCATTCGACTGGGGATGAGAAACGGAGGAGAATCGGTGTTGGATGGCAAGGTCTTCGCATAGAGCTCGGAATGCAGCCCCGGTGAACTGGGTTCCGTTGTCTGTTATCAGGACCCGAGGGACGCCGAATCGGCAGATCATGTTTTTCCAAAAGAACTGAACGACCTTGTTCTCAGTGATTGTGGCCAAGGGCTCGGCCTCTATCCATTTTGAGAAGTAGTCGATCGCCACGACTAAGAACTTGAACTGTCCGGGAGCCAGTGGAAATGGCCCTAGTAAATCCATCCCCCACATTGCAAAGGGGACTGGACTTGATAGGGAAGTGAGTGGAGCTTGTGGGAGGCATCGGATGTCGGAGTACTTCTGGCAGGAGCTGCATTGCCGAACGTGTCGTTCGGCGTCTCGTAGAAGAGTGGGCCAGAAATATCTGTAATTCAACTGTTTGCGGGCTAGAGCTCTAGAACCCGAATGTGCCCCGCCAATGCCCTCATGAAGTTCTTGCAGGGCGTAGTCAGCTTGTCCGAGGGAGAGGCATCTCAGGTACGGCCTGCCGTTTACTTGTGTGAAAGAGCGTTTATATAGGATGCCTTCGATTAGTGTGTAACGTTCAGTTCGGGTCCTTACTCTACGAGCTTCCTTGGGATCATCGGGGAGGAGTCCGTCCCTTAAGAATTCGACGAGGGGTTTCATCCAGTTATCTTCAAGCAGGACGGGCAGCGACTCTATGGAGTCAGAGGTTTCATCCTCTATACTTGGCTTCAGAAGAACCTCTATTAGGACGGTCTGCTCGAGACCTTGAAGGGAGGAAGAGGCTAGTTTGGAGAGGGCGTCGGCCTGAGCATTTTCTTCTCGAGGGATTCGTTCTATGAGGGCTTCTTCAAATAAGGCCATGAGGCTTCTAACCTTGGCTAAGTACTTAACCATCCGGTCGTCACGTGCTTCATATTCGCCTAGGACCTGATTCACGACCAGCTGAGAGTCGCTAAAGATCCGAAGGCGTTGTGCCCCTGCATTGTGGGCCATTCCAAGACCGGCTATAAGTGCCTCGTATTCTGCTTCGTTGTTGGAGGCCTTGAAGTTGATACGGAGGGAGTATTGGAGGACGAAGTCATCTGGGCCCGCCAGAATGACCCCTGCTCTGCTTCCCTCGTTACAGGAGGATCCGTCCACATAAACCGACCAGATAGGTGGTCCCTTCACTGCTTGACTAAACTCGGGGATGGTACTTTCAACTATGAATTTTGCTAAGGCCTGAGCCTTGATCGCGGTCCGAGGCTGATAAGTTATATCGTGCTGGCTCAGCTCGATAGACCACTTCATAAGACGACCGGAGGTCTCCGGCTTGTAGAGCACTTGCTTCAGCGGTTGGTCGGTCAGAACGACCACCGAGTGGGACTGAAAATACGGGCGAAGCTTTCTCGCGGCCATCACCAGGGCATAAGCCATCTTTTCTATCCTCGGATAGCGGAGCTCGGCATCCCGAAGTACCTTGCTCACATAGTAGATGGGCTTTTGAGCCCGGTCTTCTTCCCTTACCAGAATGGCACTGAGGGTTTGCTCGGAGGCTGCTAGGTAGAGGTAGAGGGGTTCTCCAGGAATTGGTTTGCTGAGGAGAGGAGGATTGACGAGGTAAGCCTTGAGCTGGTCAAAGGACTCCTGTTGCTGTTGACCCCATTCAAAACCTTTAGCCCCCTTGAGGGCCTTGAAGAATGGAAGACATTTCTCCCCGGACTTCGAGAGAAAGCACCCTATGGCGGCCAAGCGGCCTGTCAACCTCTGAACTTCCTTAACATTCTTGGGAGGTGCCATGTTTAGTATGGCCTTTATTTTCTCAGGGTTAGCTTCAATTCCTCGTTGGCTGACCATGAAGCCGAGGAACTTTCCTGACGAGACACCGAACGCACACTTGTTCGGATTGAGTCTCATGTTGTGTTTTCTCAGAACGTCAAACGCCTCTTGGAGGTCGATTACATGATCGGGACCTCGGATGCTTTTTACAAGCATGTCGTCAACATACACCTCCATATTACGGCCGATTTGAGCTTGGAAAACCTTGTTGACGAGGCGTTGATACGTTGCACCTGCATTCTTCAGACCGAAGGGCATAACCCTGTAGCAATAGAGGCCCTGATCGGTCACAAATGATGTCTTCGGGATATCTGGGGAGAACATCCGGATCTGGTTGTAGCCTGAGAAGGCGTCCATGAAGCTGAGGAGTTCATGTCCCGAGGTGGCATCGATCAAAGTGTCAATACTCGGAAGAGGGAAGGGATCCTTGGGGCAAGCCTTGTTGAGATCGGTAAAATCGATACAGATCCTCCAAGTCCCGTTAGACTTCTTCACCATTACTACATTCGACAACCACTTGGGATAGTTCACCTCTTGTATGAACCGGGCCTTCAAGAGCTTGTCCACCTCCTCTTTTATAGCTAGCTGTCGCTCGGGGGCGAACTTGCGCCTCTTCTGTTGAACCGGTTTGGACCCCGGAACAACGCTGAGGTGGTGGACCAAGAGCTCTTCGGAAATTCCGGGCATGTCTGCAGCTGACCAAGCAAAGAGGTATCGGTTCCTTCAGATGCACTGTACAATATCCGAGCATAGGGCGGACGAGAGGGTCTTGCTAACAAAGAACTTTCGAGTTGGATCCTGCTCAGAGAAGAGCACTTCCTCCAACTCATCCACCGGCTCGGACGTTGGCCGGGCAGCATCTTGAGGTATTTCCAGAGTTTCTAGGGAGAGGACTGGTCCGACGGTAGAGGTCATGTAGCACTTACGTGCCATTTCCTGATTGCCCCTTACTTCCCCTACTCCGGCCCGGGTGGGGAATTTCATCTTCAGATGGTACGCCGAAGGAACGGCTTCGAGAGCTGCTAGGCCGGGTCGGCCTAGGATGACATTGTAAGCTGCAGGGACATCCACAACCATAAAGTCCATCGCTTCCGTTCGGGTAGTAGGAGTTTTGCCAGCGGTTACGTCGAGGGTGATCACCCATTCAATAGTCACTGGCACTCTCGTGAACCCATGGAGCATGTAGCCGGCGGGCTTGAGCCTATCTCGGGAGAGTTTGAGGCCCTTGAAAGCGGCGAGGAAGAGGATGTTAACGGAGCTGCCATTGTCCACTAGGATCCTCTCCACTTTGAAGTTCGCCATGTGGAGATTGATGACGAGTGCGTCACAATGGGGGGTGCGGACACCTTCAAGATCTTCGTCTGAGAATGTGACGGGCACTCCGAGGCCTTTGGGAGGAGGGGCGGCGCGGACCGAATTGACTTCTCTTATAAATGCCTTTCGAGAGGAGTTAGAGGAGCCCCCCATTGGGCCCCCATGGATGAGGTGTAGGACACGCTCCTCTTCGAAGTCGGGCATTTCATCCCGTTCCGGACGCTTATTAGCCCCCCGAGGTGGGGGAGGAAGGTCGGCTTGGTCCTTTCCTACGAATCTGGTCAGCTACCCCCTCTGGATAAGGGCCTCTATCTCATTCTTCAAGGCCCGACAATCATTTGTGTCGTGGCCGTGGTCCCGGTGATAACGGCACCACTTCTCTTTATCCCTTTTCTTGGCGGGGGTGTTCATCCTCGGAGCAGGGGGTATGACCCCTTCCTTCTCAACTTCCATCAGAATGGTAGAGACATTGGTGGTGAGAGGAGTAAATTTCTCGAATCTGGGGGGAGGTCGGCGCTGGCCGGCATTATCCTTCTGGAGCTTCTTGGCTCCTTCCTCTTCTGTTCCCTTTCTCTTAAACCCGGAGGAAGACCCCCCCAAGTTGTGGCGGTGCTCGGCTTCTTCGGCCCGAATATACTTCTCACTTCGGCGGAGGAGGTCAGAGAAGTTCTGTGGGGGCTTCTTGGCAAGGGAGGAGCGGAGGTTGGAATTGAGGACATTGGGTTGAAATGCTGCTGTGGCGACTGACTGGTCGAGGGATGCTATGGACATGGCTTCAGCTGTGAACCTCTTCACATAATCTCTCAACTTCTCGCCCTTCTTCTGGTGGAGGTATAGTAGCGAAATGTTGGTCTTCTCAGTTCTACGGCTACTTACAAAATGGGTGACGAAGAGGGTCTCGAATTGCTCGAAGGAGAATATTGAGGATGGGGCAAGGCGAGAGTACCATTCTCGAGCTGGGCCCTTGAGAGTTGCGGGGAAGGTTTTGCAGAGCAGAGCATCGGAAGCTTGATGGATGAGCAAAAGGGTCTTGAAGCTCTCGATGTGATCGACGGGGTCAGTCTCCCCGGAGTAGGTCTCAAATTGAGAAGGCTTGAAGCCGATTGGTACGGGTGCATCCATTATGGTTCGGGAAAAAGGAGGTCTGCTAGGACGGAGAGTCCTTCCTTTAAGTTCTTCTTCTCGATCTAACTGACCCAAGCGCCTTTCCATCTCATGGAGACGGCGGTACACAGCATCGTCCCTTCGACGGTAATCAGCCGAGCCTTTAGACTCGTCTTCGTACGAGGGAGAGCGGGGGCTACGACGACGGTAGCTCCGGGAGCGGCGAGGACTTTGCCCATGTCGGGAGTTGCTGGGAGCTGGAGGAGGAGATGGGGACTGTCGGCGAGGACTTCGGACTGGAGGAGGAGAGGGAATCTTGGGTGCATTGGTGTTGGGACGGAGATTGAAAGCTTGTAGGACGGTCGCTTGGAACTGCTGGAACTCGACACGGGTGATGGGTGCCTCATCGTTCCTAGGCTGTTGCCGACCCGCAGGGGAGTGTGGTCTTCTTCTGTGATGCTCGGGGGACTCTCTCCGCCCCCTTCGGGTAGGGGACCTTCTGTATTCTCGGCAGCGAGGAGATCGCTCATCCGGACGGTGTTGGCGGGAGGTTCCCTCTCGGGCCCGCTTTTCATCCAAATGGCGGTGAAGATCCTCGTCCTTCTGCCGGTTGAGGGCGGTGTTACGGTGATCGGAAGCTCGGGGATGATGGGAGGCCATAGAGTCTGAAGAGGCGTTGTGGATGGAGATGTGGTCCAGATGGAGGGGCTGTTTCTGCGGATTAGGACCCTTAGGAGGTTGTTGGTTCTGCGGAGGAGGCAGGTCTTGTTGGAGTGGGTCTTCCGCTGGGGGAGGAAGTTGCCCTTGCTGCGGAGTGGGTTGGATGGGGATATCTTGTTGCTGATCGGGGTTGGGTCCTCGGTTGGACCCTCTTGATCTGACTTTCCTAGGAGGCATGGCTGGAGAAGATCTGACCAACGGGAAGAGGGAAGGTTGCTATTCTTTAGCTTCCCACAGACGGTGCCAATCTGTTGCCGCTAAATTTGGTGTGGGGGCAAGCAGATAGTATTTGTGGATTCTTAGGAAAACTGAATAGCAAACCTGTATACCTGTTCCGTCAGAGTTTGACGCTGACTCCTGCCGTACACCTGCAAAAAGTGCGAGACACTGGGGTTTTTCCCGGTGACGCACCCTCCGACGCTCAAGTCAGTAATCAGGGATGATTAAGAAAGAGCGTGAAAACTGGTAAAAGATTGATTACCTCTTAATGGAGATGGATGGGGGATATTTATAGGCACCGCTGGGATCAGATCAGGAATGTAATCCCTGTGGTTAGATAAGGAATGTAATCCTTAATCCCCAGTGAAAGGATAGATATGAATCAGGGCCGTTGATCAGGATTAACCAGAAACCCTAATTCCATCTTTTCTGGACCGGGTTTGCTGCGGGTTGAAACCCACACCCAGTTGAGGTGGATCCGTTCGCGGGTTAGTGGGTCTTCGAGGAGGAGAACCAGTACCCGCTTCAGACCCATTGGTAGGTGAAATTACCGTTTTACCCCCGGGCTTCAAGATTCGTGCCCGATTTGGACGGTTCCGATTTAACCCCATTTTTAGCCATATCAGTCATCTTCCTGCTTTAGTTTATTTTGCTCCTTATTCCTTTTCCCGTTGGTGTGTTTTTTCAGTGTTAGCGCTTGCGATCTCGAACGCTATAGTGATTGTTGCTTAGTTTATCCGTTGGTGTGTTGTTCGTTGCTAGCGCTGTCGATCTCGAGCGCTATAGTGCTTGTTGCTTTGTTAGTGCTTTTTCTTCTTTCGCTTGGTTTTTTTGTTTCTTTGCGGCCTTTTCTGTATTGGGCCTGGGCTTTCCTCATGGATCAGTCTTGGGTTGAGGTGGTGAGAAATTTTTTTTTAAAAAAATAATTATAAAATTTTCTCTTCGGCCCCTTTGCCGAAGATCTGGGTCCCGAATGTTCTAGGACTCACTACTATCCCTAATTCCCGCTCTAATTCTCTTACTCCCTCTATCACTTTATTTCCTCCTACTTCCTCTTCTAATTCTCTTTCCTTGCGGTGTTTCCGCAGTCTACAAGTTGGACATCTAAAAGCGTTTTGTATTTTTAGCATGAAGTGCTCATTCTATGAGAAGATGGGGCATTCGCGCAGTAGGTGCTTCTCTCTTCAACACCTATTGGGCCTTCCTATGGGAGTCCCTATCTCGGAATTTGTGTTGACATCGCTGGATTTTCCAGCCCTCTGCTCCAGATTATCGGACCTGAATGCTAATAAACCAAAAAGAGCAAAGATTTCGGAGAAAGTCCCTCTTCTGCCTACACCTTCTACTTCGCAGCTTATGTCTTCCACTTCTGATTTGCCACCTCCTTCTCTACTTCAGTCAGCAGATCCCAAACCTTCACAGTCTAATACCTCAACAACTCTGTTCTGTGCCCTCTCTTTGGAGCTGAAAGTGAAAATTGAACTAGTTCAATGCTTTGGAGCTGTCTTTTTCATCGGAGGTTCAATATCCCACTCTTCTCTTGACTCTTTTCTCTCCAACTCCTTCAATGTTTTTGACTGGACTTGGGTGGTGAACGATTGCTCTAATGGAGAAGTGATTATTAAATGCCCTTCAGTGAAAATTCTGGATGACCTGGGAGCCATGAAATCCTTTTCTTTTGGATCGACTAGTTTGCAGGTATGCAAATGGGCCTGTTTGGGTGTGGAGAAGCTGGAACTACTTTCTCTCTCTTCTAAAGTTACCATTTTGGGATTACCTTCCTTCTGTGATTCCCCAAGGTTAGTGGCTGACATGACCATTTGTATAGGTGATCTCATTTGCACATCTTCCACCTCTCTTAGCATCGGGGTGTTTGCATGTGGAGGCTGGATTTTTATGTCCACCTTACCAGAATCGCATTTCTGAGTATTCTCTTAGGGTTGGAGAGTGTTCTTTTGCTATCTCTGTCAATTATCATGACATTCCCCCGTCGACCTCTGTGGTGCCTTCTGTCTCTAAGAAGGTGATTTAGCCAGCACTTGGTACTGGGCTTAAGAAGACTGGCATTTTCCGAGGGTTCTTCCTCAAATCTTGTCTCCTCCATAAGAGTGTTAGTAAAGGTAGCAATCCGGGCGTGCGTTTCTTGCCTACCCCCTGCAAACCCCCGACTTTTTCTACCCCTTATGCACATTCTCCTTCGAAAGCACCCAACCAGGTGTGGATCAACCCTGATATCTCAGCCAGCACTCCTTCAAAAGTTGCGTCGGCGGCGGTTTCTCAGTCTTCGCCTTCTGCTAGTCCTTCCCTGTCCACTCCAGCTCCGATGTCCTCTTCGAAGCCTCCTGCTTCTTTGCCATTGTCTGACGATGTCAAGTAGCCCAACTGGTCGGTCAATCAACATTATTCGTCTGATTGGGATAAGTTTAAAGCTGTGGTTCATGCTCCGTGTTTGTCTAAAGCCCCTGGTGCTGATCTTTCCAGAGCTGATAAGTGGATTGATGACGATAATCTTCTTTCAGAAGAGGAGAAGGAGTTACTTAATAAACCTTCCGATTGCAAGGTATTACTTTCCACTTCCTCCGTTTGTTTTTTCTATTTTGCTATCAGTTTGCATGACATTTTTTTCTCTTGCACTTTTATTTTGTATCCCTGTAACTTATTACCTTCTTACTTCCTGCAAATTTGGGTTGTCTTACATTGCGTTCTATTTATACGTGGCACTGTTCTTCTAAAAATGCTATTCTCTCCGAACATTCTAAACCATCTCCTGTGACTCTGCCTAAGGGTCTTCCTTCTCCTACTCTTTTAGGCTATCAGACTGTGCAGTCTGTGACCACCATTGACTACTTCTTCTCTCCTCCTTCTGTAGGCTACCAGTCATTGCAGTCCATGACCACCTCGCTTCTAACCTCCTCTCCCCTTACTAATTGCCCGGATTCTAAAAAACTAAAGCCTAAAAGTCAAGTGAAGTCTATGACAGATTCTAAGTTTATCCGGTCTAGTGCGCACATTTGCGCTTTAAACACTGCGACCTATTTTTTGTCTAACAGAGCTTCTTTGGCTGCGCAAGTGCGCAATCTTGAAATTCCACCTCCTTCTATGGGGGTGGATTACAGCAACCAAGGTCCCCTAGAATTTTGCTCTTTCTATTTTGAGTTTGATTTGTTCTCCTTTGTGTTCGTCTCATCTCATTGCATTTGTTTGTCTCTTTTTGGAGCCAAAACCGTTACCCAGAACCCACATAATCTCAACCCAAAACCCTAATTCTTGAACCCCTATAAATAATCCCATTAAACCCTAATAATCTATCTCTATCTCTCTTTCTGCCGTTTCTCTCTCCCCGCACCCTTCCCCCTCTCTCTGTTTTTCGCTGAACCCAAACCCAACCGCAAGCCACACCCTTCCCCCGTTGCTACTCCGATCGCCCTTCACCACCGTCACCACCATCATCACTGTCTCCATCCTCTCGTCACCATCCCACTGTCGTTGTCCCCATTGTCCTCACCATCGCCATCACCGAAACCCATTCACCGAAGTTTCTCCATTGCCGTAAACCCCTCACCGTCGCCCTAACCCATCTCCGTGCACCCTCATTGCCCTCGTCATCTCTCGCCGCACCTGTGCAGTCCCCTAGCATCGCCGTTCGAGCCCCGGAGTCGCCGTGGTCGACGCCCTCTGTTTCCAACCGCAAAACAGAGCTTTCGCTCATCGGAGTTGTCGTCGCCACCGTCGCTACCCAGCTGTGGTGCCGTCGCCTTCGCCGTGGTCGCATCGTCGTGCCGTCAGCCGTTGCCTTCGCCGTGGTCGCGTCGTCGTGCCGTCAGCCGTCATAGATGCCGCGCTGTGTTTTCTCTCTCCCCTCGCCGAAGAAGATGACCGCTGATTGGGAGTCTCCGCCGCGTAGTTGTTATTAATTGCTGCTAGATTTATTTTATGAACATTGTTATAACTTGTACTTTATTTTGGGCTCTATGACCCGTAGTTTGTTTGGATCCAAGATGTTGAATATTTATACTGTTGTTTTATTTTATTATTATTGGAACTTTATAATTGATTCATGTGGTTATATTTCTTGCGTGGTTGTATTTTGTTGTTCTTATTGGTGAGTTAGTCTGGTACAGCTTATGATGGTGTTTACATCATTCGCTGGGCCTACGTTACGTACTCGTGTTTCGTATTTTGAGAAACGGGGCGTGATAGAATTTTTAGCGGTATCAGAGCGAGGTTGAGTAATATATCAATGAAACATGACTATCTTTACAAGGTTTGGCTTTGATTGGTATATTAGTTGAGTTTGGCTCTCGCCGGGTTAACTTAGTGATTTGCACACCACGATAATCACATGAATACTTGTATAATAACCAACATATAATCTGGGTACTGATTATCTTTGATCGTGTTTCAGGCAATGGCTCGTGGGAATTCTTCTTCTCGCTCGGGGGATCAGCAGCCGGACAACACTGCTATTCTCCAGAAGATTTAGCAGATGATGGCTCTTCAGCAGGAGCACAATGAGCTGATGAGAGCCACTTTGGCAGCCAATGGGAATGTCGTTGAACCTCCACCTGGTGCTTTGCCACCTAGGCCTGGTACGGTAGCGAATTTCATGAGGCTGCACCCGGATAAGTTTTTGGGTAATGAGTCACCATTGGAGACCGAGCAATGGCTTATCCGGACGGAGTAACTGCTGATCGCCGCTCGTATTGCTGAGGCGGATCATGTGGATGTGGTTCACATCCAGCTGGTGGATCTCGCTCATATCTGGTGGCGGGTTGAATCTGAGAGGATGCCGTGACCCATTGAGTGGGCCACTTTCTCTGAGAGCTTCATGGCGAAGTTCTTTCCCAGTGTCACCAAGGCAGAGATGGAGCGACAGTTTGTTTCCCCAACTCAGGTCAGCTAGATAATATTCAAAAATGTCATTTGTTGTTGCCTACTTCACTTGTGACGGTATTAATTTGAGCATTATCTTAATCAGGGAAACCGTTCCGTGGACGAGTATGTTGCAGAGTTTACTCGGCTCAGTCGCTTCGCCCTACCCTCGTTGCCACTGATGAAGCTCGGGCAAGTCATTTTCTATTGGGATTGAGCTTTCCCCTCCAGGACCGTTTGGTTGCTCTTCGGCTTCGTGCTTATTCCGATGTTTTGGATGCGGCTCGGATCCAGGAGTAGACTCTCAGCAGGTCTAGTGTTCCTCAAAGGACTGTTTCGCACCCCGTTGCACCTCGGCCTTCCGGAGGACCTATTCGGAGGCCAGTTCCGCCCCCTCCCACGAGAGCACAGTTGTACACACCTGTTGTTCCGAGAAATGTTGAGACTTATGGCTACTGCCATAAGACTGGGCATTCACAGCGAGACTGTAGGATGGCCAACCGACAATGTTTAGTGTATGGGAGCAGTAAGCATATGGTTCGTGACTGTCCGAGGAACAGAGCTCCTGTGCCGGTTACTGGTGCTACTCAGCTAGGAGCGCCGACGCGTGGTCAGGGCAGGCCACCTCTCCCTCTGCAGAGGAAAGTTTTTGATCAAAGGTGTGTGGCTCCTAGAGGAGGTCAGGTTGGTGGTCATGGTCAGGCTTATAACCTGACAGCCGAGGAAGCGGAAGTTGCTATTGGAGTGGTTGCAGGTATATCACAGTAGTTGTACTTTCTTTTCTTTCTTTCAGTTTTCTACATGTTATTTTTATTTTTCCCTCCTTTGTACAATTATTCATGTATATATCATGTTGGTACCTTATTCTTTGTTTGATCTTCCTCTAAGTGTGATTTTGGTCTTCTCTCTCCCTGCTCATGTGTTGTTTGATTCGAGTGCTACCCACTCTTTCATTTCTTTTCGCTTTATCAATTAGCATGGTTTGGCTTGCGATGCTATGCCCGCAGCTTGGGACATCACCACAGGCAGAGGTGTCATTGTCTGTACTAGGATTTACAAGCAGAGTCCATTACTGATTGGTGGTGTGGTTTTCTCGGCGAATTTGATTGTGATTCCCAACTCCGGTTTCGATGTCATTTTGGGCATGGACTGGTTGGGGGTTTCCTGTGCCATGATTGATTGCCGGGAGAAGAAGGTGACTTTCAGGCCTTTTGGTCAGCCAGAATTTATTTTCCATGCGGGTGAGACACCGTCAGGGCGTGTCAAGAACTCGTTAGATCCCAAGGTTGTTTCTCTTTTGTCGCTGGGTTCTGATAAGGTTGTTGCACCCTTGGTTGTGCGGGACTTCCTTGATTTGTTTCCCGAGGAATTGTCCGGTTTGCCGCCAGTTTGAGATGTGGAATTCAGCATTGATGTCCAGCCCGGTACGACCCCTATTTCCAAAAGTCCATATCGTATGGCACCGGTCGAATTGGTAGAACTGAAGGTGCAAGTTCAAGAGCTGCTTGATAAGGGTTTTGTCAGACCTATTGTTTTGCCATGGGGAGCCCCAGTTCTGTTTGTAAGTAAGAAGGATGAAAGCCACAGACTTTGCATTGACCACAGGGAGTTGAACAATGTTACTGTCAAGAATTGGTATCCATTGCCGAGGATTGATGATTTGTTCGACCAACTGGGAGGTGCTTTGGTGTTCTCGAAGTTGGATCTGCGTTCCGGGTACCATCAAGTCAGGGTGAAGTCAGAGGATGTTCTGAAGACGGCTTTCCGAACGAGATATGGGCATTACGAGTTCTTTGTGATGCCTTTCGGAGTGACTAATGCACCGGGTGTATTCATGAGTTTGATGAACCGTGTGTTTTCGCCGTTCTTGGATCAGTTTTTCATGGTATTCATCGACGACATATTAGTGTACTCGCGGTATTCATCGACGACATACTAGTGTACTTTTGCCGTTCTTGGATCAATTTTTCGTGGTATTCATCGACGACATATTAGTGTACTCGCGGAACAAGGAGGATCATGTTGAGCATTTGAAGGTGGTTCTGCAGACTTTGAGGGAGAACCAGCTGTATGGGAAGCTCAATAAGTGTGAGTTTTGGCTGGATTGGGTTGCTTTTCTTGGCCACATTATCTCCGGTGCTGGTGTTTCTGTGGATCCGTTGAAGATTTCTGCGGTCAAGGATTGGCCTATTCCGAAGTCTATTTCTGAGGTGCGGAGTTTCCTTGGTTTGGCTGGTTACTATCGGAAGTTCGTTCAGGATTTCTCCAAGATCGCTAGACCCTTGACCAGTTTGACCAGGAAGGAGCAGAAGTTCGTCTGGGATGAAGCTTGTGATGGAGCTTTCACCGAGTTGAAGTGTCGGTTGACGTCAGCGCCTGTGCTGACTATACCCGACAGTTCGGGTGGTTTTGTGATCTTTTGTGATGCTTTGGGGAGGGGAGCAGTGCTGATGCAGCGAGGTAGGGTTGTCGCTTATGCATCGAGGCAGTTGAGACCTTATGAGAAGAACTTTCCTATGCATGATCTGGAGCTTGCAGTTGTGATCTTTGCCTTGAAGTTGTGGAGGCACTATTTGCTTGGGGATAGAGTTGAGATTTTCACAGATCACAAGAGCCTCAAGTATGTGTTCACGCAGAAGGAGTTGAACATGAGGCAGAGAAGATGGATGGAATTGATGGTAGATTTTAACATCAATTTGCAGTATCACCCGGGCAAAGTTAATTTGGTGCTAGATGCTTTGAGTCGGAGGCCTGCCGCTATGTTCCTCACTCAGCAGAAGGAGCTAGTGGAGGACATGAGGAGGCTAGAGTTGGATGTGTTGCTTCTCGGATCAGATCGGCAGCTTATGTTGTTGCAGTTGCAGTCTTCCTTAGTAGAGCAGATCAAGGCAGCTCAAGGGAGTGATCAGCAATTACGGGAGTTTTTGAGTGAGGTTGAAGCTGGTTTGAGATCTGATTTGGTTGTCCATGTTGGTGGGCCGCTTCGGTTTGGCTCTAGGTTGTGTGTACCTGGAGAAGAAGTCAGGCAGAAGCTACTCGAGGAAGCTTATCGGTCCCCATATTCTATCCATCCTGGTGGTACCAAGATGTACAGGGACTTGAAACAACATTTCTAGTGGCATGGTATGAAGCGGGATGTGGCTCGATTCGTCGCCCAGAGCCTAATCTGTCAGCAGGTGAAAGCGGAGCTGTCACACCCCGCTTCCCAAAAATACGGAATACAAGTACACGACAAAAGCCCAGCGAATGACTAACGTCACCCATAAGCTGTTTATCCGATTAACTCAATATTATAAACAATGCAGAAAAATTACGGAGGCAATAATAATGATCTCATGAACAAAAATACTTGGAATGAAGCAATAAAAATATCCAAATACAATAATAATAATCCAACATCTGGAAACAATAATAAAATCTGGGACATAAGCCCAAGACTGAAATAACAATAATTCAATAATTAAGTCTCCATTACAAAGCAATAATTATTAAGCAGCGATGCAACCAATTTTCTTCACCAATGTTGTTTTTCCAATCCATCAGGTAATTCTCCATCAACACTTGTAAACACTTTATCTAAAAAGAGGAGAAAAATTATCCTTAGAGCAAAGCATGGACAGCAAGTAGAGAAAGCAGGGAACAATGGAATAACGGTATAACAATGAATCAATGGATCAATAGGAATCAATAACATGAGAAAATAATCAATAATCAATATCACAATAATCGGTACAATGACTATAAACAATGATTCAATATTTGGTACCAGAAATCAATGGTCAATAACAATAACAATTAGCCAATATTCGATATCAATAGGAACAATGATGAGCAATATGCAATGTCGGTGATGTGTCAATCCTTATGTCTGTTAATCATTTTTAACTCCTAACTAATGCATGTACTACTGTGTCCCAAGTGTGCCATACCATAGGTTCGATGCATACAATCAATTTCGTGTTGACTATAGTGGTAGACTCTATAGCTCATGTACTGGGTATGATGATGATAACAATATAACACGGGCCATGTGTAATTTCTTACACGATGACAATAACAATAATAACACGGGCTATGTGTAATTTATTACACGATGATGATAACAACAATAACACGGGTCATCATCCGAGTACAGTCTCCATATCATCAACTACTCTAGTCAATCCCTTAAATCCCGGCTTGTTAATTATTTATCGATGTAACAATACAATATGCAATTGGAGACATGAGATGAACAATAATATCAATAGGGGAAACGATAGGGTGATAACATGGAATATGACAATTAGAATGGTGACAATAAGACACTAGGATCATGCAATGCAACATACACACATTAATTCATGTAATAATACGATATAAGAATAATTAATTCATTAAAAAGTAGGATCCAAAATTCTGGACAGCAAGCTCAACCTGTACAAAAATACAATTTTCTGCTGACTCAGAAATTAAAAGTTGAATTCGTCAGAAAATCTGGAAACTAGACTTCCACACGGTTCCAACGCATACTTAAAGTTCAAATTTCGACAACAGTAGCTAGGTCAAACACTTGTTTCTTTACAGGTTTTATATTCAGGCAGAAATTCAATAACTTGTTGTTTTAATTTTTTGAATCAGCAAAAACTCAATATTAAATTGAGAAAAAATATTTTCTGGACTCCTAAACATGTTAAGAAACAATCTGGAAATTTTCATAGCAAAATTTTATCATTTGATCAGCCTTTTTACTGTTTAAAGATTGAAAGGTACGAGAATCTGAAAATCTGAAAGTAAAAACATAGCTGTAGTAAAACGGGCATAACTTTTGCTACAAAACTCGAAATTCGAAAATTTTGGATGTTATTGGCAACTAGACACTTGGGGCTACATTTCATATTAGAAAGTATTTCATTTTAAGGTCATTTACTAGTTCGAAAATAGCGATCAAAGTTCAGGTCAGCAAGCATGTATAGTTTTTAGGGTATTATTTCTTGAAAATAAATTAATTAAACATGATGGGTATCGATTCTTTAGTCAATAAATTGTGTAACTAGCATGATAGGTGTCCAAACATGATAAATAAAATTTAGAACACACATATATATAAGTTTATCATCAATCAACCAAACAACATACAAGCTAGCAATTGTCTCTACAATAGTTTATTTGTGTGTCAATTATGAGCAACCCTAGTATCAATTCTATATGTACTCATGAAAGATCCAAACTTTAGAGTCAAAAGTGGCACGATATCAAGAATATTGGGGTTAGCTCGTGTAAACCCTCAATAGACCCAACGAAAGGGATAACAAAGGATAATACAATAACAAAGAGATCTACTTGCAAGAATTTCAATAACACTTGAATTTGATACAATTAGCAATTCAAGATGACGGTGACTTGCCTGTTAATCGGTGAAAACGAATACCAAGAATAACGAGATAAGAATCCCAAAGCAACGAACCCACGAACCAATAACTCCACAAAATAGCACGTGCGATAGACGTGCAATAAAATAGATCCTAAGCAACACAGCAATACAAAGAGACAAGCAGCAACAGAGCAAGAGAGAGAGAGCACAGCCAAGGGGGCGGTAGCACCGACAAACGGTGGCACGTCAGGGCGGCGTGTCAGGGCGGACGTCAATGGAGGCAGGCGACGCGAGGGTGTGCCGACGATCGAAACAGAAAGGAGGACAGGGGTTTGGGTCTGGTTGCGTCGACGAGAGCGGAGTAGAAGGAGAGGGGAGATCGAGGGCGTTGTGCTGGCGGCGCTTGGTTGGCACGATGGCGGCATATCGACTGGTGGTCATCGGCGAGGAGGAAGAGGTGATCGGGATTTAAAGTTGATGGTTTTAGGGGTTTGATGCTCTGTCGACGAACGGGGAAGAGGACAGGGGGTACCGGCGCGCGAAGGAGGCCGCGCTCGACAGGAGGTCGGGGCTCACCGGAGTGGGATGGCTCGCCGGGGAAGGGGATGCTACAGAATATGGTCGGGAATTTTGGGGAGAGAGAAACACAGAGGAGAGAGAAGAGAGAGGAAAGAGGATAGGTGGCTAGGGTTTCGATTTGTGTGCAAAAATTAGGGTTTGCAGTAGTATTGTATTTATAGGATACAATTAGGGTACAGGGTTAGTGGTTTATGGTTCAATAAAAGCGGATTTGGGTCAAGAACACATGAAATTGGATTTTAGGGTTCAATTAAGAGATAGATCAAAATCAGTTGGGTTAAAAAAAAAATACTCACAATTAATTAAAAGAAAAATAGGACTAACAAAAAAATAGTTTATCGAGAAAAACAAAGAGTTCTATAAACAAAAATTTAGATCCAATAAATAAATAAATAATACAATGAATATAAATTTGGCTTGAAAATTAAATCGAAATTTGCCACGAAAATTAGATCAAGTACGAAAATAAAATAATTCAGTATATGAAAAATAATTTAAATAATCAGAAGTAACAATTATCAATCATAATTAGATTATATAACAAAATAGTTCGGGTTTGACGAACTCGTTAAAATAATCCAATAATATTTGTTTTAGGTTCATTATAATAGTTGATCAATATGATATAGAAAATAAGATTAAAGCACATCATTATTTGAAATGAATAAATTTTCGATTAGAAAAACACTTTAATATAAAATCCAAAATGGTTTTAACAAATAATAAATTTATAAATATCGAAATACAGAAAATATTCAGAAAATACATATTTACGGGAATGGGGATTACAGGAGCATCAGAGGACTGCAGGACTTTTGCAACCCCTTCCTATCCCTGAATGGAAGTGGGAGAATATACGATGGACTTTGTGACAACTTTGCCGAGGATTCCTAAAGGTCATAATGCTATCTGGGTGATAGTGGATCCGCTGACGAAGTGTGCTCACTTCATTCCTTTCCGTGTGGGTCAGTACACAGAGAGTTTGGCCGAGCAGCACTTTCAAGAGGTTGTTCGCTGCATGGAGTTCCTGTCAGCACCGTATCGGATAGAGATATGAGATTCAGATCTCAGTTCTGGAAGAGTTTGCAGAAGAGCTTCGGTACCAAGTTGAGCTACAGTACAGCGTTCCATCCGCAGATGGGCAGTCAGAAAGGACAATTCAGACCCTAGAAGATATGTTGAGATCCTGTGTTCTTCAGTTTGGAGGTTCGTGGGAGGATCAACTTCACTTGGCCGAGTTCTCTTATAATAACAGTTACCAGGCGAGTCTCAAGGCTGCTCCATTCGAAGCTTTGTATGAGCGCAAGTGTAGATCGCCAGTCTGTTGGGATGATATCGGCGAAAGGAAGCTTTTAGGCCCTGAGTTGATCACGAAGACAGTTGATGTCGTGGCTCAGATCCGTAAGCATTTGCAGGCCGCTCAGGATCGGCAGAAGATGTGGGCTGACTGTCGCCGGAGACATCTAGAGTTTGAGGCAGGCAAGCATGTGTTCCTCAAGGAATCGCCTTGGAAAGGTGTTATCCGTTTCGGTGATGGAGGCAAGTTGAGTCCTCGATTCATCAGTCCATTCGATATTGAGGAACGTGTGGGCAAGGTAGCTTACAGGCTCGCATTACCGCCAGCTTTAGCAGGTGTCCATGATGTATTCCATATTTCTCAGTTCAGGAAATACATCAGAGATGACAGTCATGTGGTTGACTACTCAGACTTGTCTGTGAGGCCAGATTTGTCCTGTGAAATTCGACCCGTCTCTATCTTAGACCGTCGAGAGAAAGTGCTTCAGAATAAAGTCATCAAGTTGGTCCGAGTTTCTTGGGATCCTCGCTTGCCAGGGGAGTCTACTTGGGAGTTAGAGGATGAGATTCGGGAAAGGTTCCCTCATTTGTTTGAGTAGTGTTTTGTTTTGCTTTGTTTTGCTTTGTTTGTTCGGGGTTTGTCCTATGTACCTCTTGTATGAATTTCGAGAACGAAATTCTTCTTGTAAGGTGAGTAGGATTTGTAAGCCCTATTTTCAGATTTTATTGTATTTTATATTCTTTTAATTATTATATTTGAATTCATTTGTTATGGTGTATTTTGTCTTTTCTTGGGTTCTTTTGTTCTCTCTTGATCAATCTGTGTCCTTTTGGTTGGAATTTGTTTTTTTGCAAATTTTGCTCTTTCTATTTTGAGTTTGATTTGTTCTCCTTTGTGTTCGTCTCATCTCATTGCATTTGTTTGTCTCTTTTTGGAGCCGAAACCGTTACCCAGAACCCACATAATCTCAACCAAAAACCCTAATTCTTGAACCCCTATAAATAATCCCATTAAACCCTAATAATCTATCTCTATCTCTCTCTCCGCCGTTTCTCTCTCCCAGCACCCTTCCCTCTCTCTCTGTTTTTCGCTGAACCCAAACCCAACCGCAAGCCACACCCTTCCCCCATCGCTACTCCGATCGCCTTTCACCACCGTCACCACCATCATCACCATCATCACCATCTCCATCCCCTCGTCACCATCTCACCGTCGTTGTCCCCATCGTCCTCGCCATCCCCATCACCGAAACCCATTCCCCGAAGTTTCCCCATTGCCGTAAACCCCTCACCGTTGCCCTAACCCATTTCCGTGCACCCTCATTGCCCTCGTCGTCTCTCGCCGAGCCTGTGGAATCCCCTAGCACCGCCGTTTGAGCCCCGGAGTCACTGTGGTCGACGCCCTCTGTTTCCAACCGCAAAATAGAGTTTTCGCTCTTCGGAGTTGTCGTCGCTACCCAACCGTGGTGCCGTCGCCTTCGTCATGGTCGCGTCATCATGCCATCAGCCGTTGCCTTTGCCATGGTAGCATCGTCGTACCATCAACCGTCGCAGTCGCCGCGCCGTGTTCTCACTCTCTCCTCGCCGAAGAAGACGACCGCTGATTGGGAGTCTCCGCTGTGTAGTTGTTATTAATTGCTGCTAGATTTATTTTCTGAACATTGTTATAACTTGTACTTTGTTTTGGACTCTATGACCCGTAGTTTGTTTGGATCCCAAATGTTGGATATTTATACTGTTGGTTTATTTCATTATTATTGGAACTTTATAATTGATTCATGTGGTTATATTTCTTGCGTGGTTGTATTTTGTTGTTCTTATTGCTGAGTTAGTCTGGTACAGCTTATGGATGGTGTTTACATCATTCGCTGGGCCTACGTTACGTACTCGTGTTCCGTATTTTGGGAAGCGGGGCATGACAAAAAAGCTTATGAAAAAGTCAACTAGAATTTTCTGCTTGATATCCTGCTTCACCGCAGCTTTGGTCTCAAATGGATTTCTTGGATTAAATCCAGTCTCTTCACTGGTATTTCTTCTATTATAATTAACGGTATTGAGGGTAATAAGTTAAAGTATAAGCGGGGCCTTCGCTAGGGTGATTCTATCTCTTCCTTATTATTCTCTCTCGTTGCGGATGTTTTTAGTAAACTTCTGTTGCTCGCTTGGAATGCCAACCTTATCGAGGGGTTGGGGAGTTCCAATGGTTTTCGTGGCATTCTTAATCTACAATATGCAGACGATACTATCTTATTCTTGAAACCTAACGGTATCACTCTGTGCAACTTGAAACTTCTACTATACATCTTTGAAAAAGTATCTGGTTTATCCATTAACTTCAGTAAAACTTCGGTTCTCTGGCTTGGTGGTTCAGAGAACCGTAATCTCAAAATTGCATAGTTTTTTAACTGTGTTGTTGCGTCTTTTCCACTTCAGTCCTTGGTATTCCATTGAGATGGGGTAAGCTCCATAAATCGGACTAGATTCCGCTTATTGATAAAGTGGAATCCAGACTTATTGTGTGGGCTGGTAAGCTGCTTTCTAGGGGTGAACGTCTTATCCTAGTTAACTCTGTGCTTTCTTCCATCCCGCTCTACATGATGTCTTTCTTCTACATTCCTTCTTGGGTTATTGCGAAGATCGATCGTATCAGACGCAACTTCTTCTGGTCTGGTACCTCTCTCTTCAAACCAGGCAAACATCTCTGTAATTGGGGTACTATTTGCAATTCCAAGCGTGATGGAGGTCTTGGGGTGATTAACCTTAGGAATCAAAACATCGCGTTATTCGGCTAATGGATTTGGAGAATCCTTAAAAACGGCGAATCTCCTTAGGGTCGCCTTATCTGTCATAAATATTTTTCTCATCATAAGATTTGGGAACTAAACCCTTCTTTACCAACATCGGCCTCTCCATTCTGGAAGGGTATGTGGAAAACTGTCGGTCTCTTTAAATGTGGTATTCTCAAAGTCTGCGGTGTCGGGAATACTATTCAGTTCTAGACAGATTTCTGGTTGGGAAATTTCATTATTGCTTCTTCTTTTCCTGAATTGTTCCATCTGGCTACTAATCCTCAAGCGACTGTGGCAAATTATGTGGTTTTTCATGACAACTCACGGTCCTAGTTCATTCCTTTTACTTGCAATCTACCTCCACATTTAATCCCAAATCTTACCAGCCTCTTGGATTCCCTACAGGCTTACACCTGGCACCCCCAGGATGATTACCTTTGGAGATGGAATAGTTCGGGAACTTTCTCGATTAAATCATTTTATAATTTTCTTAATTTGGGAGGTGTGTCTTCCCCTATAGCCAATCCTATCTGGAAGTCTTTTATCCCTCTCAAGGTTAAAATTCTAGTCTGGCTAGCTGTTCAGAATAAATTGCTGACTGTGGAAATTCTGAACAAAAAGAACATCACTGTCAGCCAAAATTGTGTGTTCTGCCACCAATTTCTTGAGGACGCTCTGCATTTATTCCTTACTTGCTCCTTCATGCGACCGTTATGGTGGATTGCCCACCAAGCTTGGGGGGTGGCTGGACTCCCTGAGTCTTTAGAGTCGTGGTTCACTTCCTGGCGTACTAACTCTGTCCCTAATCCTTTCCGTCAATCTTGGAACGTTACTATGATGGCCATCATTGCGATCGTTTGGAAGGAAAGGAACTTACGGATCTTTGCTAATACATATCACCCGATTACGGGGTTAATTGACGACCTGTTTTTTTACCCCAAGTTCTGGGCCTCCCCCTTGTCCCCTCGAAGAATTATTTCCCTTAGACTTCACAAGCTGGACACTGTAGCTTCTTTTTACTGTTTCCTACCACCGTAGCTTGTTGGTTATTATCTCTTCTTTTGTTTGCATTGCGTTAGTTGTGTTTTCTATTTATTTTCCTTAGTCGGCTTGCTAATTTTCGATGTTGGTGTTCTTGCTGATGCGGGTTTTTACTCTATTTTGCAGTGCTGGCATGTTGGGCCTTTTCTATCCTAGTGTTTTGGGTGAGAGTGTTATGCTCTCTGTTATGCTCCTATTATTCTTCTTGTCGGTATCTCTATATCTGCTTCTGCTTGCGGGTGTTTTGACTTAGGCCATCTTCATGGGTCGCTCTGGTGTTTCCTTATTTTTGGTTCTTTGCTATATGTTTTTGGGTGACCAAGGGGCACCGTGTGTTTATGACTGTCGCCTCTTTGTTTAGGTGTTTCTACTTCACTTTGTTTTTTGTGTTGTTGAGTGACAGTCCATTTGGGACTTGTGTGCGGCGCTGCTGGCTATAACCTTTTCCCTTATGTTTTTTGATGTTCTATGTTTACTGTATGTGCTTTTTTTACCTGTTGGTCGTTTGGCCACTGTTGTTCCAGCTTAAGTGTTGCGGGATTCCGTTGCTTTTAATTTGTGCCTCTGTTTGCTTTTCTGTTCTCTCTAGGTGAGGCTGGTGCCTCTATTTTCTGTTGGTCGTGTTTTGTGCCTCTGTTTGCTTTGTTGTTCTCTCCTGGTTGGGCTTGTGTATGTGTGTGTGTGTGCGTGTTTTGTTTTTTTTTGTTTTGTTTTTTTGTTTTTTTGTTTTTTTTTTTTGCCTGTGGTTTGTGCCTCGGTGTTCTTTTCTGTTCTGTATAGGTGGGACTTTGTGTGGCTGCTTTGCTTTTGATGGCCTTCGCTTCTGGAGGGGTTCTCTTTGGGTATGTTGTGGTCGTCTCTTTTCTGAGGGGTTCTCTTTGGGTCCCTGTGGTTCTGGCCTGAGCTGTGTGTCTTCTCTGGTCTCTACTTCAGAGCTCGGAAGGTATTTTTAGGTCAGCTAGTGTTGCTGGCCTGAGGAGTGCGCCTATCTTCTGTCCTCTTTTCTGAGATCAGCTGCCGAGTCTGTGTTTCGCATTTTCTGGATGCTTTTGTTCTATTGTGAATGTCTCATTTACTTTTTTTGTTAGTGTTGCTTATTCTTTTTGATTGTCGAGTGTTGGTGAGTCTATTTTCTGCGTGCCTGTACGACGTCTTGTATTACTTCTCTCTATGTTGTACTGTATTTTTTTGTGCCATTTATATATATATCCGGGCTAGAGTCTTTCAACTCTATCCATTACATTAAAAAATAAAAATAAAAAAAAAATAAAAAAAATTCCTGTTTCGATCAATGCAGGCGATAAGAAAGACCACAATACCTTTTACCAATGACAATAATAACCCTTTACTTTATTTTCCTTAAGAATAAAATCTATACTATTATTAAGCAAAGCCTTATTTTGCTGGCTTTTTACTATTATACCCTCACAAACATAAAGGGCTAAAAAAATATATAAGGGCATAAAATGTAATTTGCATGCCTAATAAATGAAACTAAATTAAAAACCAGGTTGAATTAAATCTATACTATCAAAAACCGGGTTGAATTAAAGGTGAACAATAAAAACCGGGTTTAATTACTACACTGATAAAGGTGAACAATAAATATAGTCATGCACCCATTAATTAAATTGTGTGATTACTAGAAAGATGCCTACTACAAGGTAATTAAAATTCATTCGTATCCATTCATACCTCTTCATCCCCTTTATTAACACCTTTATTAACAGCAACCCATTCATACCTCTTCAACCCATTCGTTTTCATTTATTTCCCCTTTTTCTTCTTCTTCTTCTTCCTGGTCAACCCTAAGAGCCGGGGTCATGGTCGTCGTCGGGGTCGCCGAAGTCCTCCCATGAGGATTCGGAGGAGGAATCTTTCGGGGTTTCGGGGGTTATAATCAATTAATCAATGGTGGGATCAACCAAGTTGAACCCAGCAAGGCCAAGGAAGAGGGTGGAAGCTGAGACGGCTTCTCTCAAACGAGCAAGAGATGGCAGCGCGTTTACCCGACGGTAAGTAGCAACTTTCAAGTGGTGTTTTCTTTTCTTTTTTGGGATTCTTACTTTCTTCCTTCATTTATTGTTTATTGATTCAAATTAGTTTTTTTTTTTAACGTGTTTTTAGTGAAGAGTGTAACAAAGATGTGCCGGTTGTGCTTATTGACATGCACGGTTGTAGCTTCGACTCGAAGATAAGGATGAATTTGGAGGCTCAAGTTGTTGAGAAGGAGACGCAGATCAAGAAGTCTGAGAGGTATAAATGGGTGATTGTTATATTTGGGGCATTTTATCAAATGGGTTTTGGGTTTTGGGTGCTTTGGCAATTTGCCAAATGGGTTCTGTGCGCTTTAAAATTATTGATTTTCGTTTGGGAATTTTATCGAATGGGTTTTGCGTGCTTAAAAATTGGTGATTTTTGTTTAGTTTAGTTTAGTTTTGTTTTTTTTTGCATTTCGTCAAGTTGGTTTTGTGTGCTTTAAAAGTGGTGATTACATTTTAAAGGACATTTTGTCTATTGGGTTTTGTGCATTTGTGTGGCAGGAAGAGAGCTGCACCATCATCCGTGAACAACGAGAGGAAAACCTAGAAAGCAAAGAGCAACGGCGACCCAAACAAGCCCAAACGCCCACCCACTGCCTTCTTTGTCTTCATGGATGAATTCAGGAAGACCTACAAAGAAAATCACCCTACATCAAAGGGTGTAACATCAATTGCCAAGGACGGAGGAGAGAAGTGGAGGTCGATGAGCGGTGAGGAGAAGAAGGTTTATACAGATCGACCAGCGGAGTTGAAGGCAGATTTGAGGAGGCAATGGAGAAGTACAATGCTGAGAAAGTTGAGGAGAACAATGAAGAAGATGACGAAGAAGAGGCGGTTGTTGAGAAAGGGAAGGAAGTGGAGGAAGCTGCAGTTGAGAATGAAGAAGATGAATGAATGAGATTTTTAGTTCATGTGAGTATAAATTTAGATTGTAGTTTCAAGGGTGCAGTTCTAATTTTCAAGTTAGGGTTGAGAAAGGTAATAAAACAGCAATTGCCTAGACAAGGTTACTTGGTCATCAAAGGATTAAGTACCTAGCCTTCAACAAGAAAAAGTCTCTCATATTTCACCTTATTTTGAAGGTTTAATGTATATTCCTAAAACCTGAGGGTACATATATGTACAAAGTTGAAACTTTCATGTAATTTAATGTAAAAGTATGAAGTACAGGTGATCTAGCAACAGTAAAGATAAATCACAAGCACTGCAACAACTATATATGTAGATTGTAAGAGACAAGAATTAAAATCTGCAAAAATGAAACCAACCGTAGCTCTAAATTTGTAAACAGGAGAAGCAATAGTAGTTGAAGTAACTTCAGTTTCCTCTCCTAATAACACCTTCAATATATCTTTAGCAAGCAAATTCAAGTTTACGAAGGAGGAAAGCCCAAAAAGAACCTGCAGGAAACAAAAATGATATAAATTAATCTAACAATTACATAATACAACAAAAACCTAATAATTAGTAACCCTTTAAGCTCTTGATGCAAATTCAAACATAAGGTACAATGCCTTCAATCACATATACTAACAGCAAACTCTTGAAGGTTCTATACTGTCCTCAAACCCAGAATCAAAGTTATAAATATGTCGACTGAAACTCTGTTCTATAAGGTAGAAGAAAACTAAAACAATGACGCCAATATATGTCCAGTCAACCACTGCATAGATTATGATAAAAATAACAAATTCAATTATGGAAAGGAAGTTGACATTCGACATTCATATTAAAAAACGAAAGTTATCTGACAAATAAGTATGACTGCCCCCTTCTAAGTATTGTAATAACTCTTTTGAAGGATTATTCCTATGAAAGATAATGATTATTGTTGAAAATTTTTGTATTTGGCTTTCTGTCGGAAAATAACACCTGCAATATATGTTTTTTTTAAGGCTTAAGTATAATTCCTATGAAAGATATTAGTGATGTTATCTCTAGATAACCAATCATTTAATTTCAATTACTCATTTTAAAATTGGTTAACCTTTATTTATTCAATTGTTGTTAGTTATTATAATATTTATAAAGTTTAAATTTATTTATGATATAATTATTTATAAAAATGTTATTCATATAAAATAATAATTAGTATTATCTCTAATATCTAATATTATAATGGGAAAAGGTTTAGTGTAATTTGTTAATCTATTAACCCATGTGACGCACGTATATAATTAATATGAAGGAGGTTTTAGTTCGAGTTCTCACTACGTCAAAGTTTGTATATTTTAAAAAAAATTAGTAAGACATGCACTGTCCGTACATAACTAATATAAAAAAAGGTATCATGTTCGATATTAGATTATGTTGAATTTTTTACTTTAAAAAATATATATTTTATTAAAACGTGCATTGCATGTGTAAATTACTAGACGTGTATCGCACGTGCATTATACTAAAGGAAAATCGCACGTGCATTATAGACCTGTTCCTTCCTCAAAATCCTACATACCTTTATAGACGTGCATCGCACGTGCATTATACTAGTATATATAATGTTGCAACTTGCAAGCATGTTTGTTTTCTTTGATGCTTCCACCATAGGAAGGGAACATTTTTTTAAAAAAAGATAAAGAAAAGCAAAACCAATACAATAGATGTAGTAATTACTACTATGTTTTCTGGATAAAATCCAAGTGACGCATTAGAGCATCTGTACCCGTCCGCTATATACACATACTATGCATATTTGTCAAAAAAAAATCGCTGCAGTCGTCCGCTAAATTTGCATATGTCGTCCGCTAAATTTGCATATTATACATATTCTGCTATAGTAGATTGCTATAAATAAGAGTGGATATGAGAATTATGCATATTATACAGGACGCAACATGAAGTTGCGTCCGACGAAAAAAAATTGATTTTTTATTCCTCGGACGCAACTTCACATTGCGTCCCTCAATAAAAAAATAATTAACCGTAATATAAAAACAAAAAAAAAATCAGTTTAAAAAAAAATCCACCAAAATGTCAGACCCAACTTCATGTTGCGTCTAACCATTTTGAGGATTTTTTTTTAAATTAAAAAAAAATCCAAAAAATGGGTTTGACGCAACATGAAGTTGCGTCTGACCATTTTTTGAATTTTTTTTATCTCTTCCGACGTAACATGAAGTTGCGTCCGTCAATTTTGGATTTTTTTTTGTCCGTCTGATCTGATCTGATGTGATCTGAGATTTTTATTATTTTAAATTACATTGATAAAAAATAGCATTCGATGACTGCAGCACAATAGCCAAATGCTATATGCATAATTTACACAATGATGAGTGTGGATGCTCTTAATCTGGTCTTGTTTCATTCCTTCTGTGACTGTTGGAGGTGACAATAATTGTCTATAATTTCAGTTGATCAATGAAATCTAATATATATAAAAAACAGAGTTGATGAATGAAATCTAACATATAAAAAAACAGAGTCGATCAGTTGCGTATGATTTTGGAATTTGCCCAAGTTATATATCGAAAAATCGACTTTATTTCTTCCACTAAAATGTTTAATTAGCTTGTCTGTAGCATCGACTTTTGACAACTTCATTGCCACTAGCTTCGTGACAAATAAACAAACGTACTTAAAAACTGTAAATCAGTATCTTCAATGATCATAAAATTTTCTGTCTCTCTCGCAATTCGCAAGTAGCTAGAAAGTTCATCTTCTTCTGAGAGCCAACAATACTTGACATGCCCGAAGTAAGGAAATCAAATTAATTACCAAGTAGAAGATCACGACTTGTTAGACCAAGTGGCGTTGAGATGAAATAGAGCTTAATTTGTTGGCTTCGGGTCAATGAGTCCGTGAAGGGGAGGATTTCACGAGTACATGCATGTCCCAAGTGGGGATCCAACTATATGTAGTAGGCTCATCACATCTCTTAATTAGTGTCCCCAAAAAAAATAAAAAATTTAATTAATTCGTGGGATGAGAGAAAGCCCGCGAATAGACAAAATTTTTCTTTTATCTACTTTTATTTATCCTCAAGAAAGCATTGCGGTTAATTTAGTACCCCAATACATTCTAACAGAAAACATTGTAATGCATACTAGCAAAAAACATCCTAGTAAAAGCTATACCCTAAATTAAGCATCTGGGAAGTGATAGAGATATACAATCAAGTTGAGCAAGTCAATAGAGAAAATGAAGGAATTTGCCACAATTTAAAGAATTTTTATTCAGTTTGTTTTTCTGTTTCCTTCTTTCATGTAATCAGTTTTCTCTTTATGAGCTCATGAAACTTGTATATATACTATCTGGATCAATGAAAACAAATAAGCCAATATCGTCTCTTTAATCTCTCTCCCTTTCAAAACTCCTTTAGGAAGTGCTATAAATCATCTGGAAAACCTTGATAAATTGTATTAAAAAATGTACGACTTGCCCGATCATCCATACTATTAGCCCAGGCATTTCCTACTTTATAAAAAATATCTTTTTCTTTATATAACTGATAGAAGCATTAGTGATTTCAGACATAATTCGATCTCAATGCCTATAATTTTTTTCCCAGAGTATGATTTCTGGTGGGCTAACATAACTCACAATTTATAAATATGTCAGTACAGGAATAGAAGTACTCAAGTACCAAATGCATATTCTTACAATGCATTCTAAAAAATTAGTTGGTTGTGATAGTGGACTTAATTTGTTATGTACTTTTCTCATCCTTCTATGTGTGTGGCCTCAAAATGGAGGTAATCTTCTCTCAGACTTGTTCCATGGATCGACTACTTTTGTCACATGAGAAGCTAATGTGGTTGTAATTAAATCTTTTCTATATCTCCACTTATAGAACTATTTATTCTGCATTGATTAAAACTAAAATGTGGTCTCAGCTCCATTAATTTATAGTTGAGCTCTTCACATGGTACATGATTCTAGCTGCACTTTCCTCTTCAACCATCCATATGTTTATTATCATTTTTCAGAAAGAAAAATCTCTATAAAGAAAATTATATGAAAGTTCGCAGCATTCTCAATTGACATGGGAGGTCTGAAGTTAACATCCATCACTTTTGAAGTAGTCTTTCCAATTGGTGCCTGTAGTTGTAGTGGATAAGTCACAAGCATGAACTCTTGTTCGAAAACTCCTAGCTAGTTCCTTTTCTTTATCTATTACTTTTCGTTCTTCTGACGTTTTATTTTTTAAAGGGTTAGAGAATTTATTCTTCTGTGTATTGTGTTAATCTCATGGCATTCTTATGAGCCTGCCACCAAAACCAATTTCCTATTTATTATTGGAAAGGAATCAAGGATATATGCTTGCACCAACTAGTGTTAGCTTGTACAAATGCAAAACAAGCTTTATATATATTGTGCTAGATTGATACTGAATGCCTTTACTTAAAAAGTCAATACAGTGAGACGCGATCAAGCCCTACTGTAAGTTCAGATCAATCTGTACCTTTCATGGTTAATTTTATCTATAAACTAGATAGTAAACCATACTGAAATGCAAAAGGCTTGTAATTTTTCCTCAATTAACTGATTGTATTTCATTTATACATCGTTTTTCTAATAGAATCGGATGGATAATAATGCTTCACCTTTTCTGTCAAAGAAAAGATTGAATAGTTCAGTCTTTTTAATCTAAACTTTAAGGTCAATTATGTATCTGTTCAGTTTATTGCTGACTCCGAGTGAAAGGTTGTAGCAATAGGGACAAAAAACATCTCATGCACTCGATCTATATATAGATAGATTTACAGTTATTAATTATATCCTTGCGAACAGTTGACTTCTGAAGTTCCTCTAACCAAGTCATCATATTTACAATTCAAGGCAAATAAGTACTTTGAGTGACATTTAACCAAATCCTTTCAGAAGCTAACTCTATTCCTTATTACATGGGGGTGCGGTCGACCGACCCTAGCTGCTGAGAGTTCTTCGAGTGTACAGGTTCAACAGAGGAGGGGACGGTCGACCGACCTTGGGGGTGCAGTCGACCGGTCAGCTCTCGGGTCTGGACTTACACGTTGCGGTCGACCGCCCTTGGGGGTGCGGTCGCCCGATTTCGGCGGCTGATTGTTTTTGGGTTTACGAGTTTAAAGACCCAATCGCTAGATTTGTGTTTATCTTTCAGGATTTACTTGGGGGCTATATATATGGCCATAAACTCTAGGGTTATAATCAATTTGTGTAATCAAGAGGTGAGTCGTTATCATTGTTCAACTTTAAGATAGGATTGTGCCCAGTGCTTCAAAGGTGAGAGAGAGAGATTGAGAGTTGTAATCTCTTTGTAATCTTTGTATTTCTTGGGGAATAAGAAGTATTGGTTATCTCTGCATATTGATTGTGTTCTTGTGAGATCTTGCATATATTGTGGTGCCTTGTTCTTGGTTCATCTAAGTCTTGGGAGTTTCTATTGCTTGTGGTATGTTCCCGCTATTAGCATTACAAGTTGTGGGGTAGATTTTTCAACAAGTGGTATCAGAGCAGTTGGTTCGAGATGGCCGATAACAAGATGAAGATCGAGAAATTCGATGGGAGTGACTTCATGATGTGGAAGATTCAAATGATAGCTTATCTTCATTAGAAAGATCTTGATGGTCCATTGTTTGATGAGGAGTCGGTAGGTGCAGACAAGGATGCGAAGGTCTTGGCGGATTGGAATCGTTTAGATCAGAAGGCGCTGGGGCAGATTCAGTTGGGGCTGAGTAGGAAGGCGTTATTTCATATCTCGAAGGCAAAGACCACAAAGGAGGCTATGGAGATTCTCACGGATATGTATGAGAAACCATCGGCATCTAATCAAATTCTTTATCTAAAGAAATTGGTTAATATGAAGTTGAGGGAAGGGGGTTCAGTAGCAGAGCATGTGAACAATTACTGTATGGTTTACAACCAGTGGAAGCTGCAGGTTTGAAGTTTTCAGAGAGGGGGCAATCATTGTTACTTCTTTCTACTTTACCCGATAGTTATGGTACGGTGGAATAGACTATTACATACACCATGACAGATTCGACGACTCTATAGGATGTAGTGAGTAGCATTCTGAACGAGGAGGTGAAAAGTGTGAGAAACGGGGGATATCCATCATCATCTTCTAGAGATTCAACAATGTACATTGAGAAGAGACGTGGGAGATCTAAGAGCAGTCGAAGAAGAAAGGATCAGAGTAGTTCATCTGAGAGTGGGTCTGATGACAGCGATGGGGGACATGGGCCTGAGTATTGGTATTGTCACAAGAAGGGTCACATGATGCACAGTTGCAAGGCTTATATGAAGAAGAAGCAGGAGAAACCGAAGAAAGATACCCCAAAGGAAGCTCAAGTGGGGCTTGTTGAGGATTTATGCTTATCAGCTCGGGAGGAGTTGGGCACTCATGATTGGTGTATTGATTCGGGAGCTTCTTTTCATTGCACTCCGAGGAGAGAGGTCTTTGATGACTACAAGAAGGGTTCTTTTGGAGATGTGATCGTGGGGAATGGTCACCGGTGTCCTGTACGTGGGGTCGGTACTGTTCGCGGGAACACCATTGATGATCAAAGTGTTGTCTTACGGGAGACAAGGCATGTTCCAGACTTGAAGAAAAATCTTATCTCGATTGGAAGGCTAGACAAGGAGGGGTTGTCTACTACAATTGGTAGTGGGGAGCGGTGTATAGCTGCAGGTTCAAGGGTGATTGCAAAAGGAATGCGTGAGGGAACGTTTTATTTGCTTAGAGACGTGGGGGGAGTTTCTCCTGTAGTTGACTCTCAGCCGGAATTGAGTAGTAGGTTGTGTGGGATGCAACCGAGTTCTTTTAGTTGTGGATGGGAGGTTACTAATTTAGTGGAAGCTGCTGGCCATGAAAGTGATCCTAGAAGGCAAGACGTTGCTGCGGTGAGGGTACTTTGCAATATGGCAGTTAAAGCTTCAAGTCGCTTTTGTGTGATAGAGAGCACTGGTATCGATGTGCGGAGTGATGTCGATGAGGGTAACCGAATTGGGACTGCAGGAGTTGAACAATCTACGAATATTATGGAGGTGTCGTCCACGGAGACTTCTTATGTAGAGGGTACATTGAGAGGCTTTGAACCATGTCCAGTGTTGATGGAGATTTTGCGAGTTGGGGAGTCTCATAACACGGAATCTGACACAGGAGGTTATTTCTCTGGTATTCGTGCTCTATGCGATTAGTGGAGCACATCCTTCATAAGGCGATGAGAGGTGGTTGGTGCACTCCACGTGGTGGAGTGGCGGAGGTGCTCTTCATGAGAGTGGGGAGTACTTGGGTCTTCCATGAAAGTGGGAGATTGGCAGAGATTATGTGAGGCAAAGATTGCAATAACTTTGAAGCTTGGTGTATTTGGTCCAAGTGGGAGATTGTTAGGGTTTTGGCCTCAAATACACATAGGCACTGAGTACTTGAAGTTGAAGAAGAAGATGATGAGACAAAGAAGCAAGAGAAGACAAACAGCAAATAGAATAATGCAGCCTGGAGAGTTGCGGTCGACCGACCTGGGGGTGCGGTGGACCAACCCTAACTGCTGAGAGTTCTTCGAGTGTACAGGTCCAACAGAGGAAGGGACGTTCGATCGACCTTGGGGGTGCAGTCGACTGGTCAGCTCGGATCTGGACTTACACGTTGCGGTCGACTGACCTTGGGGGTGCGGTCGACCGACTTTGACAGCTGACTGTTTTTGGGCTTACGAGTTTAAAGGCCCAATTGCTAGATTTGTGTTTATCTTTTCTGGGTTTACTTGGGGGCTATATATATGACCGTAAACTCTAGGGTTAGATTCAAATTGTGTAATTAAGAGGTGAGTCGTTATCATTGTTCAACTTCAAGAGGGGATTGTGCCCAGTGTTTCAAAGGTGAGAGAGAGAGATTGAGAATTGTAATCTCTTTGTAATCTTTGTATTTCTTAAGGAATAAGAAGTATTGGTTATCTCTGTATATTGATTGTGTTCTTGTGAGATCTTGTATATATTGTGGTGGCTTGTTCTTGGTTCATCTAAGTCTTGGGAGTTTCTATTGCTTGTGGTGCGAATCCGCTATTAGCACTACGACATGTGGGGTAGATTCTTTAACAATAAATTTGTACGATATTAAAATCTGTTGTGTTTAAGCATCGGGCAATACAGTTTAGTTAGAAGGCAACATGAAACATATATACATCTGCAACGAGAGAAGGAGATTCGCCTTCGAGCACAAGGGAAGAGGCTCCAGCGACAGACAGAGAGAGGAGTTTAATAGGGTTTTAACGGAACTAGAGCTGATCGATATCCCGATTAATGACAGGCTATTCACATGGTCTAACATGCAAGCGGTTCCGGTAATGGCCAAATTGGACAGGATTCTAGTATCGATGGATTGGGAAGCTAAATTTTCGTTAGCTACTGCTGAATCGATTCCTAGACCCACGTCACACCCCGATCCTTCTCGATGTGGGAGTACAAGGAGCTCACAGGCCAAGGAAATTCAGATTTGAAAAGGCCTGGCTGGAAATTTAGGATTTCCACCACATGGTGATGGAAAATTGGGCGCTCCCAACCGCGGGTAGGGACGCTGCATCCCGATGGTGCAAAAAATCTGTAGATTGCGAAAGCGGCTATGCAGATGGAATCGATCTAGATTTTCGACCATCTGGCGTGCAAAAGATTCCTTTTTCGAAGGAATTGATGAGCTGGAAAGGTTGGATCAGTCGCGAATCTTGTCCCAAGAAGAGAGAAACAAGCTACTAGAGCTTCGGGAAAATATTGCTAATCTATACAAACTGGAAGAGATCAAATGGCAACAACGGTCCAGGATTTCGTGGCTCAAAGAGGGAGACGCGAATACGGCCTACTTCCACCGGGTGGCGAGTGCAAGACGTATATCCAATCTCGTCCTATCAATACAGACGGATACGGGAGTATCGCAAGACGAAAAGGTGATCTCAACGACATTTCAAAATTATTACAAGGGCCTATTTGGGAAGAATAATGACTTCAGGATCCCGCTGAGGGATGATTACTGGCAGGCATACCAGAATGACTCAGCGCACAACCTTTCCATCTTGGAAGCACCTTTCTTGGAAATGGAAGTTAAAGTGGCCATCAGCCAAATGGGATCCAACAAGTCACCTGGGCCAAACAGTTTTCCAATGATGTTCTTCCAAGTGTTTTGGGAAGAAATTAAAGGGGACATCATGGCATTGATGGAGGAATTTTTCCGCAATAATCTCAGATTGGGCATGTTCAATTTTGCGGAGATTGTTCTCATACCCAAACGGGAAGAATCTACGTGTGTGGGGGATTTCCGACCGATTAGCCTTATAAACTGTTCGGCTAAGATCATCACAAAGGTCCTGGCCATCCGCCTGGGGAACATAATGGACAGTATAATCAGCACAACCCAGACGGGCTTCATTAAGGGTAGATGTATCCTGGACTGTGTGGCCACGACTGAACAGGTGATCCATCATTTCCATAAGAACAACTCCAAGAACTTCCTCCTAAAGTTGGATTTTGAGAAGGCCACGACTCTGTCGACTGGGAGTGTTTGTTGGAAGCTCTCCGAGGGAGAGGATTTGGGGATAAATGGGTAAGATGGATTAAGCAATGTTTATAGTCTAGTAAAACGGCAATTTTGGTGAATGGACGGCCTGGTCCGTCGTTTCCCTGCAAGAAGGGTCTCCGAAAAGGGGACCCGCTGTCCCCACTTCTATTTACTATTGTTGCAGATGTGCTTAGGGGTATGTTAGAAAATTGTCGGAGTAAAGGTTGGATTTCGCCTGTAGCCCGTACCACCTCTAACCGGGGGTGCACGATTCTCCAATATGCTGATGACACCCTACTTTTTGGGAATGAGACCAGAGCAGAACCAATCTGCTTTAAAGAGACCCTCTGCTGTTTTGAAGCCTGGTCAGGTCTCAGGATTAACTTCCATAAGAGTGCACTGATTCCCATTACACTTTCTGACGAAGAAGCTCGGGAACATGCCACTATGTTTAATTGTATGACGAATGAGTTCCCAATTAAGTACTTAGGGCTCCCTATCAAACCAGGGAAACTCACTAAGTCCGACTGGCTTCTGATCATAGACAGGGTGGAGGATAGACTGTCTGGCTGGAAAGGTAAATCGCTGTCACTAGGAGGAAGGGTGGTACTCATCAACTCAGTACTGTCTAATCTGTCCATTTACTACATATCTTTTTTTGAACTTCCAAAGTGGGTTATCCAAAGGATTGACCGAGTCCGAAGAAGATTTCTTTGGAAAGGGGCAGATTCCAATAGGGGAGGGTACCACCTGATCAAATGGAGTATTGCTTGTATGAAGAAGAAGCATGGAGGGCTTGGCATCATAGACCTTAGAGACATGAACCTTGCTCTTTTGGGGAAATGGTGGTGGAAGATCTTTCACCACGGTAGAGAGGGATGATAGGATTTCATTCAGCCTTACCTTCGGGGAAAAGGTACGAGAAATCTAGGCTTTCGAGTTAGGGATAAGGTTTCGCGATTCTGGAAAGGAATCACCAAAGCTAGTGGACCGTTCAACTCAGCAGTCTTGTCGACTATTGGTAATGGACAGTCCACCAGATTCTGATGGGATAAGTGGTGTGGTGCTCATACATTGAAAGAAACTTTCCCAGAGCTGTATGCCAAAACAAATCGGCCCAATATCTCTGTGGCAGAGACTTGGAAGAGGGAAAATTGGAGGCCAACGTTCCGAGGAAATCTTACCCCAGGATTGCGCCAGCAAGTGCTTGAATTACAAACACACATCACACGGACCGGGACGATGTGCACCCAAGGCCCGGACCAGTTGCGATGGGGACTCGAGACCAAGGGGACCTTCACGGTCAGATCCCTATACCATCGAATTTACTTCCGGGGATGCAGACCCAGCTAGGCACAGGTGTTATGGAAGGCGAAAACACCACTGAAAGTCAGAGTATTCCTCTGGCTAGTACTCAATAATGCAATCCTTACAAGAGAAAACCTGGCCAAAAAACAACCACAAATTGTGACCGACTGTGGATTCTGCAACAGGCATACGGAGACTTTGAATCACTTGTTTATTCACTGTCCAAGGAGTAAGGCGACTATGGTAGAGGTGTTAAGAGCCCTAGGAACAAGTGACTACCCAGGCGAATATGAGGATTTGTGAATTGACCCCAAATTCGCATCGATTTGCAACGACATGAAGGATGCGTGATACATTGCCATTGCGGCAACTACATGGGTGTTATGGCTAGACAGAAACAACTTTTATTTTCATGCTTCATGTAATAGTATTTCTGGTAACCTTACTCATATCATGCATCTTATCTTTTTTTGGGCTACAGCTGCCGCCACAGGAGCGAGAGGGAGGATTGTCCGAGTCTTCCAGGTGGAGGATTTTGAGGATGAGGAGGTAGAGTTTGGGCCGACACTGGACAGAGAGATCGCCGCCTTCCAGACTCATCAGTGTTTCAAAAGCTACAGTCTCTACTAGTTTGTTTTTGGCATATTGTACTTTTGGTTGTTTGTTGCATGGAGGATTAGACCCACCCCTCAGGATTTTGTTGGGAGTTTATGTTTTATTTTCTGCACCGTACTTTTTTCTGCATTGTAATTTTGTATTTTTTCCGGCTCACCAGGGTTGTTTTATTAATTTCTGATTAATGAAACAGGGTGGTTTTATTCCACCTTTCACCTCAAAAAAAAAAACAAGAAAAGGAGATGTGTATGCGTCATTGGTTTGATCCCTATATAGGATACTCTTCATCTTTTGATACTGTTTTTTTTTTTAACTATATGATCGCTGTCAATTGTGAAGTTTTTTGCAACGATCTTCGTCTATGATTCTGGGCCTACTTTTGGCCGAAACACGTAGAAGGTTTGTCCTGTTTTCAGGGGTTATTATGCTCTTTCCTGTGCTATAAATATAATCTTTGTCATTGCTTAATTAGTATTTCTTTTCTATTTGGTGGTTTCGCTTGTTGGGATATACGTTTGTGTACGTGTGCCGTTTCCACCACCACCATGTTGATTGAAACCTAACATTGATTTCTCCAGAAATACTAACACAAGAGTATTAGATAAACAAGATTTTTAGCAATTAACTCATTTTAATTTCATATATAACAGTAGATAGTCATGTAGAGCCTCATTCTATTTTCCTTAATATGTGATAATTACTATTCACTTCCAATGTTGCTTATAATCAGTATGATAAACAGAAATATAGAGCTATTGCAAAACACATATATATATGATGTGTTAAACATACCATTCTTCCATTATATAATAGTACTAGGTTTGCCCGTTTATACGTGCCTATGACACGTCTTCGGAACGGTACACCTTATTTGATTGTATAAAATAGTTTTGGAGGTCCAGCAAATTAACTGAAGTAGCAAACATATTATATGAGAAACTTTTGGGGGACCAGCAAAAAACATATTATATAATTTTTTTTGATTTTTTTGAATTATTTTAAAAATTTTTAATTTTTTAAATTTTTAACTTTTTAAATTTTTTATTTTGTAAAAATTTTAAAAATTTTATTTTCTTAATTTTTTGAATAGAAGAGGGAGGGAGAGAGAGAGAAAAAAAAATAATTAAATAAATATAAGAGTTGTTTTGGATGGGAAATTTGAATTTGAGTTTTGGGAGAAATTTTTGGGAGAAAAAATATATTTTGTAAAGTTAGATCTGTGCCTGTATTTTATTATATAGATTATAAGCGATAATACTTTATAGCATGGCATTCTGGTATGGACTTATTTTGTTTTCTTTATTGGCCTTACCTTAACTTGGTTTTAGTTCACTGAATGACTACCGATAGCTTGATGTAAATGCAATTTGATACTGATCAGAAACTTGAAATATGGAATTAAGACACTTCATTGCTTGTCTATTTTCCTTTTACATATTGCACTCATCAATCCATGTGCAAAAGCATCTTGTCTTTTTAAATTAGATGGCACCTAAATCTAATTATTTTTGGCTACACCTAATGGGAGGCAGGGACTTAACAAGAGCCATGAAAATTAGTAGCCGAAGCTTCTATATAACTTGTTTTAATTACCTTTTGTGTCTATTGATTATTTTTTAAGTATGATTAGCTTTCATACCAAATCATCATCCAAAAAAAAACTCCTCTTTTAACAATATATATTGAAAGAAGACAACCTGGAACAAGTGAGTAACCCCTTTTGTTAATGTATACCCTACCTCCCAAAAAAATAAAATATCCCTACTAGTATAACTCAAGAGTTGGAGTTGGAAATTTTATAGACAAAGCAACTTAATTTATCTAATTTCAACAACATATTTTTAAGTGAGAGTTATATTAACCATCAATTTTTAATTAATTAGTTGTTACCATAATATTCTCAAACTTCAAATTTTGTGTACTAATATCATTTATGAAAGTGTCATTTATAGTAAAAAATACATAGTAAAAAATGTTGATGCTCTTGGAGGTAATCTGGGAGAGTGTGAGCTTAAAAAACAAAGAAGCATCTATCGCATGTGCAAATTACTACCTTTCTTGGGGCACAAAAAGGAAACAAATGAGTACTATGTAAATTAGTTGTGAGGAAAATATGTAAATATTCAAATTTGTGAGGAACTAACATGTTTAAAATCGGGTAATGATGCTAATTGTGTACTTAATATTTGTATTATACTCAATGTATTAAAGAGAGAGTAGAGCTGACAAGCACCTAAACATGTGCTTTATATGCTTTATATGAGTTATTTTCTATATTTCTTTGAGTATAATTTGAATCTAAGATTACAAAAAAATTATTTACTTATTTTCATAGAGGCCACTCAAAATTTGGAAAATTTTTAAAAAACTACTCACAAATATTTAATTTCATAAACACCACTAACAATTTAGGTTTTACTCCAAAAAACCACCTATGTGAAGTTTGATTCAAGTTGACTTAATATTCTAAATTGGTTTTTAAACACCACCAATATGATCATCTTTGTTGCTAATTTCAGTGTGGCAGCAATATTCAAATATGAGTTCTTTTATTGAGGGAGAAAACATTGATTTGAATCGTTGCTCAGGACCTGGATCTGGCTGGTTGGAAAGACCTGCGAACCTGCAAAAGGTCTCACACGGAAAGCTATTTCGACGTAAGACCCTCTGATGCTCATGTCAGTCATCAGAACAATGACTGTGAATTTTTAGTAGAGAAAATATTAGTTATCGTTGACTGATAGAGGTGGAAGATATTTATAGGTTATAAATCAGTTATGAAAGATAGACCAGAAAGATATCTTCCACTGATTTGGCTAGAGATTATTATACTAAATAGATACAATTAGCAACAAATTCCTAATCTGGGGAATTTGACTACCAGATGTGATTTTGCTGGAAGTCCCCTGCTTCTTCTTTTTAGGTGACTTCCCAAGTCTCCTTCTTGAATAGCATGCAAGCTTTAAATGTGGATCTGGAGGGTTAAAGGCCTAGAGACAGCCCATATTCTTCCGGTCATCCTGTTATTACAGTGAAATTGTTGTACTATCCCTGATAATTTTGAGATGGGTATTGGGATTATATGTCTTCATTTTTTACTCATATCAATCACATTGACATAATTCATAATCTTACGTTTTATTCAATTTTTTGAAATAGGGCTCACATTGTCAGTGGTATTTAAGGAAATAGAAAATTGTGTGTGGCCTCAATGGAAAAAACCATATTTATTAATGTATACATACTTTTATTTATTTTACTGTCTTCATTTTCCCAACACTTCACTTACGTGTGTTTGGTTGGTTGTAAAATATTTCCAAACCATGAAGATTACAGTAGGAAAAAGAAATCTATGGAAATGAGTTCTAAAAAAGTGGTTTGTTTAGATGTAGTTTAATTGTAGTAATGGATAGAGAGGGGAGAGAGAAATTTAATGTAGAGGAGTATGTGAAATTGTTTTATTAGATAGTATAAAACGAGAGGAGAGATAAACAATTCTAAAAAATAACAACTATAGTAGCGCTTAGCACTGTCACATTTATCCGAGACCCGAACCTAACCTGGACCCGATCCAGACCAGATATTGGACCAGAACCGACTCAATTCTAGACGGGTAGGATTAGGGGTTCGATGATTTTGGACCAGATTGGACCCGATTGGACCCGGCCCAACCCGGACCTGACCCATGGAGACGTTAGTAGACCAATAACTTAAATGTTAATATACTAGAACAAGATAGTTGTATGTGTTAACTTTTTTTTAATATTTTTTTTATAGAAATAAAGCTTAATATCTCTAATATTATAATGGGATAGTTGGGATTATGTCATTTGCAGCCAAATTGTAATTTGTAGACAATCAACCATCTAATCTCAACCACTAATTTTTAAGTGGATGTTATATAAAGCATCCATTTAGTCAACATTACCGTAATACTTCCAAAGTTCAACTTTATTTACAACATAATTATTTACAAAAGTGTCACTCATATAAAATAAAAGTAAGTGTCACTAGGGATAATTGTAAAGAGTATGGTAAGGATTTGAGATGTGCAAAAATAGTTCTCAGGTTCGATGTCAGACCACATCGTAGTATTTACTTTTAAAAAATAAATTCTTATGGTGTGCATCGCACGCACAGATTGCTATAGTTCATATAACTTAATAAAGAATGTGCAATCTTTTCTTTTACTCCCAATTTGCATCACATAATCTTTATTTTATAAAATCAACTTACTTATATTCATTTATATATTAATTAATTTTACTTTGACTTTCAGTATGTAGCTAATTCATGTTGTACTTTAAAGAAAAAAAAGGTGAGGAATTTGAGTATTGAAAACTTTTGTAAACATTGAAAAAAAAATTATTGTCGTATATTATTAGACCCGTTGGGCACCCGGAAACCAATTAGACCGAACCGGACCCGAAAAAATGAAATAGGCTCGTATCCGGACCTGGACCCGTTGCCATAAGGCAATGTCTGGGTATCTAACTACCTGACCCGATCCGATCCGATACTAGTGCTAGGAGCGCTATAGTGCACTTCAACTGAGTTCCTAGAGAATTTTTTCGGATTTTCAGATGACGCTACAGTAGCACTGCAGTAGGAATCCAAATCCGAGTAAAAAATAACTAAACAAACTATGTGAATATTGCACTTTCTTGAATTTTTTCCCATACAATAATCTTACAGGTAACCTAGGGTTGGCATTCGGGTCGACCAGGCCGGGTCGGGTCAGACCCGCCCGGGTTGAAGACTGACTTGGGCAGGTTCGGGTCGGGTCAGTGGGTTAACCGGGTCGGGCCGGGTTCAAAATTGGAAATTTTGACCCAGTCGACCTGCGAACCCATTAGGGTCGAACCCGGGTCGGGCCGGGCCGGGCCGCGGGTTGGCCCGGTTTGAATTTTTTTTTTCGTGTGTGACAACTTCACTTTAAAAAAAATATGTAATCTCTAATCTCTAATATTATAATGGAAGAAGGCCTTAGTTAGGGTCATTTGTCATTTTGTCATTCTACCAATATGTGCAACACACGTACATAACTAATATAACGGAGGTTTCCGGTTCAAATTCTCCCTACGTCAAAGTTTTTATTTTTATTATTTGAAATTATTAAAACGTGCATCGTACGTGTAAATTACTAGTAAGTATAACCGTATAAAAGTGAAAAATGCATATATTATTGATTATTCATTTCTTTGTTGCTTGCTTCTTTGTTGAAAAAACTTAATTTAATTGAGATTGAATTGAGTAGTAGTAGACTAGTAGTAGAGAGAGTAAGAAAGTAAGGTGTGAAATTTTTTTTAGATTGAATTAAGGAGGGTATTTATGGGGGAAATACAAAAAAAACAAAAAAAATATAAAAAAGACACACACAAAAAAACCACGGGTCAAACAGGTCCAAACCCGCAGGTTGACGGGCGGGTTTGACTTGGTCAACGGGTTGGGCGGGCTGGGGGTCGAGCGGGTTGAGTTCACGATTTTCCGATCCGGCCGATTCGGGTCCGGGTTATAGCGGGCCGGGTTCGTATGGGCAGGTTGCGGGTCAGCCCGGCCCGGTTGCCATATGCTAACCAAACAACCGCTTAGTTCACTACCTAATCAGGCACAATCTTTTATCTTCTTTGTATCCCTACTCCCTAGAGATGCAGTCTACTGAAATCTTCACCATTACAACATAAATATGAAATTGCAGCCTTTAATGAGTTTATCATTGAATATAAAAACTGACCAGTGTTGGGATTGGGGCGTCAACAAATGCCCTCTGGTCGCAGCAGAACTAACAGAGCAATGAGAAGACGAAGTAGATGATCCAAATAAATTGAGCAAGAAAGTAGATCCATCAAACTAACACAAACACAATAACGATGACTTATCCCGGTTAGCTTTTACTTAATCCGGGGGGAAATATAGGGAGATATGATATTCAACTAGAAGAGATTACAAGGAGTTACTGATTCACTTGACATAGGGAATTAAACTCACCCACCAAGAACTATTTCTCTCTCGAGCTTCTCTTTGCAATGGAGAAAAGAATCTATTAAGTACTCCCTATCATATTGGAGGAGTATACAATATATATAGAAGAATAGAGAAAAAACCTAGGTCTAATCTTGATCCTCAGTCGTCCGATAGAACCTGGAAAAGAAGTAACTGAATAGGAGCCGCACGATCTGACTTGGAGTTGAAGATTGGGCTGAAACGACCTAACAAATCGAGGCTCAAAACTGAACACAGCGGTGCGAGTGGTCGACTGTCCACCAAGACCGGCCGATCATACCGCTCTCTGACTTCCCAGTACAAATAGCGGTCGGGGGTGCAATCGGGGGGTGCGATCGACTGTCACCCAGACCGGTCGATCACAACTATCTGCACCTGCTGCTGCTGCTGTTCTCCTTCTACTCGCTTCGACGCTTCGACCTCCGTGCTTCATATTACCTTCTTTTAATATGAAAAACGAGTATACAAGACACAATCCTAACAAACTCTACCTTGGATTGCATACGAGTGCTATCACATGTACTCATCTCCAAACTCTAACAAATTCCACTTGCAAAGAAAACATAGAACAATAGCTTCTTCTTCTAGTTGAAATGATCTCTACCCAATCTCACCGAATCCAGTGCAGCCCCTCAAAGGCCCACCTCCGTAGATGTACTCACGAAGTTGCCAAACTCCGCACGAACTCCACCTACCCTTAGGCTTTCTCCACCTCTCGACGATTTTCGAACGTCGTGGTCTCGTCTCGATGAATCTAGTTGCAGCAAACTAGCTGAGCTTACTAGAATATCGGGAAAAGGAGTAACACTTGCGCAAGTATTTTGAATTCCCTAAAGCTTGTAGAGATTGTTTTGGCTTGGCCCAACCATTCTCATACCTCTAATCACCTTACGACGACCTTGAAAAACAGACAGAACTCCACATCGAGCTGTATACTTGTAGCCCCGTACATCAAGAGTTTCCAAGAAAATCAGATTACGTTTCAGCAGAGGAATATGCAAAACATCCCTTAAAATGAACATGTGTAGACCTGGCATCTTCAACTCAACTGTCCCCTCACCCACTACTTCACAAATCTCTCCAGTTTCCATTGTCACACAACGCCCCGTAGTAAACTTATAAGTAGAAAATAACTCCCTCTCGAAGCAAATATGAGAAGAACTCCCTGAGTCAAGAAACCAACTAGAATTCACTTCTAAAGAATTTGAAACAAGAAAACACGAATCACCTAAATCAAAGACACCAAAGGCACTAACTACATTAGCGGCTGAACTCCCGTTCTTGGCACTCTCTTGATTCTGCAATTTTCAATAGTTTTTCTTGATATGCCCTGGCCTCTTACAATATCGATAATGGATCGAATCCTTTTGCAAAGCACTTTGTCTTCCCCCCGAAGGACCATCCACTGCTAGACAACTTGTAGGAATAGATGATGAAGATTTATGGGTCTCCTTCCTAAGTTGATTTTCCTTCATTGCTTTAATTACACTATCTATCGAAATACTCTCCTTGGCAGATCTACCATGTAGCATGGTTGTGATCAAAGGCTCGTACGAATCCGGCAGTGAATATATCATGTTGAAAGCTTTATCTTCCTCACACACATCTGCGTTGATTGCCTTAAGTTCAGATAATACCTTATTAAACTCTGTAATGTGATCTTGGAGATTGGTACCTTTCTTCATAGATAAACGGAATAAATTTCTCTTCTAATGCATCCGATCTAATAACGATGAACTAGAGTATTCAGTTATGAGTCTTTCCCACAGACTCGCCGCATCAGTTTCTTCAAGAAATCTGCACTTGACGAGGACAGTCGGATTAGACTTATGGCTCTTTCACGAATATCTTCTCAAACGTCATCCTTCATATCAGTTGGCTTTTCCTTCTTCTTTACTGCTGACTGCAACCGTTTTTGAACAAGAACATCATACATGTCACTATTCCAAAGATTGAAATTGATCTTACCATCAAACTGCTTGATCTTCTAAATACTGTGGCCTGTCATCTTAACCAATGAACTCGACAACCTGAAGCTCTGATTCCAGTTGTTGGGATTGGGGCATCAACAAATGCCCTGGTCGCAGCGGAACTAATAGAGCAACGAGGAAGACGAAGTAGACGGGGCGAATAAATTGAGCAAGCAAGTAGATCCACCAAACTAACACAAACACAACAACGATGACTTATCTCGGTTAGCTTTTGCGTAATTCGGGAGAAAATATGGGGAGATCTGATATTCAACTAAAAGAGATTACAAGGAATTACTCATTCACTCGACACAAGGAATTAAACTCACCTACCAAGAGCTATCTCTCTCTCGAGCTTCTCTTTGCAATGGAGAAAAGAATCTATGAAGTACTCCCTCTCATATTGGAGTTTACAATATATATAGAAGAATAGAAAGAAAACCTAGGTCTAATCTTGATCCTCAGTCGTCCGATAAAATCTAGAAAAGAAGTAACTGAATAGGAGCTGCACAATCTGACTTGGAGTTGAAGATTGGGCTGAAACGACCTAACAAATCGAGGCCCAAAACTGAACACAGCGGCGCGGGCAGTCGACCGTCCATCAAGACCGGTCGACCGTACCGCTCTCTGACTTCCCAGTACAAATAGCGGTCGGGGGTGCAGTCGGGGGGTGCAGTCGACTGTCACCCAGACCAGTCGACCGCAACTATCTGCACCTACTGCTACTGCTGCTGTTCTCCTTCTACTCGCTTCGATGCTTCGACCTCCGTGCTTCATATTACCTTCTTTTAATATGAAAAACGAGTATACAAGACACAATTCTAACAAACTCTATCTTGGATTGCATACGAGTGCTATCACATGTACTCATCTCCAAACTCTAACAAATTCCACTTGCAAAGAAAACATAGAACAATAGCTTCTTCTTCTAGTTGAAATGATCTCTACCCAATCTCACCGAATCCAGTGCAGCCCCTCAAAGGCCCACCTCCGTAGATGTACTCACGAAGTTGCCAAACTCCGCACGAACTCCACCTACCCTTAGGCTTTCTCCACCTCTCGACGATTTTCGAACGTCGTGGTCTCGTCTCGATGAATCTAGTTGCAGCAAACTAGCTGAGCTTACTGGAATACCGGGAAAAGGAGCAACACTTGCGCAAGTATTTTGAATTCCCTAAAGCTTGTAGAGATTGTTTTGGCTTGGCCCAACCATTCTCATACCTCTAATCACCTTACGACGACCTTGAAAAATAGACAGAACTCCACATCGAGCTGTATACATGTAGCCTCGTGCATCATGAGTTTCCAAGAAAATCAGATTACGTTTCAGCAGGGAAATATGCAAAACATCTCTTAAAATGAACATGTGTAGACCTGGCATCTTCAATTCAACTGTCCCCTCACTTACTACTTCACAAATCTCTCCAGTTTCCGTTGTCACACAATGCCCCGTAGTAGACTTATAAGTAGAAAATAACTCCCTCTCGAAGCAAATATGAAAAGAACTCCCTGACTCAAGAAACCAACTAGAATTCACTTCTAAAGAATTTGAAACAAGAAGACACGAATCACCTGAATCAAAGACACCAAAGGCACTAACTACATTAGCGGCTGAACTCCCGTTCTTGGCACTCTCTTGATTCTGCAATTTTTAACAGTTTTTCTTGATATGCCCTGGTCTCTTACAATATCGGTAACGGATCGAATCCTTTTGCAAAGCACTTTGTCTTCCCCCCGAAGGACCATCCACTGCTAGACAACTTGTAGGAATAGATGATGAAGATTCATGGGTCTCATTCCTAAGTTGATTTTCCTTCATTGCTTTGATTACACCATCTATCAAAATACTCTCCTTGGCAGATCTACCGTGTAGCATGGTCGTGATCAAAGGCTCGTACGAATCCGGCAGTGAATATATCATGTTGAAAGCTTTATCTTCCTCACACACATCTGCGTTGATCGCCTTAAGTTCAGATAATACCTTATTGAACTCTGTAATGTGATCTTGGAGATCGATACCTTTCTTCATTGATAAACGGAATAACTTTCTCTTCCAATGCATCCGATCTAATAACGACGAACCAGAGTAGTCAGTTATGAGTCTTTTCCACAAACTCGCCGCATCAGTTTCTTCAAGAAATCTGCACTTGACGAGGATAGTCAGATTAGACTTATGGCTCTTTCACGAATATCTTCTCAAACGTTATCCTTCATATCAGTTGGCTTTTCCTTCTTCTTTACTGCTGACTGCAACCGTTCTTGAACAAGAACATCATACATGTCACTATTCCAAAGATTGAAATTGATCTTACTATCAAACTGCTTGATCTTCAAAATACTGTGGCCTGTCATCTTAACCAATGAACTCGACAACCTGAAGCTCTGATACCAGTTGTTGGGATTGGGGCATCAAAAAATTGCTCTCTGGTCGCAGCGGAACTAATAGAGCAATGAAGAAGACGAAGTACACGAGGCGAATAAATTGAGCAAGCAAGTAGATCCACCAAACTAACACAAACACAACAACGATGACTTATCCCGGTTAGCTTTTGCTTAATCCAGGGGAAAATATAGGGAGATCTGATATTCAACTAAAAAAGATTACAAGGAATTACTGATTCACTTGACACAAGGAATTAAACTCACCCACCAAGAACTATATCTCTCTCGAGCCTCTCTTTGCAATGGGAAAAAGAATCTATAAAGTACCCCCTCTTATATTGGAGGAGTTTACAATATATATAGAAGAATAGAAAGAAAACCTAGGTCTAATCTTGATCCTCAGTCGTCCGATAAAATCTGGAAAATAAGTAACTGAATAGGAGCCGCACGATCTGACTTGGAGTTGAAGATTGGGCTGAAACGACCTAACAAATCGAGGCCCAAAACTGAACACAGCGGCGCGGACGGTCGACCGTCCATCAAGACCGGTCGACCGTACCGCTCTCTGACTTCCCAGTACAAATAGCGGTCAGGGGTGCAGTCGACTGTCACCCAGACCGGTCGACCGCAACTAGCTGCACCTACTGCTGCTGCTATTCTCCTTCTACTCTCTTCGATGCTTCGACCTCCGTGCTTTATATTACCTTCTTTTAATCTGAACAATAAGTATACAAGACACAATCCTAACAACCAGCACATATAATACACGTATATTTTACAATATACAACATTCTGTGTTTTGTGTGTGTGTGTGTGTGACATTCATACGTGACCCCTCAAACTGAGGAGATATTTTACAACATCCTAAGAGCATCTCCAATGCTTCCTTCATTTTGAAGGCTCATCAACTCCAACCATCCTCCTTTAAAATTGGTTTCTTCAAATTTTATTCAATTTTTTAAATTAAACTATACATTAATTGTAATTCTAATAAAATGTAAAACTACTTTAATATCTGGATAAATATTTTTAATTATAAGATTATTAGATTTATTTTATTTTAATCGATTATTTTAATGACTTATAAATTTCCTAATAAAATGAGTAATTTTATTTAGTTATCACTTTGCCTAGATTATGAATGAAATAGTAAATTGACATTAATCAAATAAATTTTCTAATTTAGTATATTTTGGGGATTATCAATAAAATGGATTAAAAGTTGGGGATTATCAATGTTATAATTTTAATATTTTTTTATCATTCAGTTCTATGTATTTCAATGTCCAATGTTTATATTTTCAATTAATGATTCTATGTATTCGTCGTTTATCTATTTCCAATTAATGATCACATTGTATAAGTGGGTAGTCTTTTGAAAATATGTTAAGCTAATACAAAATAACTAAATAATCTTGACTATAAATATTGTATCAATTATTTTTTTCAAACAATAAAAAAATATTCAAAATTGGTCTCATTTTAAAGGTATCGTCGAGACATTTCCAACATTACCAAAATAATAAAATTTGGATTAATATTTTATAAGATACATTCGTGAAATATATAGCTACACATTTTAATTAAAGGATATGGAAGAAATTCTTAAAAAGATATTAAGGTAAAAAGGTGTTAAAATGGACATTTTTAAAAGTGAATAGTGTTTTGAAGGAGCTAAAAAATGCCTTCAAATTTGGAGTCAGATTTGAAGCTCCTTCAAAATGAAGCCAACTTTGAAGTACCATTGGAGCATCCCGGCATTGGAGTTGCACTAAATTAATTTAATCTAAACCCAGAATTCAACATAGTGTTTTTAACATATATACCCCTAACAAATATCATAATATCATATATATCCCTCACAAATGTATATTTTTGTATATGTGCCTAACAATTTTAACTTTATTTCATATTTACTCCTATGTTAGATATCACTAAGTTAACCATGATTTTACCCTTACGAGACAAATAGAAATCAAATTAAAAAATCAAATTAGATAATCAAATGAGAAAATATTTAACAGTTTTATGAAAAATAAATGAGGAATCTTATAATCTATCATAAAAAAATAAGACTGATGGCAAATTTGGAAAAGTAATGTGAGAACTAATGTGTGGTTCTAAAAAATGCACTATTAGTTTATCTATTTCTTGAAGAAAAATGAAGAATTTTTAAGAAGAGTTAATGAGTATCGGTTGGATTAACAATTGTCCGAATTTATAAGGATGAAAAAAGATAAAGTTTGAACGGTAGAGAAGGAAATATTTCAGTCATTTTTCATCTAGTCCATTAAAAAAACTGAAAATTCTCCATCGTTTTATTGTTTTTTTAACTAAATGGATTATTAAGAGAAGTGACATATGTTGTTGGGGACAAATATAAAAATATATATTTGTGAGGGGTATGCATGATATTCAAATATTTGTTAGGGACATACATGATAAAAACCCTTCAACTTATAGTTATACTAAACTGCTTGATCACTCTTGTGTACTAACATATATATATATGAGTAATGCTTCATTCACTACCAATATTTTCACTACCAGTTTGTTTACTACCTTAGGTGACATACTTTTATTGGAGAGTTCTCCCACCTACTCTTTCTTTCGCTACCTATTGAAGTGTGTCACCTAAAGTGGTGAAGAGAAATGTAGTGAAATTGGAAGTAGATGTAGCCTTACTCTATACTAGTATTTAACACATGCGATGCACATTTTAATAAAATATTTTATTTCAAAATAATATAATTTAGTAAGTGTGAGGCATGTGTTAAGAAATACTCCACATTTTAAAAAGTAACATAAAAAGTTGAAATTGTACGCACGATGCACGTAAGTTGATAAATTTAAAATACATAATAGGAGAGTTGTAGTTGCATATACGTGATACTAGACCTGCTCACGGTTTGGGCGGTTTCCGGTTAACCGGCGGTTGGAACCGCCGCCGGCGAGGCGGTTAACCGGAACCGCCGGTTCCGGCTGGCGGTTAGAACCGCAACCGGTCTGGGGCCGGTTCGGTTGCGGTTAGTCGTTTTGATCAACCGGCGGTTTGGCGGTTAACCGGCGGTTAACCGCCATATATAAAAAAAAAAAAAAAAATTAAAAATTTTGAATTTTTGCCCGTTAAAAAAAATTAAAAATTAAAAATTAAAAATTTCTAAATAAATTTTCAAAATTTATAAATAAATTTTCAAAATTTAAACTCATATTTTTAAATAAATTTCTAAATAAACTTTCAAAACTTAAACTCATATATTTTTAAATAAATTTTCAAAATTTAAATCAAAGAAAAAACTTTTCAAAAGTAAGAAGAACTACGTGGACTTTGATTCCTAAGGGATACGTAGGCAACTATAGTCAAGTATTTGAAATTAAAATCGTGAAATTTTAAATTCATATATTTGAGAAGTTATTTTAATTTAGTTTACAAACAAAATTACTTCATTACAAAAAAATAATTGAAACTTGAAAGTAATGTTTATAAGTTTATAAACATTACTTTCAATTTTTCAATTATTTTTTGTAATGAAGTATTAATGTATTATTGTTATTTTTATTATGTTAAAGATGTTAAAGAATTATTTGTTGACATAGACTCATAGTTGTAATTTGCAAACATTTTTTTTTATAAGAAATACTTAGTAATGTTAAATTAAAGTATTATTTATTATTTGTTTTTTGTTTATTTATTTAATGTTAAATACTTATTTGTATTAATGAATTTTACCATTTAAAGTATTAGTCTTATATTTATTTCTCAATTTTCATCATTTCATGTATTTTTTAAAAATATTGTCAAAAATATGAAAAAAAAATAATAATAAAAAAATAAAACCGGATAAACCGGTCAAACCGCCGGTTGACCAACCGCCGGTTCCGGCCAACCGCCGGTTGACCAACCGCCGGCAACCGGCCGGTTGGGCGGTTCGGTTGCGGTTGGCCATATCCCGGCCAACCGAACCGGCGGTTGCAACCGGATAACCGGCGGTTATAAACCGGGAACACCTCTACGTGATACACGTAAGATAAGGTGATAGATTTACAAATAAGAATAAGGCCTTGATATATCTTACATGCTCATAAAACTAGTAGCACTGACCACGGAGCCGGGTAATAAATGTTTTTGTTTGAATTAGAAGACCAAACATTAAATTTAGTCACCCTTAGCTAGGTAAGCAAGCTCTTGTAGATTACTCTTTACTAGGTAACAACTTCATCACCTTCTCCGACTCCCAAGATACACGTGCCCCCCGCCCCCCCCCCCCCCCCCCCCCCCCCCGCCCTTCCTCTCACGTCTCCTCTTATATAACCCCCACGTCCCCTCCTCCAACTCTAAACCAAACCCAACATTACACCACCCTCATTAACACCATCACAACATACTAACAGAGAAGATAGCTAGGTACAAATTAGCTTTTTAAAATGGGTGTGAATATCACCTCCATCAAGACCTCATCCAACGGCCTGTGGCAAGGTGACGATCCTTTGAATTTCGCGTTCCCGTTGCTGATCGTCCAGACCACGCTGGTTCTCGTCCTCAGCCGCTTCCTCTCCCTCGTCCTCAAGCCTCTTCGCCAGCCCAAAGTCATCGCCGAAATCGTCGTAAGTACTTCACTTTCTTTTCTTTTGCAAGTTCATATATATATGAGGAATAAGAAGGTTAGTTAGTCTGTTGATTACTTTTTTTATATTCGATTTTCATTATCTGTAGTACTTTTGTTGGATTGTTGGAGTAGAAGGTCAAGAATTTTGTTTTATTTTGTTTGTTTTGTTTTTTTTCGAGGAAAGGTGTTCCTTTATTTCATTTGTATGAAATAAGCTAAGAAAGCTATAAGGTGTTTAATTAATGAGAAATTAATAAATTTTTTCATTGTTCCGAGGATGGTGTGAATAGTAAGTGACCACTTCAAATTTGTCCACTATTGCGTTTTACGAAAAATTACTACTGAATGTAGCACAACGAATATTCTTTTTGAACTCCTCTGTGTATCCGTGGCTGGCCAATGAGAACCAATTTCTAAAAAGAAAATTAATGTACACTTTGTTGGAGTTGTGACTCCAATTAGTAGTGACACATGAAAAAATTAGTTATAAGGATAAATAGTTAAATTATATTATACCATATACTTTATTCGACACTCAATAGGATCATATGTTTTTTGAAGCCGTTACAATGAAAATATATAGATCTAGAGAAATTCTAGTTTGATACACTTGATACACAAAGCACTCAATCACTACTGAAGAGATACTGAAGAGATAAACCTGCATTGAGAGTCGTACGATCTAACTTGGAGACGAAATTGGGCTTCAAATGAATCAGCCAGACCTGCACCCCAAAACCCATCAGTGTCGCGTTCGGTCGACCACTTGCGGTTGACTGTTCCCTCGCGGGAAAACCCTGTACAGTAGCCGGTTGACCGACCCCTAGTTACACTGTTGTTGTTGATCTCTATCTTCAATCATTTGCTTCGATCCATCTCATCGCTTCATCATATATCTTTTTCATCGAACATGTGTATGCAAGACATATAAACCCAACAATTTGATATCATTAATTAAAATTTAGATTTAGAATGAGAGAGTTGACTGTTTTTGTGCCTGATTTTCCAATAGATATCAAAACATCTGGTTTAATTTCCTAAATGATTTATTTTAATTTCATGTAAATTCTTCCGTATATATTCCTAAACTGCCTATTTTCACAGGAAAAAAATCTTAGCTAGGTTGCATATTAAAACTAAAGAGGTACGGCATAACTTGTAGGTGCATCTCAAAGTGGGATCATGTATTTTCTCTGATATATGGAGGTTGTTATACATTGTGTGTGAACATATCCAACGGAGAAAACAAGGGACATGCTTTTAGATTGACGTGCATATATGTCACTCTTATCTTACCGGCCTTACACAAGGATCCTCTTACTACTAAGTGCATGATGCTACTATTCGTCATGATATTGATGATGGCATGTGAGTTTGAAAAGTAGTCCATCTGCTGGGTGTTTGGTTTAGGTATTCATGCCAGCTAGAGGTGCAAACGGATACGGAAAATTTGGCCTGAATCAGATTCCTTGTTCATATTCTGACCAACACGAATCCAAAATATCCTTTCGCTAACCTATCTATTTAACATGGGAAAAAGGGGTATGAGCAACTTGCTCATTTAGTAAATGAGTAATTAATGATGTGGCATGCATGTGGTTGGAAAATCACTAAAAGAGTTAGTTGTCCAATGCATCACCTGCATGCCACATCATCAATTACTCATTTACTAAATGAGCAAGTTGCTCATATCCCTTTTACCCATTTAACATTATGTTTTCACTATTCTTTAGTATTAATTCCTTACTAGCGATACAATGAGCATCCATATTCTATCCTAATTCGAAGTAAGTAAATTTTGTTAAATAAATATGATTATATTAATGAGTTAAAAATTTGGTAAATTTTAATTATTGATTATATATATTTTGTCTTGTGAAGGGAGGCATATTACTTGGTCCTTCAGCGTTGGGCCGCAACCACTCCTACCTTCACACCCTCTTCCCCTCATGGAGCATGCCGATCCTCGAAAGTGTCGCCTCCATCGGTCTCTTATTCTTCCTCTTCCTCGTTGGGCTCGAACTCGACCTTCGCTCAATTCGTCACTCTGGTCGTCGTGCTTTCTCAGTTGCCGCTGCCGGAATCTCCCTCCCCTTCATTTGCGGCATTGGCACAGCAATTGTCCTCCGCCATGCTGTCCCTGGTGCAGACTCAGCAGGATATGCACCATTTCTCGTATTCATGGGGGTCTCCCTCTCCATTACTGCCTTCCCTGTTTTAGCGCGAATATTGGCTGAGTTAAAGCTGCTAACAACAGAGATTGGGGAGACGGCATTAGCAGCTGCTGCGTTCAATGATATCGTAGCATGGGTGCTACTTGCTCTGGCTGTCGCACTGTCGGGGAGTGGTAGTGGCCAACACCCCAAGAGTCCACTGATATCAGTGTGGGTGCTGCTTTGTGGGGCTGCCTTTGTTGGGGTGGAGATGGCCGCCGTGAAACCGGCGATGGCTTGGGTGGCAAAAAGAGCGGAAGGTACGTAAAATACATTTTAGCTATATATATATTGTGCTAACCTCAAACGTTAGTTGCAAACTAACTTAATTATTATAATAACTTTGTCAAGATTTATAATAATTTTCATTTTCCTGCTCTATATATATTGTGCTAATAAACCTCGATCGTGAAAACAGGTGAATCTGGTGGGATAAGCGAAGTATGGGTCTGCCTAACCCTCGTTGGTGTTCTAGTCTCTGGCTTTGTGACCGACCTCATCGGGATCCACTCAATCTTCGGTGCATTTGTGTTTGGGTTGGTAATCCCAAAAGAGGGAGAATTCGCTGGCAGACTAATTGAAAGGATAGAGGATTTTGTGACAGGCTTGTTGTTGCCTCTATACTTTGCATCTAGCGGGCTAAAGACGGATGTGACCAAGATCCAGGGCACGACGGCTTGGGGCTTGTTGGCGTTGGTGATTGGCACGGCTTGCCTGGGAAAGATACTCGGCACATTCGGGGCAGCAATGTTGTGCGGAATGCCAACGAGGGAAGCGGTTACCCTAGGGGTGCTTATGAACACCAAAGGGCTGGTGGAACTCATTGTGCTCAACATCGGCAAAGAGAGGAAGGTAATTAAGTATAATTGATTTTAGGATACTATATATATATATATTTTTTTAGCACGTGCAGTGTCATATTTGTGTTAGAAGGCACATTTCACATTTTCTTACAACTAATAAAATGCGCACGAATGAAATTCACTTGACAAAGGCAAATATGCACAAATGATTATGATATCAATATTAAAGCATATATATAGATGTAATATCGTCAGTTCTTACCATATTCAAACAACAGTATATTGTTAAGAAACCAAATACTAAAAACAAACTTGAAGTATTAATGGTTTAGATGGAAAAGTAATATCTTATATTGAAAAACAAAATAATATATATATACATTCTGTTTATTATATGAAGATAAGTTTTACCAAATAAATAAATAAAAATGAAGTATATATAGACTCTTGTTTAACATAAAGCCAGCACTTGTAGTGCAAGTGGCAAGGATCTCACTTAAGAGTGAGAAGTCATGTTTTATTTCAGCCTTAAACGGAATCAATTTGAGATGTTGAAAATTTTCATTTTTCCCCAAAGTGGGCAGCTACGGTTGAGTGCCAAAAAAGAACATGAAATTTCCTATATATGATGTCTGATTAGTTACTTACAAAAGGGAACATGACTCTATATGTGACTACGGTGGTTCAACAAAATACTCCAAGATGATTAGTTAATTGCACAAATGCTCCTATTATTATATGAATACACCCACGAAGAAAACCCTTTCTTCCAAATCTCCAATAATAGCTCGATCTCAGATCATGTTTCTTTGGGTAGCAATAAGCAGATACCATGTCATGCACCAGTTCAACTTTCTAGTCAGGTGAATCAAAGTTTAAACTCTTACCCAGTCCACCTGAACAAACAATGCAAAATTTGATCTCTTACGGGATTGAATTGGAACTACAAAAAAAAATATTACGAAAGAAAAGAACATGAGCATGGAGCATACAATTTTCCCTTCTCTACTGCAGCTATGGCATGCAATGCTCATCAATCATGCATCCTCTTCTTATGCATTCTCAAATTTGAAAGTACAATTGTCTAATCAAAAAGGCAAATAAAAAGCAATCATTTTCCATATTAAGATTTTGGACTTGATTCACTCAATTCATTACAAGCTGTTAACTTGTGTCCATTTTTTTTTAAAACACTCCATGCATAGTTTTTGATGATTTGTACAGACATAATAATTCATGGAGGCAGGAGAACATAGGCTTGTTTCCTCCCTAAGATATGTTATTCATGTTGATTATTGTGTCGTTAACCTGCGTAGTATCGTTAATGTGGTTATTCTAATTATTTAGTTATACATATAATAAGTTATAGTCTCTTACATATAGATTTTTGAGGTTCAGGCTAAAGCTTGAGCACCTATTAATTAATAAGAAATCGATCAATATGCAGATATAATATGTAGTATAGATATAAATTACCCACATTCATTTCTCTAGGTAGAAACTTATAATAGTAAAAACGCATACATGCAGGTACTCAATGACGAGATATTTGCCATTTTAGTCCTAATGGCACTCTTCACAACCTTCATCACAACCCCAACCGTGATGGCCATTTACAAGCCTGCACGTCGCCGCTACTCTCCATCCGTCAACCACCGCAAGCTCCAAGGCTCCTCCTCTACAACCTCCTCTCCATCTGCAATTGATGCTGCCAAGGAGCTCCGCATTCTCGCATGCGTCCATGGCCAGCGAGACGTGCCCTGCATCATTAACCTTATTGAGACTATTCGTGGTGGCGTTGATCCCACAATCACCAAGAAGCCAACTACTCTGAAAATGTACATAATGCACTTGGTTCAGCTTAGTGAGAGATCATCCTCCATCATTCTAGCTCGTCAATTCCGAAGAAATGGACTGCCCTTTCGCAACCCTCTTAGAAGAAGCGAGAATCGGAATCAGTCATCATCAGTTATTGCAGTTGCTTTTGAGGCCTATGGGCAGCTAAGTAAGGTGAGGGTGCGACCAATGACGGCAGTATCTGCTATGCCCACCATGCATGAGGATGTGTGCAATGTCGCCGAGGACAAGAAGGTATATATGATTTCGGGTAATTGCATATATAATACATACAAGTTTTGGGGCATTGTTTGAAAATGGAATTAAGTTTTTATTCTTTTTTTTAAGTATCACATAAACAAATGTTTGTCATCGTGGGCCTTAAAATGTGAAAGGTGCACAGAGGCATACTTCTTCATGGCCCAAGACCAGCCCAGTTTTAGGCCCATATATTCCTGGGACATTATGGGCCCAGTCTGTTTCTCACTGCTAACAAGTAGCCAAAATTCTGCCTACAGGTTTCACTTTTAGTGGTGCCATTCCACAAGCACAAGGCCGCCGGAGCAGAGGACTTGACATCCATGGAAACTGTTGGACCCGGATGGCGGTCAGTGAACCAGAAGATACTGAGAGAGGCACCGTGCTCTGTAGCGGTGCTTGTGGATCGAGGTTTGGGAGGAGGGGAACAAGTCGGTCCGGCTGAGGTGGCCAGGGAGGTGTGTGTGGTATTTTTTGGTGGACCGGATGACAGGGAGGCACTTGAGTTAGCAGGTAGAATGGCAGAGCACCCGGGGGTTACGGTCACTGCGGTTAGATTTATCGAAAAGAAGGACAATCAAGACAGACCCATGGTCATGTTGAGGCCTTCGCCAATGAAGTGCGCAGAGAAGAACTATACGTTCTCGACTGCAACAATGGATCGTGAGAGGGAGAAGGTTAGTTGTTTTGGTTGCTCTAAAAGATTTGTTTCACTTGCAATGCATATATATATATATATATTGTTGTTAGTTGCGGTTTCAACATTCTCAAGGACAACTTGTGTGTGATATATATGCAGGAGCTGGACGAGGAGGCAGTGTCTGCATTCCAGCAAAAAACGGAGCCATCGGTCAAGTACGAAGAGCGACCAGTGGGCAATGTGCTAGAAGCCGTTCTAGCGATTGGCAGGAGCGGAGCCTACGAGCTGATAGTCGTAGGGAAAGGACGGTTCCCATCATCCATGGTGGCCGAGCTGGCTGGTCAAGCGGCAGAGCACCCCGAGTTAGGGCCTATAGGAGACGCACTAGCCTCGGCCCACAACAGGGTGGTTTCATCCATCCTCGTGATCCAACAACACGACACAATTCACTCTGAAGAGACGCCCGTCTCCGTTATTTACAATGGTGACGACTCCACTGTCATTGACATTGCCGATGCCAACAACAACTCTGTTTAACGATCATATTAACATATAGTAATAGAAAGTGTATAGCTTAAACGCAGAAAATCCTTACAAAAGAATGGCAAAAGGTAGTAGTCATACACTACACTGTTCATTGTATCTATCAATCTACCAGAGTCTATAATTGTCCTCTTCTAGGTATATATGCTATTAGCTCGAACAATTAGCATTTTCGGGAGCTTAATGACGAATACATTAATGTACAAATGATCTCCATCAAATTTAAAATGTTCATGTTGTTAATTTTGTTCAGGTGTTAACCAAAAGGAAAGTTATTAGAATTTAGCTTAGTAGTTTGGGAGTTTAGGACTTATAGTCCCATATCGGTCAGAAAGAGGTGTTAGTGGGAGCGAGTGGGCTATAAAAGGGGACCAAGGGCATTGGGTTGAAGCATACCTTTCTCGGCCTTTTGGCTAAGATCAAGTGTAGTATCTGTTCTTATCAGTTTAATATCTGATACGTGAGCCATTGGCTCACAATGATATTAAATTAATTTTTTAGCGGGGGAAGGCCCATCTCAGTAGCTTGCTGCTGGGGCTTTCAAGTGTCGCCCATGTGTTGCACTAAAGCACGGGCCTGGCACACCCCAACCAAATCTACATTGAAATATTATTCTGATACTTGTATTTTTTTTATGGATGGATGATTAAAATGCGTAACATTAACTTGCATGTTCTTACGCTGTAATAGAAGTCGGTAAATTTCACTAGATCCCTATACGGGTTTACTATGGATGTTATTCTCAAACAACTCTGAAGATAGCCGAAGGTCCATGTTGTGACAAGCAAAAAGGTTTAAATAATGCAAATGGAAAAGAGGTTATGATCATATTCACAGAAACTAGAATATTCAAAGTTAATTGCCTTTACATTTTCCTCTCAAAACAAAATAAATACCGTCATCAGACAAATATCAACTTCAATACCAACAAGATCCATAAAAATGATCAACTGAAACCAAAATTTCTAAAAAAATTGAAGAGAAAAAAAATGATCCCCATAAATTTCAAGGAAAAGGTTTTTTTTTTTTTTTTTTGATTCAATTCATAAATTCAACCCATCCAATATAAGCGTAATAATAATAAAAAGGCTAATATTTTTTAATAAAAACCCCCAACTATGGATGAGTTGTTTTAAAACCTCCCGCTATTCGGCATCTACTTAAAAACCGCCTTCAACTCAGTATCCCCCCCCCCCTCTTTTTTACGAAAATACATTTTTTTTTAAAAATTAACAGATATGTATGACTTAGTCCTCCAAATCATACTATTCTCAATTTAGTCTCTCAATTAGAATGACTTAATCAATAATTTTTATAATTTGGTCCCTTAATTAAAAGATATTTGTGATTTAAAATACAGTTGAGGGCAAATTAAAATAAGGAAAAAAATTTGTAAAATCTACCCCATATTTTGTGAGTTTGCAAAAACTCAGCCCACCATTTTTTTGGGTTAAAGTAATTGCGGTTTATCATACTCCGTCCAAAATGACTTTTCGTCCATTTTTTGGGGGTATTTCTGCCTAAACTATCTCTATTGTTTTTTAATAATTAAAAAAATTGTATAATGATTTAAAAAGTTAGATTAAAAAAACGTTTGAGCTTTTGTTTTTGAAAGAGATGATCACATAATAATTTTAAAAAAATTAAACCGCAAATTAAAAAAAAAGTGAGGTATTTTTTTAAGCTTACCGTAAGGGTATGATGGTCAAAACATCGTAAATTTAACAGAGAAAATGACTAGGTTGCAAACCACAACTACTTTAGCGCCGATAGTAAGCCAAACCAAAAAGAGGGGGGGGGGGGGGGGGGGGGGGCCTTTATGCAAACTCCGGAAAAGTGGGATGAGTTTACTAATATTTTTCTTTAAAATACTTCATCCATGGCCATAATTGAGAGGTTTATTTTAAAATTTTAGCCTAGTTAAAAAAAACTGGAAGGGAATAAATCTTTGTCAATAATCAGTTCTGGTCAGGGTCTGACAACTCTGATTATACTTAACCAGCTTTTGAAATTTTCTGCAGCAGGGGCGTAGCTGCCCTTGGTCCGGGGGGTGCAGCTGCGCGCCTGCGCCCCCTGGAATTTTAAAAAAATTTCAAAATTATTTTTTATATAAAAATAAAATTTAATAATGATTTATGTGCAAAATTCTCAACCCATTTAGTTTCCACTCTACTGAACCCAAACCCACTTCATAATGAATTTGTAAGAGGGATTAAAATCTACAAGTGATTGGTTGGGTTTGTAGAGGGGGTCAGAAGAGAGACAGAGTGAGGAGTCGATCGATTCCAAACCCTATTGTAAGTACTTTTTTTGTACATTTTGATAATTAAGGTTCATATTCTGAAATTTCGTGAATTCATATATGATAGAATAATTAGATTGCTAATTTCTGTTTCAGTGTTACTGATTTGTTTGAGAATAGACTGAATTAGTATGATATGTAACCAAATTAGAACCCAAATGGGTACAGATTATAGTGTTAGTTTCTGTCCCAATTTTGAGCTAATTTTCGAAATTTTTTATATTTAAACACATGGAGTTTAGAGTTGAATTTTTTATATGCGTATCTTATACATGGAGTTTAGAGTTGAATTCTAACCGTTAGTTTTTACTCTTTCTATGCATTAATGCATATACTTATGAGATGAACATCTAATGCTTGATGCACTTAATTACTTTGAGGTGGACTCATGATTGAAGTTGGAAATGGAAAAGGTTTAACTACTGGTTTATTTTAATGGTTCTAAGTTGTTGAAAATGCACGTCACTTGTTTGATGAAATGCCTAAGAATGATAAGGTTTAGCTTGCATGGTCATAGTTTTACTTTGCCAAACTAGTGTTTTGATCAGCCACCAATTTCAGGAGGAGATAAAATGACTATAAGATAGTAATTCCACATATGGATGAATTATTTGTACAACATGGAAGATCTCGTCGCAACTTTGAAGGAAAACAAATCTTCATCATTATCGTATTGATTTGTTTTATGAAGTGATTGATTTGCAACTTTAGGAGTTGAGCAATCGTTTTAATAAGGCAAATACGAAGTTGTTGTTGTGTATGGCTTGTCTTGATCCAAGCGATTCATTTTCTGCTTATGATAAGAGAAAATTGCTTCACTTTGCTGAATTTTATCCATCCGATTTCTCTAACACTGAGTTAATGTACCTTGACCGACAACTTGATACCTACATTTTGGATGTGCGTTCTGATGACCAATTTTCTGAAGTTGCACGGATTAGTGGGCTTACTAGAAAGATAGTTCAGTTAAAAAACATTGTGCATATCTATATTTGCTCTTGAAGTTGGCATTACTATTACCCGTTGCAACCGCAACAGTAGAGAGAGTATTTTCTGCAATGAAAATCATCAAGACTTCATTACGAAAGCGATTGGGAGATGAGATGATGAATGATTGTTTGGTTGCATATATTAAAAGAGATGTATTGGATGTCATTGATAATAAAGATATCATTCAATATTTTCAGAATATGAAATCTCGAAGAGTTTTATTGCTAAAGTGAATTGTTTTTTAGTGATTGTAATAATTTGTGACATTTGATAGTACTATATGATATTTTGAGGCTTGCAAATGTTTTTATTATAATTTTTTTTTAATAGCAAGTGTCGCGATCCCTAGATGGAATTCCTGGCTACACCACTGTTCTGCAGCAGTTTATGATCAATGTAATACCTGAATGCATAAAAATATGGTGGTAAGAAAGGATAAAGAACAATAAAACTGACATCCATTACAATTGCACAAACTGAAGCTCTAAAATTGAACAGATACATATAAACCCATTCCACAAATTCAATTGACTATGATTTAACAGCTCAAATAGATGTACTAAATTATTGGGTAATCACCCTCCTACTATGTTTATCAATGATAAAAATACATACACAAACACAACCCTCTGAATTTTTTATAGAATAAAGGTGAGAAACACACAAGGAAAAAAATAGAGATTAATACCCTTTAAATAAAACCACCATCGGTCCACAAGGAACTGGATTTTCCATTCTGATTCACGCCCTTGTTTGTCGATCTATGATCACAGTAACTATCATCATCATCATCTTTAGCATCATCCCATCCTGCCCAGCTGTCGCCACCATCGTTCCCTTTCTTACTTGTCTCCTCCTTCTCGTTCTTTTCATCCCAATCATCCCAAGAGTTAATAGAGTTGTAATTCTTGCTTAATTTCTCTTCAGAAGAATTTGGAACATTCCTCCTCTGCCCATAGTCCTGATAGAAGCCATTGTTCTTCTCATTGTTGTTTTGTTGCCAGTTGTCATCGGCCTTCCAGTTGTTGACTCCTTCTTTGGTGTATTCCTCCAGCTTTTGGGATGCCATAGCCATTACTCCTTTCATGATTCCCCATGATTTCTGCCCTAATTCAGTTGTTTTTGATGTAACCACATTCACTGTTTCATTCACCTTTTGGTCATAGCCCCCCTCCCTCACCTGTAGTTTGGATTTACAGTGATTTAAAAAGCTCCCCCATGAAAATAAAAAGTCAAGAATTTGTTCCGAAGCAAGATGAAACTTATATTTCAAATTAAAATTACGACTATAGTAACGGACCTCTGTACTTCAAAGTTACATGCAGCTTGAATGGCCATAAAACAAACTTTTTGTTCTTGGTTTTTGTTGGGATAGCAGCTCCAACTTTAGCAACTGACAAAAAATACAAAAATAGGACACATTTTGTTCTCTCTCTTTCGACTATCCTATCATTTAAGGTCACCTCATCTACTCTCTTCAAATACGCATTTTACCTACATTAAAACAGCATCCTTGCACTCTAAATGCAGTAATAACAACTGCATATAGTGCTTCCAACCTCATCAAATCAAAAGCCCCTCAAGGATTTTCATGGAGATCATTAGAAACATGAGGAAACTCAGTAAAAGCAAAGAATGATAAATATTGAGACCATATAAATTTCCCCTTAAAGTTTCTTCTATGTGGAACATTATAAGTTGATGCCTGTTCAAACTGAAAACATGGTAAACAAAAACCATGTTCATCTCAGTTTGTCATCCTCCGTCAGAACGAGCAGTACCACAAGTACATCAAAATTGAAAGGAAAATTGCAATGGAATAATAAATAGTAAACTAAGAATGACAAGAATACAGTACCTTCGATGTTAGATCCTTTGTGCCAGCTTGGACAACAGTAGCTGCAGACTGAGCAGCAGAAGCTGCAACAAGGGATATGCGCCCGAGACCCTAAAAAGTAACAAAAATCAGAAACTAATTCTACCAACAGAATAGTGAACACAGCAATGCATGTCCTATCAGGAAATACTATCAGACAAATACCTTATCATCCAGTAGAATAGTGAGTGAGAAAACCCCCCCACGGGAAATTGGTAACATTCAGTGAACTATATTTTTAAAAAAGGAGTAAGATAGTCGCAGTAAAGACGGCCAATAAAAAATTGTCTGCAACATTACGCGTCATCACAAATTCATTACTGTTACTAGCCAACAAAAAACTGTTTATAATCTTTAGCCTCTATCACAAATTCAGAATGAACGAAAATAAATAAGAAACTACCATCCATAAGTAAACATAAAAGTTAAAGACGCATGACTAACCTCCCTAAAAGACTAACTGCTGTATATGAACACAAAAATATATAATTTGAACAAATTTCAAGAGAATAAACCTACAGGGGGTGAGATAGTAATGTTCCAAAAGAGAAATTGCTAGAATAACTAAGAAAAACTAAAATGAGATAGCAAGCCTGAAAAAAATAAAAGTACCAAGGTTTTAGAACTAGGTATAGATATTGATTTGTTGTCTCGACTCCTGAGGTATCAGTTCTAATATCAGCAAGCTGATATAATTTTTCCTCAATCTGTTATCCTTTTAACCAATGGTTTTAAGAACTCGTTTTGGGTTTCGGTTTCGGTAGATATCGCTACCCTAGTTTTGTTAGGTTTTATTTTGAGTTTCGGTTTCAGATTTTAGACATATTTTATCCATATATTTGTATATATGCATATCAAAATACACAGAATAATAGGTTTCCTTTTAATTTCTTAAAGTTTCAAGGGTTAAAATGAATGGGTATTTGGATCGGGTCTGAATTACTACAAATATGACCCGTTCCTACTCAAAAGTCCTATTATTTAGTTGGATCGGGTCAAATTTGAACTAGATCTGATCCGCTAACCCCTTTTTTCCATATCTAACCGTGGTACCTTCGTCTAACACCTGAAGAATGGATGAAGAAGAAGATGTGGTTAAGAGTTAGAAAACATAAAAAGGTTTGAGTTTCTTATACCTGACCTTCTCCTTTCCCTATTCCTTAATCTTCTATCTCCTAATGTCGTCGTTTTAAAATTTTTATGCCTTTTCTACCAGTTTCGGCCGATACCGGGTTTTCTTTGGCTGTTTCGGAACGGATCCCTTCGAAACCGATCCAAAATGGCCAAAACCGATTCGTACCGGCCGAAACCTTGAACCATGCTTTTAACCATGGTATGAAGAGAAAAAAATACAAATTGAGTAATACCCCGAGCAATACGAATTGAAAATGAGACAGAAGAAGAATTTTAGATACTGCCCAAGCAATTAATTCTTGTTCCCTAGTCTCTACAATCTAATGCTGAAGGTGGGCCTGAAGATGAATTATCATATACATCCAACCAAATAATGCTAAAATTTTCATTTAACTGAGAAATATTCTATTAATTGACAAATCAGATCTCCTTTTTCCCTGCATAAGTCTCACCTTTCCACTATCAAACTTGTATCTATTACTCAACCCTCCAGACACTCTACACGCAAAAACAATAATATGCAAAGGCCGCCCTCTTCCCTATGCCACTAGACTTCCACCGTCACCATATTTTTTAACTGTGGCCTTTTTGAATCTTGATCACAAAGAAACCTTTTTTTATTAAAACCTATCCAACAATTTTAACCGCACAGTACAACCAGCCACCCGGATCGAAATCTATCAACACAAACTCAATACTGCAATGAAAAACTAATAGTCCCCTTTCATGGCCGCTTTCCAACACCACAACATTTTTTTAAAATACCAGCTTACACTACCATTACCTTAACCATCATTCATATCACTGCGCCTGACTCTCTGTGGCAACTGCATTTTTCCTAAAATCTGGATACCAATACAAATGAAGCAATACAGACTCTCCTAGTATATCACCAAGGCCAAAAGAAATGAACTAACTTACCCCCTTGTACCAATGGATGGAATATGGAAAGCTTGCACTTTGTTAGTAGGGAGGAGTAAACGACTCTCAGAATAGATCAAAATATATCTAATACAGCTTTCTCATTTTTAGAAAACAAACTTACGACTTACGACTTCAAGTACTAGCCATAACTTATAAGAACTCTTTAGAGTTCAATGTCGGCATCAAAATAAATAGGTAATTACACTTATCAAGAGGGAAAAATCCTGAGCATGCTTAAGGAGCCATGTCCCCGAAATCTCCCAAAAAGGCATGTAGTTGGGATGACCTCACCCACTTTAATTTGGTGGCTTGTTCTACCTTGACTAAACTGTGGATGAGAGAGTAGGATGCTCAATCCAAGTTTTTTATGCAGATTCGGACATAAAAAATCCAGATCCGGTTGGATTCGGCTACCCAAACCAAAAATAATTCGGATCATTATCCGGATATTTAGAAGAAAAAAATCCGGGTCGGATTCAGGTATCCGTACATATACTGTATTGTGCTCATATTTTACATTAGCCCATCTCTGGCCCATTGGTCTTCCGCTTATGTTGAAGGCTCTTGTTCCAGGGGTGGTTGCGGGTCCGAATCTTGGCAGGGTTTCTCATATTTTCCTATATGATAAAGTTTTTTTATAATAAAAAATTCAATTAAGAACCCCTAGTTGATTCCTTTTTCTCACAATCTTTTATTTAATTTTGTTATATACTTTGTTCCAATTTATATATATTGTTAAACTTTAAATTTTCTATATACCCCTTCAAAATTAATATATTACTCATTAATCTTATTTATACCCATATTATATATTAAAATATAATTTTAATATTTTTTCTTTAATACCTAAACTATCATTCTCCATTCTTTCTTCTGTATACATTTTTTTCGTTGGTTCTTATATGTTTTGCATTTTGACCAAGTATCTCTTGTTGATTAATAGTTTAAATTAATACCGCTATACATAATTTTTTTAATTATATTTTATTTCATTTTTTTCTTCCCCACGTCTATTTTATTAAATATTGTTTTAACGTCCAAATTCGTATTCGTATACAATACACCTTATCCGATTTGCATCCGTATATGATTTTTGTAGGTACGATATAATTTTTTCCCCGATTCATATCCGTATCCACATCCGAATCCATCTTTGGAATGCGGATATGGATGTTGGTATAGCCAATATTTGATTAGTATCTGATCCGAAAGCATCCCTATGAGAGAGAGATGTTCCAATGATCCTAAATATAGTTGGCATTCTCTCTCTCTCCTAGATGCATAAGTAAATCTAGACGAAGGTCAAAGATGATAGATCTAACTAGCAAAATACATTTAAATCCAGGTAAATGATAAACCTGAATCCCTCTTTGGAATGCGGATACGGATTTGGTATAGCCAATATTCGATCAATATGAGATCCGAAAGCATCCCTATGAGAGAGGTGTTTCAATGATCCTAAATAGAGTTGGCATTCTCTCTCTCTCTCTCCTAGATGCATAAGAATATCTAGACGAAGGTCAAGGATGATAGATCTGACTAGCAAATTACATTCAAATCTAGGTAGTTGATAATAAACCCAAGTGTCAAACTCAATGCACTTCCCCTAAGTAATTTCTCAACTAATTATGAAGGAGTTTCTTTTATTATTAACATGAGTTTATTATTAAAGACTATAATCGCAATGTACTTTATGCACCTATATGATATCATATCATATCTGAGCTTCAATCAGACCCGCTCTAATCCCACCTATGACATGTAGAGTGTGTCTGATAATTAGATACCGATTGTGTTTCCTAACATGTAGTCTTATTTTGATTAAGAAAAAACATGTAGTCTTATCAGACTCTAAATCTTTACATGTTGGGAACCTGGTCTAAGCATTACACAAACAAGTAACTTACTTGATTGGCATTAATCTAGCCCAGTCAAAATCCAACCTAATGGAAAAGTAGTAATGATATTGGAAGCCATGCATGTTATAGGTTGGGTTACATCAAGTTCATATTACAATCACTTAAAATTATTGTCCTACTATATCTAGAAAAAAAGGCTAAATTTAATACCCCCCCCCAAACTGTTGTTCATTCTTTATAAACCCCCCTCAACTACGGGTTTTTTATTAAAAAAAACTCCTCAAACTTTAGTTTCTCAAATGCCTCCCACATGTTTTGGACGAAAATGCCCCTTTTTAAAATATTTTTTATGCAATTTAGTTTCTTAACTAACATATATTTACTTTAGTCCCCCAAATTATAGCAGTTGCAATCTAGTCCCCTAATTATGGTAACTTAATTAATTTTTTTTGCAATTTAGTTCCTCAATGGATGGGTATTTACAATTTAGCCTACAAATTATAGCATTTGCAATTTCTAAATTAATTAAGTCATTCTGATTGGGGGACTATATTACGAATGCTATAATTTTGGGAACTAAATTGCAAATACTCATTAATAGAGTGACAAAAATGCAAAAAATTTAATAGATCAACTAAATTGCAAATGCTATGATTTGGCAGACAAAAATTGCAAATATCCATTAATTAAGGGACTAAATTGTAAAAAGTTCTTCATTTTGAAATAGGGGTATTTTTGTCCAAGAAGAATTGAGGCAATTGAAAAACTAAGTTTGAGGAGGTTTTGAATAAAAAAATGTTATAAAGAATGAGCAATAGTTGAGGGAGTTGTTATTAAATTTAGCTAGAAAAAAATTCAGTGACAACTTTTGTTTATATAACAAAATAGTTAAGTAAAGATTTCATGACATAAGGTCATATAAATATTATAAACACCCACATCTATAGATGAATTAGATTAAGATGTTTATGTTAACTCTAAAATATGGTAGATAACAAATCTCCTTGTCTATTTGCCATAAAAGTAGCCAGACAAATTTTAAAATTGGAAAATGTAGTTGGGAGGGGTGGGGGGGATCACGATAAATTAAGAGAACTTGATGAACTAGTTAATTCCACTTCTGGAGTGGACGAAAAGTGTGTAACCAAGCAATATACATAAGCATCAATTATATATGTACAAAAGAAGTAAAACAATGAGAATAACTCTTACTCTCTCTCCATGGAAAACAAACACATAACATATAACTCCTTTAGGTATAAAATTTTCCCTTCCCTCCAACAAGCACTAACTCCATTACATTCCTCTAAGGCCCTAGTAATTTTATTATAAAAATGGGGAAAAAAGGGACGAGGAAAAGGAACAAAAACTGATCAGAATTTGAGATCTAGAAAAGCACTGCTAGTGCATCTCGATATCTCTTATCGTTTATTGTTATCATTTGGTGCAACATCCAATAGTTTTTTAGACTACTTTGAAATCATTGTTACTTCTTCCTTGGTAGTAGTTAAAAAAAATAAAATGGAATATATATTTTTAAGAGATTAACATGCATACTGTTTCATACTTTACTCTTAAACTATAATAATACATGCAATTTATGGACAAATTGCCCCCCTCCACATATAATTTCTGAGTTTGCACACTATGGACAAAATATATGATCACAAGGCTGTTTGTAGGATGTTAATATTTGAAGTTGAAATAATGTTACGCAGTAATCCGCTGGGGTGTTCCACATTGCAAATAGAAATGCATCCTCCTGACAAGTGTTTCATGAGGACCAACAAAACACTCAGCCCAAAGCCCTGACAAGAACCATTCTAAAATTTTAAACAAATAGCCTAAACACGCACATTTGTATCACTAAATATATATGTGATACATGTTCATTCTATTACTTGGAAAAATAGTGAACATCACATTTTCAAACATCAGGTGCATACTAAGAAATGAATTAGCATCTTGTAAATGTCTCAGTTATCATTCTTTCTCACAAACTAACAAATTCATTGACGACTAATTGTTCATAGGCAATTTACGTACATGCAAGGGTTGTAATATGAGTATATGTCACTTTAGAAAGAAAGTCAGGGAGCAACCATCACCTGAGAAACGACAGACAGCACATCCCCTTGCTGATTATTCCTCGACACCGGCGCCGGTGTCGATCCAAACCCAACATACTTCCCACCATGAGATGGCGGAAGCCCTTCTGGCCTAGACTCATTCTCTGCCATTTTCCTCGCAAAGAATCCCTCCTTATTCGCCGCCGACGCCTCCAACTGTGATCTTGTGTAGATATCCTCCGTGGACCGAGATCTTGATGGCTGCCCTCCTCTTCCATTCGCCGCCCTAAAATCTCCAGCCGATTGGTTCCTCCTCAAATCCGACGCTCCATAATTATCCTCATTATCCCAATTGCCCCATCCTCCATTCTTCACCAAACTTCCACTGCTCTGCGATGTCGGCGGCTTCCTTGCTGCGTGGGACCCTCCACCAAGTCCCTCTTTAACCACAGGTGGGTCCCTCCATGCCCGCCCTTCTGCCAATGCCTATAGTCAACACAAATTAAGATACAAAATGTATATTAGAAAGATTTTTCCCACACAGTTCACTAAGAAATGTTCTAATTCCATATAAGTTACTCACAAATCACTATTTCCATATTACTCCCACAGGCCTTCACAAAGCAAGTTAGGATAACTAGAGTTATCTCACATAATTTTACAAAACTCTAGTTATCCTAACTTTGATTCTTTGTGACTCATTAGTTAAGATAACTGCACTTATCTAACCCCAAAAGTTGAGAAAACTGCAATTATCTAAAGTCCACCTTATCTAATTTTTCTTAACTGTGGAATGTGGATGTGCTAATCACCAAGAGAAAAGATAAGTTTAGGTTGAGGTATAGTAAGGATAACTAAAGTTAGCTTACCTAGTAACTCCAAAGTTAAGATAACATTGTTCCTAAATAGGACCCTGATCAACTCCCCAAAACTGATCAGTCAGAATCTTGATTGCAACATCAAATTTTGATCCATTGAACCAACTTTCTAAACAAAGGCTTAAGTGAACGGGTCTCATTCGCTCAAAATTCTTTCCACCCTTGTGATCTTATTATCTTATGGACCATTCAACTAGGGTATGTTTGGAAACAATGGTAGGTTAACTAAAGTTAATTTTTATGTGGAGGCGGAGGTTTGCTAACTTATCACAACTCTGCCCACATTCAAAATGTTAACTTCATTTCTTTTGGGTATTTGAGCAGCCAACTACAGTTAACACCATACTTTAGAGATAAAAGAGAGCATAAATTGACAAACTTTACATAAACTAGGTTTGAGCAGAGTTGAGATATCTCAACTCTTGGACTTAGAAAAGTTTAGATAACTACAACTCCAGAAGGACTTCCAAACAATGCAAAGTGAAGAAAACTAAAGTTTTAAGGGAGAACTCTATAAAACTCCAGTTATCCAAACTTTAACTCCATTCCCCAACACACCCCTATAGATTTTCTCTTGAAACTTGGTTTAATTAATCAGAATTTTCAAGAGGATAAATTCCACTAACCCCCCCAGATTTTGACCCTGTGGCAGAAGAGCCGCCCCTTCAGTTTTGAACTTGTGCATTTCACCCCCTGTAAGTTTTGTTTTCCATTGCACCTCCTTAACGGTGTTAATTTCATGTGAAATGTCTAATTTGTCATTGAAAACTTAGGCAGATTTGCTACAAAAATATTCACATAGTACTTTTTATTAAATTTTTTAGCTAGATAAGATTACACTAAATTTGGAAATTATTCGATGACTAATTTAAGGATTTTTATCAAATTATTTAATAAAAATGAGCAGATGTTTAATCTATAATAGGGGCATTTTAGGTATAAATCTTTTTTTAGACATATCACGTGTAGAGTTAGTTTTTTTTGCAACGGAAAATAAAACTTCGGGGGTAAACTGCTCTAAGTTCAAAACTGGTCGAGGTTTTCTGCCACAGGATTTAGAGGAATTTTTTTTTTAAAGATTGTTAGGAACCCAGGAGAACTCACCATTATAACTACCCAACATTGGTTCCCCACATAACCGATGTGGAACTAAATTTGGATCATAACATTCCACCACATTTTTGAAACCCGCCGCCCTCGGCGGTATTCTCTAGCGACACTGGCCCGACTCTAGAGCGAATTAAGAAGCATGGGGTTGGCTCTGATACCAATTGTTAGGAATCCAAGAGAACTCATCCTTAAAAGCTAGCTATTAAAGGGAGGGAACCCAAGTTTATAACTACCCAACATTGGTTTCCATGTAACCGATGTGGGACTAAATTTGGATCATAACAAAGATGTTGCAATTAAGGTTCTGACTAATCACTCTTGAGTAATATGACAATAGTGACTGCGATTAAGTTATATTATGTGAAAAGATCAGCAACAAATAAAAATAATAATAATAATAATAATAACAACACTTCTATTATCAAGAATCAAGAAACCTGGATCTTGTCACGGTACACCGACGCCGCCGTCGTATTGTACTTCTTGACGATGTCGGTGTCTTTCGGAATCCCGTACAGCGAAAAAAAAGCGTTCAGCTTGTCGTTTCCGCCAGATTCCATCTTCTTCAACTGGATCTCGGACCAGGAATCCATCGTCACGGATCTGACGAAGCTGATGTGGACTCCCAACCCCCGGTGCCTTCCAGAACATTCTAGACACATGAAGATCCCGTACGAGACGGAGGCCCACTGCGGGTTCTTCTGGTTGCAGTCAACGCAGGTTTTGTTGCCGGAGTTTGACTGGAGTTCGCGGAGGCGGCGGGAGGCTGACGGCGCCGCCATGTGGGGGTCGGATCTGAGGGATCTGGTTGTCAATTGGGGAAAAGGGAGGGGGCGAAGTGAAAACGGAACCGCGTCCTTCCGTTTTCAACGAGGGGTGGAAACGGCGGGGGAAGGGGGAGGAATTTATGGGGGGATTTGTTGTAGGGGTGGGATTTTGCAGAAAAAGGACTTGGGTTTTGGGAATTTGTTTTTTCATTTCTCCTTTTAAAAAAAAGTATAAAATACATGTAGAGTTTTTTTTTTTTTTTTGATGAATCGGATAGAGACTCCAGCGAGACAAAAATTATATAAACTCATAGAACAGTTCAAATAGGGTTTTACAAGGCGTAAAACATACCGAAACAAGCAAAGAAACAACGACCAAAAAAGCGAGGAAAAAAGAAAAACAAACTAGTACAATTGAAACAATGACACAATTGCCAGAGAGCCAGATTGCGGGATGGTCAACATTCTTAAATGCCAGCCACGGGTATGCCATGCGCCCTCTCGATCCCCCTGCATTGGAGAGGCTGCCATTCACCCAGGGCCACACCCCGTTGAGGCAATAGCGAAATTCCATCATCCAGTGACGAAGCGGAAGGAGTGCGGAACTAGAGGCATCAATTGAGCGCTGTTTGAGTGATCAATAAGCTCTGAGACCTGGCTGCTACCGGACGCCGAGAAGGGCCAATGGAGCCAAGAATGCTCCCGACGCCCAAAAGGAAGCTAAAATTCTGGGCATGACCACGAACAAAAGACAGTGCCCCCCCCCCCCCCCACCAAAAAAATACCTCACCAACAGCCTACTACATAGATAAAAATAAAATGTAGCCAGCAAACAGGTAACAGAGAAAATAGTGTAGGGGTAAGTCGAGGAGAAACACAATCCCACATAAAAAAGCAGAGAGGCAAGCACCTCCGCTGACTAAATCACAGATAGCTTAGAAAGCATACGCAAGGCAACCATCACAGAGCCAATAGCAACATAGAAACAAGCTCCATAATATAGCACAAAAAAACCATCAACCACACAGCCTAGTAGCGAGTACATCCATGGGGTCAGGCAAGAAGACACCAGCCCACAAAATGGCCAGGGAACCACCAAAACAAGAACAAACAAACCACAAATAAGCTCTTTGCTATGAGCGAAGCCAGGATAAACAGGAATAAAAGTCAAAGTAAAGTCTTTTAGGTGGGGGAAAGAAAAGAAAGAAAAACATCAGCTGCTCAACATGCTTGGCCGAAGCACAGCAAGACCAAAAGTGCACTTTGAGGCAGCATCCAAAAAAGAAAATCCAGAACCTTCTTCAACCCTGTGAAAAAAACATCGGAAACTATCAAGAAACGCAGAAAACTTAGGAAATTAAATAGCATTAAGGTTGCGGAGGCAAAGTAAGGAATCGTCTAGTCTTCGACCGTAAAGAGAATCTCTCGCTTTGATTTTTAACGTCGAAGACTAGGAATTAAAAAGAAATAAAAAATCCTCTATTAATGGATAGATAGGAGAAGCGCAGTGCCTAAATAATCTGTTATTTCTTTCCAACCACGTGATCCAAATAATAATATGAACCGAAAAGTTCCACGAATTGCGGTACTTCTTATTCATTGGAAGAAAAGACCAAAAAGATGATAAATTGGAAGGGATAGAAGTAATTTCCAAAGTAAGAGAGCTAATTTTCCACAGGGGGCTAATTAAATTGCAACCAACAAACAGGTGATCTGCATCCTCAAAATAATCAGAGCAAAGGGGACACATCTGTCCCCACGCTAAATTCCTTTTGTTGAGGATTTCGACGGTGAGTAGCTTGTTGTTGAGTGCGAGCCAGGAGGTGATTATTATCTTAAGGGGAGCACATGTATTCCAAATGAATTCAGCAAAAGGGGAGTGGATGCCGCGAAAGTTAAGAAAGTGATAAAACGATTTAACCAAGAAAGTCCCTGCTGAGTTCCAACGCCAAGAAAAATCTTCTTTCGGGTGCCACGCGAAATTGTTAAGGGAGGAAAGGAGGTTGTTAAGCTCAGAGGTAAGATGTGAAGAAAGATCGCCCGAGAACGGGATGATCCAATGTCTTTGCGAGTTAATAAGGGTGAATGAGTCTGCCACCGTGGTAAGGGGATAGGATGCCAAGGGGAAGAGAGACGGAAAAGCGGAGGCAAGTTTGGTGTTACCAATCCAGAGGTCGGTCCAGAATTTGGTCTTGGATCCGTCGCAACATTCATGGTCAATGCCGCATTGGAAAGCTGCAGCCGCTTTCCAAACCCCTTTCCAGAACGGAGAAGCGTTGCGAGGAATAATGGGGGGAAAATCCCACAAATGGTGAGAAGGAAAGTAGTTAACCTTGATACTTTGGATCCAAGGTAAGTGATCGAATTTTAAAAATCTCCAAAGCCATTTACCCAACAAAGCGATATTGTGGTGACTGAGGTACAACACCCCAAGCCCCCCGGCCGCTTTGGAAGAGCAGACTAAATTCCAATTGCTAAGGTGCGAGCCAGACTTGAAATTGGAGGATCCTGTCCAGAAAAAATTACTTCTGATTTGGTCAATCCTCTTGATGACCCAAGAGGGGACATAATAGAACGACATCATGTAGAGAGGGATAGAGGAGAGAACCGAGTTAAGGAGGATTAATCTACCACCACGGGATAGAAGTTTTCCAGCCCAAACGTTGAGCCTAGATTCAACCTTATCCACCATGGGTAACCAATCAGATTTATGCAGTTTACCCCATCGAAGGGGGATACCAAGATACGTGATGGGGAAAGAAGCAATAGGATAGTTAAAGAAATTGGAGACCTCGATCTGTCGATTGGGAGAACCTCCCAACCAGAGGACCGAGGATTTTTGAAAATTGATCGATAGGCCCAATGCTAGTTCAAAATAGTAAAGGAGCAATTTTAGGTTACAAAGAGAGTGAGAGTTTGGTTTGGCAAAGATGATAATATCATCAGCGTATTGCAGGTTAAGCACACCATCGAAAAGGTGCGAACTACCTAGCCCCTGAATGACCTGTGCTTCCCATGCATTGCGAAGAAGCTTACTAAAAACATCTGCGACAAGGGAAAATAAAAGGGACGAGAGCGGGTCACCTTGGCGGAGACCACATTTAATTTTAAATTTGTGACCTTCAGAGCTGTTGATATGATGGAGGAAGTGTCGGAGAAAAGGCTGGACTTAATCCAAGCGATCCATTTGGGACCGAATCCCCCGATTAATAAGAATATCTAACAGGAAATCCCAGCTGACATTATCGTAAGCTTTTTGGAAATCGAGTTTGAGAAGGATTCCTTCGGAATTAGTGTAGTGACAATGAGAGATGATCTCTTGAGCCGAAGTCACACTGTCAAGGATAAATCGGTCCTTGATAAAACCCAATTGGGCCGTGTCGATGAGGGGAGATAAAACTGCGCTGAGCCTCACAGAAAGAACTTTCATAATAATTTTGAATGAAGTATTGATCAGGCTAATAGGCCTAAAGTTGGTCAGAGAGTGCGCTCCCACCATTTTGGGGATGAGCACAATGTGTGCATAATTAATACGGTCAAAGGAAAAGGATCTCTGATGAAGTTCCGTAAACATACGGAGAAGATCGTCTTTAAGCCAGTGCCAGAATTTTTGGAAAAAGAATGCAGGGAATCCATCCGGTCCTGGCGCTGAATCGCTTTTTAAGGAGAAAACAGCCAATTTAATCTCTTCCAAGGAGAAAGAGGCCTCGAGAGAAGAGAGGTCCTGTGAGTGAGTCCCGTAAAGGTGACCCCAATCAAGGCAAATAGATCGCTGTTTGTACGATCCAATAAGGTTTTTATAGAAAGAGAGGAAAGCACTATGGATCTCGTGATCGGAGGTAAGATCGACCCTATTGTGAACGATCGACGAGATCCGATTACATCGTTGCCTATGCAACGCGAAATTATGAAAGAAAGCGGTATTGCTATCACCTTCCTTTAACCATCTATTCCTAGCTCTATGAGCCCATTTGATATGGTCCTGATGAAGGATGTCGGCATAATTACGCTTGCATGATAGCTGTTCGGAACGAAGGGAATCAGATAAGGGACCCTATTTCTCCAGCCTATCAATGGAATCAATGGAAGCTAGAAGAAAGTTTTTAAGGAAGGTAGTGTTGTTTTGTCTTTCGCAACGCCAGATTTTGCACCCAAATTTAATAGCGTGAAGTTTGAGGAGGATGCTACCCAGGCCAGAAGAGCCGATAACTGAAGATAAACATTCCACGATAAGATGGACAAAAAGTTGGTCTTGTAACCAAAATTTTTCGAAGCGGAAATTGTGATGATGAGAGAAGGGAAAGTTAGAGTAGAGAGCGATGGGAACGTGGTCAGAGGAGGGATTGGGTAATGCCATGGTGAAAGTGTTGTGAAACTGGGAAATCCAGTTTTGGGATACAAGGAAACGGTCGAGTTTGGCCATCGTCGGGGATTGACAAAGGTTAGACCAGGTGAATGATCTACTGTTCAGTGAAAAATCGGTCAACTGTAGAGAATGGATGCAATCGTTAAAACTGCTGGAGTGATAGTCAGAGGAAGATGGGGTTGACCTTTCGGAAGCAAACCTGCTGACGTTAAAGTCCCCACAAAAAAACAAAGGCCATTAGTGTAATTGTGAAGCAAAAGGAATTCGTTCCAAAATTGGAGGCGCCTATCTGGTATGGAGGGTCCATAAACTGAAATAACCGAGAGGGTGCAGTTGAGGGCCGTCCAGTGCAGTTGGACGATAAGGAAAAAGTTAAGGCGTCGAACCGCAATAAGAGAGAAGTTCGACTCTTTGAATCCGAAAAGGATACCTCCTCTAGTTCCTATCGCGTCTAACGAGATCCATTTAGAAAGAATTGATCCACCGATAGCGCCAAAGGTAAAAGGGGAGGGTGAATCGATCTTCGATTCTTGGATAGAAATGAGGTCACAGTGAGAGGAAGAAATTAACTGATAAATCGCCCTCTTTTTAATGGGGCAATTGAGACCCCGGATGTTCCAAGAGATACTAATCATTAAGAATTTGATGCTCCCGAACTCTATTACGTTCTTTCTGCCTAATGGTATAAATCACAAGCGAAAAGTCTAGCAAAAAGCCCATTTCCTGGGCGACAAGAGTCATATCTTTATCTGACAATGAGTCAAACTGTAGTCGGAATATGGAGCCTAATTGTATTTGCTGAGAATGGGGTTGGGGAGGAGTTGGATTGAAGCCAGATCGATCCATTGCTTGCCGCAATGAACCGTTGGAAATAGCTGAATAAGCATGCTCAGTTTTTTGGGCCCTAATTGTAACGCCCCGAATCCCAAATACACTGAATTCGAGATGTTCTACAGGATCTTTTCACTTTCTTAGCACACTTTTACAGGGAAATTAAAACTTTGCATCATACATCAGAGTTTACATCATAATTACATCTTTCTTTTGCACAGCGGAAGTAAAATACAACAATTGAATACAAGTACAACAGCTTGATAAAATCTTTAAGCATCCAAATCCTCTTTAATCTTTAGCATAACATTTACCTGCATGTTAGACTGTGGGTACGTCAGTTTATTCAATACATTTCCATCAATTCACATGCTAACTACTCAAATTAAGTGGGCTCTTTATAATATTTTTCATGCATCTTTCATGGTGTAAAATTAACATGGATCTACTTTAGAAATATAAAATGTTTCACCCACCTCAATTGGAGAGAAACACAAACAAAAGTAATCGAATCCTTGTAGATGAACGCACCGCCTCCTAGCAAAAAGCGCTCAAGCTCCAAGCCTCCAAGCCTATGCCGAATGCTTCCTTCAAGCTCCACCCGATGCTCCTTGATGATGCCGGCCACTCCAAGCACACAAAACCCACACAACTCTCTTATCTTTTATAACTCTCACAATAATAATAATACTATAAATTAGAAATACACTTTGCATATGAAAAGTTAGCCATGAGGGGGGGGGGGGGGTATTTATACAAAAAAATGAGGGGAATGGAGGGCTAAGATCATCTTGGTGGTTGTTGGATGAAGGGTTTAGATCAAAGTAGAAGTTACAAGAACTACCCACTTCCTTGAAACTACCCCCATGTTCTCCACACCCAAACTCAAAAGTTCCCTCCAAAAAGAATGCTACCGGCCATCCCTTAGGAGAGTGTGCATTGCACGTGTACGTGTAGTGCACGTGCATGCAACTAGGCCAATTTTGTACATTTCAAAATTGTATAAAAATAATTTTGTTTAAAAAAGTCTTCTACATGACAAGTTTAATTAAAATTAATTAATTCATGGGCTTTCTTTTTGGGCCAAAATAATTTTATAAAAAAATAATTAAAATAAAATTGTTTTTGGGCTTTTTAAGGAAAGGCTTTTTAGTTAAATCAAATAAGGCTTTTAAAGAAGGCTTTTTGTACTAAAATAATTTGAGAAAATTATATTTAAACATACACATCTTGATAAAATAATCTAACAAAATATATTGCACGTGCACAACACGTGCAAAATAAATAATTTCTCATTAATTGAAAAATCAGGGTATTACAGCACTCCCTCCTTAGAATAGTTCCGTCTCCGGAACTACAATCAAGAGTGAGAAAGAAAACAAAAATACAACACACACAACAAAACAGAAGATACAAAAATACAATCAAGCAAAAAGCTCAGGATAGTCCTTCAACATCCTCTCCTCAGATTCCCAAGTAGCCTCTTCAACCAAGTGGTTTCTCCAGACTACCTTGACCATCGGTATCGTCTTATTCCTCAAGACTTTCTCCCTACGGTCAACAATCTCAACAGGAGACTCGATGTAATTCAGGTCTAACTGCAAACCTTCCGGCACTTCAGGCAAATGATGACTCGGGTCTGGAATATAACCTCTCAGCATAGACACATGAAAGACATTGTGCACCCGAGACAACTCTTCCGGTAATTCAAGCCGGTAAGCAGTTTTCCCGATCCTTTTCAATATCTTATACGGGCCTATAAACCTCGGGGCTAACTTCCCGCCTTTGCCAAAACGAACCACACCTTTACTGGGTGATACCTTCAGAAAGACGAAGTCACCAACCTCAAACTCAAGGTCCCTTCTCCGGTTGTCTGCATAGCTTTTCTGCCTGCTCTGAGCTTCCACCAACCTTTTCCTGATCAGATCAATCTTCTCAGAAGTCAGTTGCACAAGCTCAGGACCAAACAACTGACGCTCCCCTACCTCATACCAACACACAGGAGTTCTGCACTTCCTGCCATACAGAGCTTCGTACGGCGCCATCCCAATACTGGCCTGAAAACTGTTGTTGTAGGCAAACTCCACCAAAGGTAAATGCCTTTCCCAACTGCCTCCGAAGTCTAGTATACAACACCGGAGCATGTCCTCAAGAATACGATTGACTCTCTCGGTCTGCCCATCGGTTTGCGGATGAAAAGCAGTGCTGAAATCCGTCTTGGTACCCAAAGCTGCCTGAAGACTCCTCCAGAAATGCGAAGTAAACCGCGCATCTCGATCAGACACAATGGTCGAAGGAACGCCATGAAGTCGGACAATCTCACCAACATACATCTCAGCCAACTTGTCCATCGAAGCAGTGAGTTTCATTGCCAAAAAGTGAGCGGACTTGGTAAGTCGATCGACTATAACCCAAATTGCATCATTGCCTTTAGAACTCTTAGGCAATCCCGTAATGAAATCCATACTGATGTTATCCCACTTCCATTCCGGAATAGGTAACGGCTGTAATAGACCTCCGGGTCTCTGATTTTCGGCTTTGACTTGCTGACAAACCTCACACTTCGCGACAAATTCAGCCACATCCCGCTTCAAACCTGACCACCAGAAATGCTGCTTGATGTCCTTGTACATCTTAGTACTCCCAGGATGTACCGACAAAAGAGTAGCATGCGCCTCCTGAAGAATACTCTTTTTCAGGTCCGCCTGATTTGGAACGCACAGCCTATCTCCGAACCACAGCACTCCATCCCTGATTTGAAATCCGGGCAACCTGCCAGCACCAACCTGCTCCTTCATCTCCAAAATATCAGCATCAACCTCCTGACTTGCAATGATCCTTACATTCAAAGTAGGCTGAAGCCTCAACTGAGCCAAAGATGCTCCCAATCCTTGCAAGACAACCTCAATCCCAGCTCGGTCCAGCTCCTCAATCAGATGCCTCTGAGTCGTAATCAAACAGGCCAAACTGCTCTTGCGGCTAAGTGCATCAGCAACAACATTAGCCTTTCCGGGATGATACTTAATCTCAGGTCGCATATCCTCGAGCACTTCCAACCATCTCCGCTGTCTCAGATTGAGATCCCTCTGCTGATATATATACTTCAAGCTCTTATGATCCGTGTACATATTCAGCTTCTCACCGTACACGTAGTGCCTCCATTGCTTCAAAGCAAAAATAATCGCAGCCAACTCTAGATCATGAGTCGGATAATTTTTCTCATGCGGTCTTAGTTGCCTAGACCCATAAGCGATTACTCTTCCTTCTTGCATTAAGACACAACCAAGCCCCCGATGTGAAGCATCGCTATAAACGTCATACTCAACACCAGTTCTAGGCAAAGCCAAAATAGGTGCAGTAGTCAGTCTATCTTTCAACTCCTGAAAACTCGCCTCACATTGCTCGGTCCACTTGAAGCTCACATTCTTCTTGGTCAGCCCTGTAAGCGGTACAGCTATCTGAGCATAACCTTGAATGAACCTCCGATAATATCCAGTCATCCCAAGGAAACTTCTGACTTCCTTCACTGTAGTAGGCCTCGCCCAATCTCTCACTGCCTCTATCTTCTGAGGATCAGTTGCCACTCCCTCCTTAGAAAGGATGTGACCTAGGAATGCCACTTCAGATTTCCAGAAATCACACTTGGATAACTTGGCATACAACTGCTGCTCTTCCAGCTTCTGCAATACAGCTGCCAGATGCTCAGTGTGCTCCTCCTCAGACTTGGAGTACACGAGAATATCGTCGATAAACACCACGACGAAAGAATCAATAAACGGCCTCAGAACTCTGTTCATCAAGTCCATGAAGATTGCAGGTGCATTCGTCACTCCGAACGGCATAACTAAGAATTCGTAATGCCCATGCCGAGTTCTAAATGCAGTCTTATGCACGTCTTCAGCTTTCACTCGAACTTGGTGGTAACCTGATCGAAGATCTATTTTGGAGAATACAGCTGCTCCTTGTAGACGATCGAACAAGTCATCAATTCGAGGAATCGGATACTTATTCTGAACAGTGACCTTATTCAGCTCTCGGTAATCGATACACATCCTCATCGATCCATCCTTCTTCTTTACCAAAAGCACTGGTGCTCCCCAAGGTGACGCACTAGGTTGAATAAAGCCTTTTCCCAATAGTTCCTCAATCTGCCGTTTCACCTCATCCTGTTCCACTGGAGCCATCCTATAAGGTGCCTTAGAAATGGGTGCACTTCCCGGTTGAACAGTAATGCTGAACTCTACATCACGATGCGGAGGTAACCCAGGAAAATCTTCCAAGAACACAGTCGGATAGTCCCGAACCACAGGAATCCCTTGCACTTCCACAGGAGTCTCTTCCTCAATGATGTGCCAGTCGTCGCCTCCAGCAGGGTCGAAGTGATCAGCCATCTTAGAAATAGAGAGGAGAAATCACAAATCTTAGAGCAACACAAATGTAAGTCACTTACATTTAAATCTCTAGATTCAAACACACACTCTAATGTCCACTTCTAGGGTGTCGTTCCCTATAAATTTGTACAAGTGTGAAAGTGTAGAAAGCGTGGCTCTGATACCACTCTGTAACGCCCCGAATCCCAAATACACTGAATTCGAGATGTTCTACAGGATCTTTTCACTTTCTTAGCACACTTTTACAGGGAAATTAAAACTTTGCATCATACATCAGAGTTTACATCATAATTACATCTTTCTTTTGCACAGCGGAAGTAAAATACAACAATTGAATACAAGTACAACAGCTTGATAAAATCTTTAAGCATCCAAATCCTCTTTAATCTTTAGCATAACATTTACCTGCATGTTAGACTGTGGGTACGTCAGTTTATTCAATACATTTCCATCAATTCACATGCTAACTACTCAAATTAAGTGGGCTCTTTATAATATTTTTCATGCATCTTTCATGGTGTAAAATTAACATGGATCTACTTTAGAAATATAAAATGTTTCACCCACCTCAATTGGAGAGAAACACAAACAAAAGTAATCGAATCCTTGTAGATGAACGCACCGCCTCCTAGCAAAAAGCGCTCAAGCTCCAAGCCTCCAAGCCTATGCCGAATGCTTCCTTCAAGCTCCACCCGATGCTCCTTGATGATGCCGGCCACTCCAAGCACACAAAACCCACACAACTCTCTTATCTTTTATAACTCTCACAATAATAATAATACTATAAATTAGAAATACACTTTGCATATGAAAAGTTAGCCATGAGGGGGGGGGGGGGGGGGTATTTATACAAAAAAATGAGGGGAATGGAGGGCTAAGATCATCTTGGTGGTTGTTGGATGAAGGGTTTAGATCAAAGTAGAAGTTACAAGAACTACCCACTTCCTTGAAACTACCCCCATGTTCTCCACACCCAAACTCAAAAGTTCCCTCCAAAAAGAATGCTACCGGCCATCCCTTAGGAGAGTGTGCATTGCACGTGTACGTGTAGTGCACGTGCATGCAACTAGGCCAATTTTGTACATTTCAAAATTGTATAAAAATAATTTTGTTTAAAAAAGTCTTCTACATGACAAGTTTAATTAAAATTAATTAATTCATGGGCTTTCTTTTTGGGCCAAAATAATTTTATAAAAAAATAATTAAAATAAAATTGTTTTTGGGCTTTTTAAGGAAAGGCTTTTTAGTTAAATCAAATAAGGCTTTTAAAGAAGGCTTTTTGTACTAAAATAATTTGAGAAAATTATATTTAAACATACACATCTTGATAAAATAATCTAACAAAATATATTGCACGTGCACAACACGTGCAAAATAAATAATTTCTCATTAATTGAAAAATCAGGGTATTACACTAATACGGCCGCTAGATCTGATGAGGCGGTTCGGTGGCTAACCGGGCGAAAATTGCAGCGAAATGGAACCCATTTCCTCCTTGAGAGGAGAGGATGGAAGTTTCCTATCGACAGAGTCGATAGTCGAGAATAATGGATTTGAAAAAGGAGAAGTCGAGGGGATAAGTTGCGCAAGAACAGCCAGAGACTGCGAAATTGGATTTAGAAGGTCTGTGGAGTACGACCCGTAAGGCGAAACTTCCGGTTTTGCCTCAACCAAAATCGCCAAGTTAGGGGATAACCAATTGAAGTTCTTAAAAACGATAATGGGGGAGAGAGAGACCCGGACAGGGTGAATTGAAAAATTGCTCAAATTCAAAATAATCTCTTGCTGCCAAGCCGAGGTATTAAAAACATTTTGAAGGGAAATAACGGAGAAATGTTTAGGGAATACCTGCTTGAGAGATTGCTCAAGATTCAGCTCCGATTCTTCTTCTACAAGCAAGTTGTCTTAATCAATCCATCCCTCATCTTTTGTGGCTTGAGGCCTCTTGACTTTGATGGGGGGAAGAAACGGCGCTGACTCGAAAATGCTGGGAAAGTGAGCATGCTTTTGAAATTTGTCCCAGTCAAATGCGTAGTGAGGGTTGACCTCCCAAGACAGCCAGAGAGAGACAGGATCGGGAGGTGTGGGATTGGGAGGAGAGGAGGAGGAGGGGAGTGCAGGGGGAAGCCTCTCAACAGTAGAGGGCTTAGGAAGACCTGGAAGAGGGGGAAGAGGAGGTAGGACAACCATAGATGAAGAAATAGGAGCAGTCACCTTCCCAGCTTGAAGAGAAGAAATTTCGGGGTTGATCCAAACCAGGTTTGGCGCTTTAGAGGGTGAAATCTTCTTGTTGCTAGGGGAAGCAAAGGTCTTGCTAGGAAGCGGATACTTTTTCCTGGCTGAGGGCTTTTGAGAGCCTTTCAAATTGGCCAATTCCAACTTTGACAGTGAAGAGGAACCAGGATGGAAGGGAGAGGAGATGGACGAAGGCTTGAATGTTGGCTTCGGGATACCAGTGGAAGGGGGCGGAACAGGTCCGCTCAGGCTAACAGAGTCATGATATTGCACGGAGACTGTGAAGGAAGAAAAACCATCACTCAGACAGTATACTTCAATCCGGTCTGAATGCTTAGGGCATCGAAAGAGAGCTTCCACCTGAAGACTTCCCGATGCTAGCTTATACGAGGAGGAAATGGTAACTATCTCACCGATACATTTTGACATGTCACCAACCAATCTCAGTGATTCACGAAAGGGGGGAAGGCCTAAGAAAGTGACCTTTGTGGTCGCAGAGCTGCTAGCCTAAGTTGGAGGGCTAAACTGAACCCATTTCCGGGTGGAAAGGGTGATAGCTCCAATAGAGAGGGAAGAGTTGTTGATAAGTTCCTGAAGAATTTTGGGGGAGGGACAGCGGATCACCACATCACCGTTAGAGTAAGTGCTGAGAACTCAATCCCATTCTTTAACATTACAGGAGATACTGAGAAATGAGTTTAAGGTAAAGAAAGGGATTGAACCTCCACTGAAAGAAATTGCACCGTAGGTGTCAAAAAAATTTAACCTATCAGACAATTCCATGTTCGGGATGAACACATGAGTGACTATCGGCTTGGAAGGGGAGCTCTGAGAAGCAGTGAGCGCGGGAGGAGGAGGGGGGATGCTGTCGGATAACCGACTAGCAATAGGATGAGTATGGAGTAAAGGGGACCTAGAAGAAACTTTCTGCTTCTTGGATTTGACTTCTTTATCCTCCGCGAGCTTGCGCTGTAAGGCGGGGAAGTCGAGAGCAGCAAGAACTTGATCTGATATGGGAGCTCCCAGGGTTAGGCCCAGCAGTTTCTGAAGAGTGAAGCAATGGTGACGAGCGTGACCAGACTTGAGGCAAACAAGCATTTCATCTTGGAAGAGCAATCTTTCTTAAGGTGCCCAGGCTGAAGGCACCGAAAGCAGGTAATTGGTAGACGGTGAGAATAAGAACGAAGAGGAAAGGAAGATGAAGAGGTAGATGGAGGGAAACGGCGGGAGAAGGGGGTCTTAGAGAGACCTGGATCCTTCTCGATTCTGGGCTTGGGAAGCCAGATAGAGGCAGGCCCAGAAAGAGAGGAAAAATCATAGTTATTTTTTTTTGTATTAATCTTCTTTTTTTTTACCACTTCAACCCGTGTGAGGTCCATGGGCCAATAAAGAAACCATAATGGAAAAAAGGCCCACCTGATGGGAGCTTCGCGGCAGGGAATGGAGAAGGTGAATCAGTGCTGGAGCTCACAGGAAGGGGGGAATCACTAAACCAGATGCCTCACAAACAGATGAGGAGACTAGAAAGATTCTCTCTAACGGAAGTACAGAAGAAACTAGTAATAAAGAGGGAAGTAAAATCCCAAGAGAGAAGGGAAAGAAGATCAATTGAAGGCCATAACCGCTCGTATCTATGGTCAGAATCACCACGGTAATAAGGTAATACCAATACCACCACGGAGACAAATAGCCAAGACTCGGATTCCGCAGAGCAAAACAGTAGTAAAAAACTAAACTTACAGTGATGGGAAGTGGACGCAGCAGCTAAAACCAAGTACCTCCGAAGAAACAGCAATGGGACGACGAAGTTACGGAGGTTGGTGGGAGTTGGGGACTTATGAGGAGTCTGAAATGAGGGAAGGGCCTTCACCGAGAAACTTGGATCTGAAAGGACCGGGGAGAGGAGCGCCGGAGTTGAGGATGGAGCAGCAGGGTTGATCGAATGGGCAAGCGATAGGTCGAGCGGAGGGGAAAAGCAGGACCCAAGGCTGCCTAACAACCTGGACAAACACCGAAGATTGACTTCTCAAAAGGGGTGCTCCGGAGGAGCGGGAAAGTGGCAAGGCAAAAAAGTGGATCCAACGCCTCAAGGGGCAAAGGGTATGGAGGGCTTGAGGAGCTTTACAACCTTAAAGAAGGAGGGGGGTGGAGAGATGGAGAGGGGGCTCTGTATCTGAGCACTAAGATATTGAAGAATATTCTATTGTTAATTTGTTATCTTAATGAGTTCTGGAAATACATGTAGAGTTATTAGTACTTTTTTAATTCTCATTTATCATTCTGTTTTAGATTTTTTAAACAAACGTTTATATCATTCAAACAATAATTTTTGAAGAAATAAAATTATTCAATAGAAATAGCCAAATTAGTTCCTTATTAAGACTTTTCTTGAATAATATTTCTCATTAAAGGTTTTCTAAATTTTTTGTGTTTTGCATTAATCCAAATTGCCCCTTAAGATAAATGGGTATTCTAAATTATAGCATATTAAATTTTAATTAGAGATGATTTATATGTACTAGTATTTTGCACATGTGATACACCTCTTTATAAATATATATATTTTAAAATGTACATCTACCTCTATATATAATGGGAGAGTTGAAATTGCGCATGTGATACACGTAAGTTTGAGTTATCGGTGCGATGCACGTTTTAATAAAGAGTTAGAGGTGTGCGTGTGATGCATGTTTTAATAAATATATTACGTGCGAACACCTTAGTTGAAATTGTCCGTGCGATGCACATTTTAATAAATAGTTGGAGTTGTACGTGCAATACACGTAAGTTGGAGTTGTCCGTGTGATGCACGTTTTAATAATTTTTTTTTAATGTAAGTAAATAATATAATGGGAGAGTTAGAATTGCGCGTGTGATACACGGATAAGTAAATGATATGGCTAAAAATAGGATTAAATCATGATCATTCAAATCGGGCGCGAATCTTAAAGCTCTCAGGGCTAAAACGGTAATTTCACCTACAAACGGGTCTGAATTGAGGACGGGGTCTTTCTTCAAAGCCCAATAGCCCAAAAACAGATTTGTCCTACTAGGTATGGGTAGCAACCCGTTACAAACCAACCCAGATGGATAAAGAGTAATTCAAATTCGTGGTTATCCCTAAGAGACAGTTTAAACAGTTTCTCTTATCACGAAACGAGTCAAACTCTCTTCTTATCCATAAACATCGAGAAGTAGAGATTTATCCTTATCTCAAAACTGGTTCCTGATGCGACTATAAATATCCCTCTCCTCCCACCCTAACAAGGTAATCAATCTTTTTTCACCTAAAGCTCTTTCATAATCTTCCTGATTACTGACAAGAGCATCAGAGGGTTCGTTGCCTGGATCAATCTCGGTGTATCGAACTTTTTGCAGGTTCACAACAGCGGTAAGAAACCATTCAAAATGTCGGTGAAAGTCGACAGGTTTGCTTATTTGTTTCCTTTAAGAATCCACAAATTCATATGTTTGCTCCGACACCAAAATCAGCAACAACAGATTGGCACCGTCTGTGGGAAACCGAAAAGCGATCCAACCCTATTTCATCAGTGAAAGTAGTTTCGAGCTATTCCTCCAAAGAAGGGGAAGACGACGTTCTCTAACCACAGAGCTACTCCCGCTCCTTCTCCTCCTCCACTCCAGGAGGTCCCCCTCAACCCGCTCAGCAAGTCCAGCAGTCGTAGCCTGGACAGCCTCTCCTTCAATCTGTCCAGTAACCGCAGCCTGGACGGCCCTTTCCTCAGCAACCTCAGCCCCAGCAGGCTCCTCAAGGGCCTCAAGGGGCTACCACAGGACCTTCCCGATGAAGTTGACAGGGGCACCCTCCTCATCATGACCATGTTTCGATACATAACCTCTCGTCCGACTCCATGGCCTCTCATAGTCCCCCAACGCTGAAGGATCTCCGGCACATTATTGTCAATCGGCAACATGGGATAGATCTTCGGACCCGCTTGGATGAGAGGCGAACCCATGATGGGATACCCCTACCGTGAACATCAAAAGGGTCCAGTGATCCAGTCCCCCATAGCCCGATCCCCCCGTAGACCAGATCGCAAAAGATCCAACTCTCTCGGGAGGCGGAGGGATTCACCCCAACATTGTCAAAGGAGGAGCCGCTCTCTGACCGGTTGACTCGCCCCACGGGACCACCAAGAGCGGGAGGCACCAATCACAAGGGCGGAGTTCCAATAATTTCAAGAAGCAGTCCTGAGGGCCCTCAATGTTGTTCCCGACCACGATCAACGTCGCCCAGTCCTCAGCCTGCCCCAAACTATCGGTGCCAGTCCTCAGCCTGCCCCAAGCTATCGACGCCAGTCCTCACCCTGCCCCAAGCTATCACCGTCGCACTCCCAGTCCCCTTCCGCATGAGGACGAGTCCCGGGCCTCAGCATGATATGATCGAAGAGAAGATTCGGTCTACCGTTGTCTCCACGAGATGGAGAGGCTCCTCGGCCGACTTGATAGAGAAGAGGAACAACGGGCGAGGATCTTCCGCCCCAGCAGGCCTCCGTTCTCCCGAACCATAATGGAAGCACCAGTCCCAGAGAACTTCAAGCCTCCTCATTTTGAGTCATACAACAGGGAGTCCGACCCCGCTGACCACATCGAGACTTTTAAAACTCTCATGATGATCCACCAGGCGTCGGACGCGCTTCTTTGCAAAACTTTTCGGCCACGCTGAAGAGGCCAGCAAGAGAATGGTACTCACGTCTAGCCCCGGCCTCCATCTTCTCCTTCGATCAGTTCGATGGGCTCTTCCTTACTCACTTCATGAGAAGCCGTCGTGCTGAAAAGACGAGCACCTATTTGCTATTGCTCCATCAAAGGAAGGGCGGGCAGCTAAGAGACTATGTTAAACGTTTCACCGCCGAGGCCCGATCCATCGCCTCCCTAGACCAGTCCGTGGCCTCTCCTGCCTTACAATCCAACGTCACTAACGACAACCTCAGAGCCTCCCTTGCCAAGAAGCCTCCTAGGGATTTCTCAGAACTCCTGCTTAGGAGTGAGAAGTACATCCGAGCGGAAGAGGCTCTCACCTGCTCTACTCTTGAGGGATCGTCTTCCGGAAACAAACGGAAGGGCGCTGAAGAAGAAGGAGCTAAGAAGCTCCACAAAGATAATGGAGGCCAGCGTCGCCTCCCCCCTCCCCCCCCCCCCCCCCCCCCCCCCCCCCGCTTCAAGAAGTTCACAGCACTCAACATGAGTGTCTCAGTCATCCTGATGGAGGCCGGGAAAGATGGTCTCCTCCTACCACCTCCGAAGATGAACACACCGGGCAAACATAGAAACAGGGACAAATTGTGCCACTTTCACAGGACCACGACTACGACACAGATGACTGTCGAGCCCTAAAATATGAGATTGAGGCCCTTATTCAGAGAGGGCAACTTTTCAGGTTCGTAAGAAAGAACAGGGCAGATCCCCCTCCGCTCCCCAGGGGGGCTAATAAGCGAATCGAGCGGCATGCTGAGACCCCGGACTCTGAAGCTGAAGCTATACAACATCTCATACACAGAGGCCCAATGGGGGGAGATTCAAACTCCTCCCGAAAGCCTCCGTCCGAGAAGTGAATTCCGTGCAGAACCATCCTCCCCCCAAGGGCCATGGGGTCCTTGTCACTTTTTCAGATAAAGATTTAGAGGGCGTCCGAACGCCCCATTGTGATGCACTGGTAATAAACCTCCATATGGCCAACTTCGATGTGCGCCGAGTCCTGGTCGACAATGGAAGTTCGGTCAACATTCTTTTTCTAGAGGACTTCTAGGGTCTTAAGCTATCCAGGGATCGACTCAAGCCCGCCGGCTACACTCTCCATGGATTTACAGGGGTGTCGGTGATGATCGAGGGTGTCATAACTCTCGACATAACCGCTGGCAAAACTCCAATCACCCGAACTGAGCTGATGGATTTCATGGTGGTAGATGTGAAGGCCGCTTACAACGTCATCCTGGGCCGACCAGGCCAATCTGCTCTCCAGGCCATACCCTCAGCCTACCACATGAAGATGAAATTCCCCACCACATCAGGCGTGGGAGAAGTCAGAGGGAGGCAGGAGGCGGCTCGCAAATGCTACATTACATCGGTAGGAGGGCCGGTGCTCTCCCTTGAAGCCCTCAAACTCCCACAAGGGAGTAGCCAGACCATCTCAAAGCCGGTCGATGAGTTGAAAGAAGTAGCATTCTCAGAAGGAGATTCGGCCCGGACATTCTAAATTAGTAAGGTCCTTCCCCCTCCAATCAAAGAAGACATCATCCAATGTATAAGGAGTAATCGTGATCTATTCGCTTGGACCGTGACTGACATGCCGGGAATCTCCGAAGCTCCTTATGCACCACCTTAGTGTTGCTTCGGGGCCAGACCTGTTCAGTAAAGCAACGCAAATTCTCTCTTGAGCGCCAGCATGCTATCAAAGAAGAGGTTGAGAAACTTTTGAAGGCTCAATTCATACAGGATGTCAACTATCTTGAATGGTTGTCCAATGTCATGATGGTCAAAAAAAGCCAACGAAAGCTGGAGGATCTGCATTGACTTTACAGATCTAAACAAAGCCTGCCCCAAGGATCCGTTCCTGCTCCCGAGCATTGATACCCTGATTGATGCAACCTCAGGCCATGAACTCTTAAGTTTCATGGATGCATTTTTCGGGTACAACGAGATCAGAATGTTCCCTCCAGATATTCGGAATACCTCTTTCATCACCGACCAGGGTCTATATTGCTACCGGGTCATGCCCTTCGGGCTCAAGAACGCCGGTGCCACCTATCAGCACCTTGTTAACAAGTTCTTCAAGGAACAGATTGGTCAGAACATAGAAATCTACGTATACGACATGTTGGTAAAGAGCGTCAGCAAATCAGATCATGTTTCTGATCTTCAAGAGGCTTTTAATGTGTTGAGGAGACACGATATGAGACTGAACCCAAACAAGTGTGCCTTCGGCGTCTTATCCGGCAAATTTCTTGGGTTCATGGTCAGCCAAAGAGGCATAGAAGCCAATCCCGACAAGATTCAGGCCATACTCAAAATGTTAAACATGTGCAGAGACTCACCGGATGCCTCACAGCCATAGGGCATTTTCCTTCTAAGTCCGGAGAAAAATGTCTCCCATTTTTCAAGACCCTCGGAGGGGCTAAAGGCTTTTGAGTGGGAACAGCAGCAGCAAGAGTCCTTTGATCAGCTCAAGACCTATTTAGTCAACCCCCCACTCTTGAGCAAGCCAAAGCCTGGGAAAGTCCTCTACATATACCTCACCACTTCGGAGCAGACTCTCAGCGCTTTTTCTGGTAAGAGAAGAAGACAAAACGCAGAAGCCAATCTACTATGTGAGTAAGGTCCTCAGGGATGCCGAAATCTGTTATCCAAAGCTAGAAAAAATGGCCTATGCGTTGGTCATGGTGACCCGAAAGCTCTGCCCCTACTTTCAGTCTCACTCGGTTGTCGTTCTTACCGACCATCCGCTCAAACAAGTTCTCTACAAGCCCGATGCCTCAGGACGCCTTATGAAGTGGTCCATCGAGCTGAGTCAGCATGATATCAGCTATCAGCCCCGAACCGCTATTAAGGCCCAAGCCCTAGCAACGTTCATAGTAGAGAGCACAATCCTCGACGCTAGCAAAGTGATTGAGGAACCCCCATTCTGGACCGTGTATGTTGATGGGTCCTCGTGCACCGATGGGAGCAGAGTGGGGTCATCTTGACTGGCCCCGATGATTTCGCAATACTCACTCAGTATCAACTTTCGGGCATCCAACAACGAGGCTGAATACGAGGCCCTTATAGCCGACCTGTGTATAGATCATAAGGCCGGGGCCAAGCGTGTCAAGATATTCAGTGATTCGCAGCTAGTAATGAACCAGGTATCAGGGGAATACAAAGAGCGAGACGGTCGCATGGCCAAATACTTGGCCAAGGTCAAAGAACTGATGGTCTCTTTCGAAGATGAACAACTCCAGCGAATCCCCCAAGAAGAGAATGCGCAGGTAGATGCCCTCTCAAAGCTAGCTTCCTCTTCCCTCCAGGGGCTCGAACAAATTTTCTTAATAGAAGTTCTCTTGAGACCCAGCATCGAAGAAGAAGATCCCGAGCCGATGGAGACGCTGCCCCTAGAACTCGGGGAAAATTGGATAAGGTCCCTGCTCGAGTTCCTCAAAGATTTGATCCTCCCTTTAGATCCTAAAGAGGCTTGAAAGATCCGAACTAGAGCCGAGTGGTACACACTCATCGAAGGGGTCATGTACAAACGCTCCTATACTTAAGTAGACGGCAGACCCTACTTGAGATGTCTCTCTCCCGAGGAAGCCCAGTATGCTTTGAAGGAGGTCCATGAAGGGATGTGTGGTGCTCACTTGGGAGTAAGGTCCCTCACCCAAAAAATTTTGAATTATGGATACTTCTGGCCCACTCTCCTTAGCAATGCCGAACAACACGTTCGCCAATGCGGCCCCTGCCAAAAAATCTCAACGACCCACCGCTTACCTCAAGCCCAGCTCTCCTCTTTATCCAGTCCAACCCCTTTTGTAATGTGGGGAATGGACCTGCTCGGGCCTTTCCCTCCAGCGCCGGGCCAGCTGAAGTTCCTTATTGTGGCAATCGACTATTTCTCTAAATGGATCGAAGCTGAGCCTCTAGCGACGATCACAGAGAATAGAGTTCAGCATTTCTTTTGGAAAAACGTTGTCTGCAGATTTGGTGTGCCTCGAATCTTGGTAACGGACATTGGGATTCAATTCACGGGAGCGCTGTGCTGATCCCGCCTCGTCTCTACAGAGGTCTCTAAGCCAAAGAGCCGAGTAGTATCGTCGGCACCCAAGAGCCTAATGGTTGCCCCGACAGATGCCCCACTCGACGAGCCGACAACTCCGCTTTGTGCATCACCGGGATTCCGTAAAATAGGAGACAAACGAAGTGCTAACTCGTAGAACGACCTTCCTTGAGCATACTCACCCCAAGGGCAGGAAGTACTTCTGACGTTGCTCCCCTCAGAAAGCTGTCGCAGGCAAAGATTCTCCGCCTCTAGCTCGACGGCGCGCTCTTTTAGAGAGTCATCTGTCACTTTGATCTTCAAGCAAGGCAATCATCCCGAACTACTCCCTCGCAAGTCCTCAGAGATAGCCCTTCGAAGGTGTGCCGACTCTAGACTCTTCTCGAGCACCACGTTCTTTAAATCGTCTCTCTCGGATCTCGCCTCGAATAAGGAGTGACGAAGAAATTTAAGTATTAAACCTTGGCTAACGGCCATTGAGGGGCAGGACTCCTCACCTTCGGGTGACACTTCACGGAACCTCTCCTCAAGGTGCCTTATCTCAATGTCTAGACGGGTCAGAGTCACTCTTAAATGACCCGCCTCTCGCTCATCTCTATAAAGCAACGCTCGAGACCGAGCTAGCCCCAACTTGACAGTGCCTAGCTCAGAGCGGAGACGTGGCACCTCGCTATCCTGGAAAGTTGACCAAAAGAAAATGCGTAAATTACTAAGATTGAGAAGCCACATGATGGTGCTATGGCTAAATAGAGCTACTACGGAGCGATCCGAAAACAAACAAGCCCACAACTATTTCGAGACTTCACAACACTTGTCAAAAAAAAATCTTCATTCAACTTAATCAAGAAAAAAGGGTACAAGAAGTGGTGGCCAGTCCGCTATTAGGCATCCAGAACATGGGCATCCGAAGAAAAAAAACGAAGAGCGACTAAAAGAAAAAACATGGACGCAAGACGTTAAGGAATCAGGGGACCACCTTGGTAGGCGCCTCCATAGGCGCTGTGACCCCGCGTCCGTCCTCCTCGCTTGCGTGGGGGTCCTCGGCGACATCCTCCCCCTCGTCCTCTTCTTCTTCTTCTTCCTCTCTTTCAACAATCCCCTCGATCGCCGGAGCGGTGTCGCCTTCGAGGAGATCATAGAGGCAGTACCCTGAGCTGTCAAAGCCGAAGACATGCGCATCCACATGCTTCAGCGCCCGAGCATAGGACTGCTCCATGTTCGTGCGCATGTGCAGATTCGCTTCGGCCCTAATCGCCTCTGCCACTGCTTCAACTGCGAACTCCTTCTCCTTCGCCGCATCTTCAATGGCCTTCGTGGTTGTCTCCTTCTCTTTGACGGCTCTGTCCGCCTCTCTGTTCGCCCTCTCTTTCTCTAAATAGGCAACCTCGAGGAGCTGGATCTGAGCCGCCTGAGACTCAGACAACCTCTTCTCCGCCTCGTACATTTTCACAGATTTGGCACGCTCCGATCTATCTCTATCGCTCGCCGCCTTAAGCTCATTTTCTTGTTCAGCGAACTGCTCCATCATATGGCTGAAGTGGCAAGTGATCTGCATCGACAGAAACAAGAAAGAAGTTTATACACGCAAGTCACCCAAGAAAAAGAAGAGAGGAAGACTCAACTCACCGTCATGGTCTCCTTAGCGATCTCGAGGGAATCGTCACCGACCGTCCCTGCGTTCAGTGCGGCACGATCCTTCGGGGTCGGCGGGTGCTGAACCGCTTGCATACAGTTCACGGCGTCCCCAAGGAAACCGTCGTGCCGCATCACACATCAGTCAGGGACGAAGAGCTTCTTGTGCTCTTTGGTAAGAATTATCTCCGCGACCGCTGTTAGAGGGGGTGCTTCGAGCGCCAACACCTGCTCGATGGAAGTTCCTTCAGCGGCCCGGGCTAAGGAGGCAGACAGGGTAGGTGGTTCGGATTCCAAATTGACCACCGGTGCCACCAACACCGGGGCCTTCACAACCTTGGCAGATGGCGGCCCTGAGGTCGTCCTTTTTCTCTTCCTCCCATCGGGGGCCTTGTTGGCTACCGCCGACCGGCTAGATAGCATCGCCCTGAAATCCATGTCCGGAGTCTCTGTAAAAAAACGGAGATGGACATGAGGAAGAGTTAAACAAAAACTAAGAAAAACGAAAAAAATGCGAAGCATACTAGGGTCAATCGGACTAAAACCCCCACCAAAGAGGACCTCTTCGGTTAACTCCTTCCAACCCAGGGGCTCACGAGCGAGGAGTTTAGACATGATCTCATCCTCCTCCGGTGTCAATGCCTGCTTTGCCTTTGCTCACTTTAGCACCTCCTCCTTCCATCTTGTGGGAATATTCCACGGCTCGGTGCCTCAGATTAAGAAGTACTTATCCTTCCAGAATTTAATAGAGTCGGGGTTGTCTATCAGCTTCACACCGCGGCGCGATGATAAATAGTACCGATACTCCACCTTGCTCTTCCAATGAATATGGTAGAGCCTTCGGAGAACGGTGAGCTGAGGCATGACCCCTATCGCTCGGCATTGGAGCACGAAGTCGTTCACGTGCCTCCACATATTCGGCATATACTGAACATGGCTCAGGCTGTACCACTGCAGCACCTCGGCTACGAATGAGGAAAGAGGCAGACAGAGACCGATGTAGAAGGCATCGAAAGGGAAGGTGCACGTGTCAGGAGAGCTCAGTGTGCAGGCTCGAACACCGGGACCCAGGAGAAGAAGGCTGAAATCCTTCGGTATCATGAAGCTACTCCGAATCCGCACTAAATCCTTCTCCGTCAACATAGAGGGGATGTCATCGACTTCGGAGTGTTCCCTCGGCCTGCTCTCATCATACAAAGCCGATCTCCCGTACACTACCTTGGCTAGGAGATCGTCAGAGTACCCTTGAACTCTACCAAGATTTGATAAAAGGCCCGGGAGCCTACCCAACGCCCCTGCTCGTCTCTCCTTCTCCACGATCGTCACAGAGTTTACCGTTAATGCCACCCCCTTTCCCTTGTCTACCTTCGGAGCTATTATCAACGGCTGATCCCCTTCATGGTCCGAGGTGGAGGTCTCACTCCCCGAAGAAACCCTAGGCATCTCGCGAAATATATATATATATATGTATATATATATATATATATATATATATATATATATATATATATATATATACATATATATATATGCTCCATTGAAAACGAGCTTGTTTTCATGGGTTGGAAAACACCAATCTGAGCCGTTGGATCACTTTTGATCGTGATCAGCGGCTCAGATCGCCTCCGCCCATCACTCAATATCACTTAAGTGGCGGAGGGTTATTTTGGAAATTTCGTCCCAAATAACTCTTCGTCTGATTCGCTCTGAAAAAATGAATATAACCTAGGCCGTTGTTGGGAACAATGGCCTAGGTTATAAAAAATTGAATTATAGGCCGTTATTTGGAACAACGGCCTTGTTCTAAATTTTTATAACCTAGGCCGTTGTTCCCAACAACGGCCTAGGCTATAAAATTTTATAGAAATTTTATAGCCTAGGCCGTTGTTGGGAACAACGGTCTAGGTTATAAAAATTTAGAAAAAGGCCATTGTTCCAAACAACAGCCTATAATTCAATTTTTTATAACTTAAGCCGTTGTTCCCAACAACGGCCTAGGTTATATCAATTTTTTTAGAATCTGTTCAGCGAAGAGTTATTTGGGACAAAATTCCCAAAATAACCCTCCGCTGATCAATTGAAACGGGTTATGGGGAGCTCGATCTGAGCCGCTGATCATGATCATGAGCGATCTAACGGCTCAGATTGGTGTTTTCCAACCCGTGAAAACTAGACCCGTTTTCAATGGAGCATTTTCCATATATATATATATATATATATATATATATATATATATATATATATATATATATATATATATACCTTGATGTGCCAGCTATGGCCGGAGTTTTTTGCCGGAAAACTTAACGCTTAGCCGCGACCGGTAGTCGAGCCACCCAAGAGTGAAAGAAAATTCTCAAGAGTAAAAACATGAAGAATGAGAAAAGTGAAAGGGGGGGGGGGGGGGGGGTGAAGACTTATAGAGATTGAGCTATGCCACTTGGGCTTCTAAGACATTTGGGACCCCCAAAAGCAGCAAAAGGCCCAAGAAGCGCTGAATACTAAACGACAGAAGGCGTAAAGACAGAATTTCAAACGGCACCATAAATTTGCTGACAAGCTAAATCGTCTCAATAATCATGCCTGATCAAGATTCGACGGCCCTGATCTCGCCACGTCCCACGGCGCCATAAATTTGCTGACAAGCTAAATCGTCTCAATAATCATGCCTGATCAAGATTCGACGGCCCTGATCTCGCCACGTCCCTCGAAGCCAAACTCTGATCAAACGTGGCTCCGAGCACGAAAGTGGGGAAAAAACTCTCCCTCGATAAACACGCATAGATTGAGCTACATCCCTCGGAGCCAAACTCCGAGCAAACGTGGCTCCGAGCGTGAAAGTGGGTGAAAAACTCTCCCTCAATAAATGTGCTCGATCCAACAGCTCAGATTGAGCCACGTCCCTCGGAGTCAAACTCCGAGCAAACGTGGCTCTGAGCGTGAAAGTGGGGAAAAAACTCTCCCTCGATAAACGCGTTCGATCTAATGGCATAGATTGAGCCACGTCCCTCAGAACCAAACTCCGAGCAAGCATGGCCCCGAGCATGAAAGTGGGGAAAAACTCTCCCTCGATAAACGCGCTCGATCTAATGGCATAGATTGAGCCACGTCCCTTGGAGCTAACTCCGAGCAAATGTGGCTCCGAGCGTGAAAGTGGGGGAAAAACTCTCCTGCAATAAATGCGCTCGATGCAACAGCTCAGATTGAGCCACGTCCCTCGGAGTCAAACTCTGAGCAAATGTGGCTCCGAGCGTGGAAATGGGATAAACATCGCCTCAAAAAACATGCTCAATCAAGATTCAACGGCTCAGATTGAGCCACGTCCCTCGGAGCCAAACCCCGAGCAAACGTGGCTCCGAGCGTGAAAGTGGGGAAAATGGCTCCCTTCCAATGCGCACTCACGATCGGAGCATCTAGATTGCGACACGTCATCAAGCAACAGATCCACCATCAGATCGCTCCGAAATTCACACCAACAGTATGATCAACGCTCCAGATCGCGCCACGTCGATATTCCATAATTAATTCTTTTATTTAAATTATTAATTCGAATTAATTATTTAAAAATTGCGAAAAATAATTAAAAATTCAAGAAAAATTAATTAAAAATTCTAAAAGATATAAATTCAGGGAAATATTTTTGAACTCCTGGGTGAATAATTATTAATTAGAATGATTAATTAATACTTTTTGAAGATACGCTGTTGATTCGCAAAATTGAATAAATAATTCGAAAAATAATTTAAAAATTAGAAAAAGAATCGCAAAAAATCCAGAAAAAATTGAGAATAATTTTGGGCATTTTACAAGCTCAGAAAAGCGTCGTTACACCTCGAGCAAGATCCAAACTCCCCCGAGAACTCCGATAAAATCCCGTACGCCATTAGAACAGTAAAACTACTCCCAAAGGCTGTTAAACTCAGTTTTCGGGAGTGGGGGGGCTCGTGATATAGCTAAAATTAGGATAAAATCGAGATCGTTCAAATCGGGCGCGAATCTTAAAGCTCTCAGAGGTAAAACGGTAATTTCACCTACAAACGGGTCCAAATTGGGAACTTGGTCTTTCTTCAAAGCCTAATAGCCCAAAAATGGATCTGTCCTACTGGATATGGGTAGCAACCTGTTACAAACCAACCCAGATGGATAAAGAGTAATTCAAATTCGTGGTTATCCCTAAAAGACAGTTTAAACAGTCCCTCTTATCACGAAACTAGTCAAACTCTCTTCTTATCCATAAACATCGGGAAGTAGAGATTTATCCTTATCTCGACACTAGTTCCTGATGCGACTATAAATACCCCTCTCCCCCCACCGTAACAAGGTAATCAATCTTTTTCCACCTAAAGCTCTTTCATAATCTTCCTGATTACTGACAAGAGCGTCGGAGGGTACGTCGCTGGGATCCTTCCGGGTGTATCGAACTTTTTGCAGGTTCACGGCAGCGGCAAGAAACCAGTCAAAACGCCGGTGAAAGTCGACGAGTTTGCTTATTTGTTTCCTTCAAGAATCCACAAATTCATCTGTTTGCTCCCACACCAAAATCAGCAGTAACAGTAAATAAAGAATATAATAAGAGAGTTGGAGTTGCATGTGCGATGTACGGACTTATTTTGTTACAAATGAGGTTTGTTTGATGACGAACTCTTTCTTTAAAATAGTAGAGATTAAAAATTAATTAATATGTAACGTTTACGGGAGAAAATTTCTTTTAAATGACGATTCTAGCTTATCATGTTAGACTGAGTAGAGAGAGTTTTGTGATATGGGTAAAAATCGTGGTTGATCTCCGCCGAACGATTCTAGCACGAATCGCAAAGCAACATATTGGGCTCAACGCCAACCTCTTTACTGGTCCAGGCCATATAGCTCCACGGGCCTTCCGCATGCCCATTTGTGCACCCCGGTGAATCATCCGCTGTTTGCACCAGATGCTCCATCAGTTACGCCGTAACCGCGGTCCTAAGATTATGGATCTAATCAATTCCATATCCGAGATCAAGGGGATTTCTATACTGCCCAGAGATCTCTCCATAACAAATATCCCCCGGACCTATAAATAGAACATCTATTGTACTGTTACAGAGTAATCACTCTTTTTGCTATAAAACTCCTTCCACTAAATTACTATTTTCTGACTTAAGCATCAGAGGTAGGGATGCTCTCGGATAAGGATCGGATTTGATCCGTATCTGAATCCGAAACTTTTACAGATATCTGCTTAATTTATTATATATTTATTTAATAAATATATATAGTTATATACTTTTAAAAAAAACCCTACCATATACTCTCATATTTTCTAAATTCTTAACAGTCAACATTCAACAACCCCTTCCTCTCAACTACTCTAGTCAGCCCGTCGGGAAAAAAAAAACCTTCCCCTTCACTTCAACCCGTCGAAATTTCTTCTCATCGTTGTTGATTACTCCGACCAACTTCATCTCCCACTTTCTCCTCATCGACTTCACCTCTACCCTGTCTATTCAGAAACCCTAGTTTCCCCAAATCAGAAACCCTAGTTTCTCTACTTCCCCAAATCAGAAACGCTAGTTTGTAAATTGGAAAACTCCCAAACCCTGTCTCTTCTTCTCCGTCTCCTACACCCATACCCTCCACGGTTGCATCCCCAACTCAAAAACCCTATTTTTCCAAATCAGGAAAAACCCAAATCCAGTGACTTTTTATGATATTTGTTGTTGCTATTCAAGTGTTCAACTCAGAAATTTGTTTTTGTTGTTGTTGTTGTTGTTGTCTTTACCGCCAACAAAAGTCAGAGATTTCACAAGACAGTATGAATCTTTTTTCTCTCTCTCTAACTATCTTTGAATGTTATTAAATGTTATTTGTTGCTGTTGTTGCAAAGTGATAAATTAAATGTTATTATGTTATATTCTTTTTAACAGAAAATAGTGTTCAACTGTTTATCATGTCTTCTCCTAATGAACAATCTATCACTCAACCCATTAATACTGAATCATCAAGTAATTCAAATTCTTAAGTACGAAAACAACCGAAAAATAGATAAGAAGTGTGGAAAGATTTTGAAAAATATGATGGGGATGTAAAAGAAATGGTGGATGGGAAAGAGGCAGTAGTAAAACGCAAAAAGGCTGAGTGCATACATTGTGATTTCAAAACTAGTACAGAAAGTAGACTTAGAACTACACACCTAAAGAACCATATAACATGTTCAATGAAAACGAGAGCTCTTGGAGAGAACCAGGTAGCTTTATTAGCTTTGCGAACTATTCTGGTGAGCCTTGCGATTTCTGAGGAAGCATATGAATTGTGACTCTTCTGCTATTTATTTTCATAGCATTGCCATCAAATGAATGATTATTTCCGTGTGGACATGCAACTGTTATTGGCTCAGCATGCTTCAAGTATCTGAAGGGTGTCATCCATTCCAAGCTGTGACTGTAAGCTGTTTGTATCTGATATTCACCTATGAATTTCTTTCTTTAATCTAGACTGGCTGATAGTTCACAAATCTCAGTTTTTCCATGCTGTTGTGCCAAAGATACATGGAGCGATTTTTGTCATGGGCATCTGTTATGTTTGCATCAACTCCACATCCTAGAAGCCCGCTCTCCTGATATTCTTGTTCATTTTGTGTAGATAGAAAATGGTTCCCGTAGATTTCATCTATCCGATATTATCCCATTTCCCCGAGATCTCCTCCGATATCTCCAATCCGAGACGAAATACCCCTTGCCGAGATGAGTCTCAAATCCGAGATTTAAAACCTTGGCAAAAACTATATGTTTGATATCCGAATTCGTATCCGTTATCCGGTAGACCGTATCCGATTCACATCCGTATCAGAAATTTGCGGATACAAATATGGTTTTTTTTTTTCCTGAGTCATATCTGTATCCGTATCTGAATCTGTCTTTGTAATGCGGATACGGATGTTGGTATAACTAATATCCGATCCGTATCCAATCCGAAAGCATCCCTAGGGTTTGTCGCCGGGAATACTCCCAGTGTCTCAGGTTTCTTTTTGCAGGTCGGAAAGTCAGCCGCCTCCCCGCCAATCCATTCAACCTCACTTCGGGTCCGGCGCGAAGGTCAGGATCACTACTGTTTTTCCAAGTACATTAATTCATATTATCTGTTGCCCCCACACTCTTAAAAACAACTGCAATACTTTGATATGCATTTTGAACTAAATTTTCTTTTCTTCAAATTTTAAGTAGATAAAAACAAAAATCATGTATGGGTTAAATGGATTAGAATCTATGGGGCTGTTTAGGTGGGTAGTGGATAATAGAGTGGATTCACCATTTGCAGTGATGGGGGATTGGGGACCAGTCCTTTTCCTTTTCCTTTTCCTTTTCCTTTTCCTTTTTGTTTGTTTTTGTTTAGGCGAGAAAGTGGACTGCTCACTTACCCCAATTTGGTGGGTCCGACCCGATGTCGGCTGCGGTTCCAGCTGGTTTTGACTCAAAGCTGATCCGCCAAATGCGGTACGTTAAAAAATGATTGGTCTGCACAAATTATTCTACACCCCCTACTTTTTCAGGGAAAACTGTCAGACCCAAGATACATACCCAGGCACAGAATCAAGCATTCACATGAGAGTCATCAAAGGAAAGCAAGCAAGATTTGTGGGGACACAGCACTGCACATAGTTTATTTATTTTCAGTAAAAATCCAAAATTTCACACCATATGTTTTTTTTCCCCTTTCTAGTTCTACGGGGCCAGATTTGCAAATGCAATACATATTCATGCTAAGAGTGCATTAGGATCGGGTTTTAAAAACAATTTTCAGTTTTTAAAATCAAAATATAAGATAATTTTGTTTGGAAACAAATTTTTCGAAAACTCATTTTAAAATTTCATACTCAAAACGTATGTTTAAAATGACTTTTTGAAAACAGAAAAACTCTGTTTTCTGAGATAAGTTTTTTCATTTACCAACCAACATACTGTATTTGTATTTATCTATATAATAAATTACAAAGAAAGCTATCAAGTGGCTCACAATTAATCTCCCCTAAAATCAAAGGTCTAGATCAAACCTCACAAAACATATTTTCCCTCCAAAATTTCAAACCCCAAAACAAAATTTTTCCCTCCAAAACTAAAAAACTTATTACTTTATTACTATCTCTCTCTTCTCTCTTCACTTTTTCATATTTCTCTATTTCTCTCTCTCTCTTTCTCTCTCCCATTCTTTCTATATTTACTTAGAAATTTATTAGATTTTCAGAATTTTAATGTTTTTTTTGCACATGTTATATTGAAAATAGTAAATATTTCTTCAACTCTACACTTAAATTTCTAAGAAGTTAGATTTTATACTTCCATTTATAATTATTTTTCGACATATACTAATGGAAACATGGACTTTATTTACAACTAATTATTGTCATACTATTCAAACTTGAGCTACATAATTGTTGTTTTACTGTTTACAGGCTTTTCGTGTTTTGTATTGTTCCGAAGACGTGCCGTAGGCACATGCCCACGGGCAAATCTAGTATATCTATCTATATAATAAAACACAAAGAAAGCTATCAAGTGGCTCTCCTTCAATCTCTTCCAAAATCAAAGGCCCAGATCTAACCTCACAAAACATATTTTTCCCCCAAAAGTTTTCCCCCAAAACTCAAATTCAAATCTCCCACCCAAAACAACTCCTATATTTATTTAATTATTTTTTTTTTCTCTCTCTCCCTCCCTCTTCTATTTAAAAAATTAAACAAATAAAAAATTTTAAATTTTAAAAAATTAAAGAAATTTAAAAACTAAAAAAAATAAAAATTTAAAATCTTTAAAAATCATATAATATGTTTTTTGCTGGACCCCCAAAAGTTTCTCATATAATATGTTTGCTACTTCAATTAATTTGCTGGACCTCCAAAACTAATTTATATGATCAAATAAGGTGCATCGTTCCGGATATGTGCCGTAGGCACGTGTCAACGGGCAAACCTAGTGTATATATAGAGTAATGCTCCATTGAAAACGGGTTTGTTTTCACTGGGTTGGAAAACAGCGATCTGAACCGATGGATCGCTCTTGATCGTGATCAGCGGCTCAGATCGCTGCCGCCCATCACCAGTCTCACTTAAGTGGCACAGGGTTAATATGAGAATTTTGTCCCAAATAACTCTTCGCCACTTTTGCTCTAAAAAAATGAATGAACCTAGGCCGTTGTTGGGTAAAACGGCCTAGGTTATAAAAAATTGAATCATAGGCTGTTGTTTGGAACAACGACCTGTTTTCAATGGAGCATTTCTCTCTCTCTCTCTCTCTCTCTCTCTCTCTCTCTCTCTCTCTCTCTATATATATATATATATATATATATATATATATATATATATATATATATATAGGGGTCGGTTCGGGTGAGAACCAACTCTGGGGTGAGAACCTAAGGGCCTATCCTAGCCATTCATCTGTGTAATCTTAACGGTCAAGATTTTTTAAAATTAAAACAATAAGATTAATTAATTTTTGCATTAAGATGTCAATCCCTTTAATTAAGGGATGGGGACCGCGTAATAAAAGGAATAATTATAAATTGCCTTTTTTTGTGTGCGACGGTTAAGGCAAATTTGGTCAAATTGGAGAGAGAAATAATTTATTCCCGTAAAATATTGGAGAAGATTTTGTTTCCCAAATTAATAGCAACTGCAGAATCATTCACCATTTCGTTCCTTACAGTTACTGTTTATTACAGTTGCTATTTATAATTATTACAATTGCTGTTTAAGTGGTCAGGTATTGCTGTATAATTATTCCAGTTGCTATTTATAATTATTACAGTTGCTATTCGAGAAGATTTTGTATCCCAACTTAATAGCAACTTCAGAATCATCACCAATTCGTTCCTTCACCAATTCGTTCACTATATAGCAACTGACTGTATTGTAAGTAGATACAATAGCAACTTCAGTTGCTATTTATAATTTTAACTTCAGTTGCTATTTATAGTATTCCTTCACCAATTTCAGTTGCTATTTATAATTATTTCAGTTGCTATTTATAATTATTACAGTTGCTATTCGAGAAGATTTTGTACCCCAACTTAATAGCAACTTCAGAATTATTACGCGGTCCCCATTCGTTCACTATATACCAATTCATTCACTATATAGCAACAGACTGTATTGTAATATATACAATAGCAACTTCAGTTGCTATTTATAATTTTAACTTCAGTTGCTATTTATAGTATTCCTTCACCAATTTCAGTTGCTATTTATAATTATTTCAGTTGCTATTTATAATTATTACAGTTGCTATTTATAATTATTACAGTTGCTATTCGAGAAGATTTTGTATCCCAACTTAATAGCAACTTCAGAATCATCACCAATTCGTTCCTTCACCAATTCGTTCACTATATAGCAACTGACTGTATTGTAAGTAGATAAAAATTTCATATTTAGCAATATTGTACGTAGCAACAAATGTTGTTCATCCTGATGAAGATTGGGGTTCGGCTGAAAATAAAATAAAAAAGGCAATATATGTTGCCTAATAATCTGTGATCCCCACTAACTTGCAACTGTTTAATAATTTGTGATCTTTCATTCCTATTATTACACGGTCCCCATCCCTTAATTAAAGGGATTACGCGGTCCCCATCCCTTAATTAAAGGGATTGACATCTTAATGCAGAAATTAATTAATCTGATTGTTTAATTTTAAAAAAATCTTGACCGTTAAGATTACACAGATGAACAGCTGGGATAGGCCCTTAGGTTCTCACCCCAGGGAATGGTTCTCACCCGAACCTTCTCCTATATATATATATATATATATATATATATATATATATATATATATATATATATATATATATATATATATATATATATATACTAGGTATGCCCATGGCACGGCACATATTCGGAACTGCATATAAATTTATTTGTAGTTATTTGATTGTATGAACTGCATATAAATTTATGCATTTATTTGGAGTCATTCACTATACCTCTTTAATAAACCTTCGTTAAATTGTTTCAGTTTTTTAATTATTTCAACTTTATTGCCCTTAAATTTCTCAATATTGACTTAGCCACTTCTCCTGAAACATAACTATTTTTTCAAGAAATGTGAGCACATCCATTAAAAATATACATCCATTAAAAATATGCACTATGCAAACAAAAAAAATCTGAGTGTAAATAAATATAAAGTATTATATCTCACTGTGTACATGGCGGAAGATTTATGTATCTACACAACTTTGAGACATAAGATTCAATCATTCTACAGACATTCTTTCGCCCTAAAAGTTTCCAATTCAGATGAAAATAAATTTAATTAATTATAATCTTATAACCAATTGGATTGTCTGGGACTGGGATAAAATGCTTCAGAAGTACCTTAACATGTGCTTATTCTTCTTTTGCAGCCTGAGGTTGTCGAGAAGCTTGTAGGTTTGTGTGAGGCAATACCATGGAAAGATGCGAAAGAGGTGAGCATTTGATCATTTGCTTCTAAAAGCATGAATAAAAAATTTGTTGTAATGCTTGGATCATTTTAAATTCTTGGATTCTGGAGTGCATTTGATCATTTTAAATGCTTGGATGCTGGAGTGCATTTGTAACATAGGTCTTTATTCTGATTTATGCAATGGATTGAAATGTCACATGGTTCAAAAGTGCAAAGAAATATATGAGAATTCCCTTGTAGATGGAATGCCCACGAAGATAGGCTTTGTCTTTGGAAAAGTGAAGTCACTTGGTGCAAAAAAAATGATATATGGAAAAAGCTCGGACATTAACAGATGTAATGTATACCTTTTGTATGTAACGGAAAACTCCCCATCAATATTGCTGCTTGTTAGCTTTGAGTGGACTTATTAAAAAAAATTAAAATTAATTGTTTTTTTCTTCTTCTTTTGGTTGGTTATTAAGCAAGGTTAATTAATTATTGTGTGTTTCATATTTTAATTCTATTATTGTTTGGACTATTTCGGACCATAAATGAGCAAAATTCCTTGTGTAAAAATAGATGGTTTTGTATTGGTTGATTCTTTCACATACAGTTGTATACCCTACTGAGATTCTTCAAAATACTTACAGGTTTTTACCTTGTGTGTGCATTTGCCAAAGTGTTAATGGTGAGCACTTTTGGTGAAAGATTGTATATTGTATGAATTGTATCCTGGCTAAATTGTATCTTGGCTGATTGTATATTGGCTGAATTGTATCTTGGCTGATTATAAACTTGGCTGATTGTATCTTGGCTGATTATATTTATAGCTGATTGTATTTTGGCTGAATTGTATCTTGGCCAAATTGTATCTTGGCTAATCGTAATCATGGCTGATTGTATCTTGGCTGATTTGTATCCTGGCTGAATTGCATCTTGGCTGATTGTAATTTTGGCCGATTCCTTTGACAATTTCCTCTAAAATTTTACAGGCAGTTAATATTAATCCTTCCCTAAAATTTTCATATTAGCGAAGATACAAAATAAAAACGAAGATTTCGTTTGAAAACATAAGAATTCTGCTCTTTAAGAGCAATTCCTTAGACCAACTCCAACGCGGCTCGCTATTCCTCCCAAATCACCAATATAGCGACTAAATCCCTAAAAATCCTCTCCAACGGACTCGCCAAATCTCTTGCCATCCTGGCAAGCCAATTTTCGCTCGCGATCCGCTCGCCAAATCTGGCGATTTGATCCCGCTCGCCAGATTGGGTTCTTCATCTTCTTCATTGGGTTCTTTTTATTGGGTTTTCTTCTTCTTCATCAGGTAATAATATGTTTTTTTAGGTTTTTTTTAGCAGTGGTTTTTGAATATGAATTTACTGCAATATGAATTTACTCCACTATATAAATGAATCAGTGTAGCTGTTTTGGATATGAATTTTGGATCGAAGTTGTTGTTCTTGTTTAAATAATCTATATGAAAATTGTTAGCTACCTGTGGATTAGAAATGTTGTCATTTTAGAAATTTGGAGATGGTCTTACCCCCAATCATTCTTCTTTCACTTCACAGCTTGAGGATTAGAAATGTTTATAATTAAATTGGGAAACGAGAAGTGAAATGTTTATAAGCTGTGAAGTGAAATGTTTATAAACAAAGGATTAGAATTTTGTTCTTGGTAGATTGGTGCATCGGTAATTTTATTCATTGGGTTTGGAGATGGTCTTACCCCAATCTTATAAGCTGTGAAGTGAAATGTTTATAAGCACTGAAGTAATCTGATTTGTGAAGTTTTGTGAACCTGACATGAACCTTACATGACATTACTATAGTATCAGCTTGATTATACCTGACAACCATATTAGAGCTTACTATAGTATCTGATTTACTATAGTATCAGATACCTTACTATAGTATCAGATACCTTACTATTATTTTAGAAGAGTAAGTCACCAGTGATATATCCATGAATATAATGGCATACGAGTTCTACTGTGATTAGTTTATGAACTCTCTTAATGAAAATTGCAATTCAACTTTATGAACTCTCTTAATGAAAATAGGTTAACAGAAATACAATGAATTTCATTATTCATATCTTGCTTTGTGTTTATAAACTCCATGATTAGAAGAGGAGAAATATTACTACCAGGAAAAAAGTTTAATTATATGTGAATTGTCCCAATTTTTACAACAGCTAGTTTATAAATAAACTCTAAATTAAAATTAAGAACTCAATAGCATAAGATACTAAAACATAAGCTGCATGAAATTAAAATTAAAAGAAACTTCAGCTAAAAACTCTCTCTAAAAATAAATTGAAGTTGCCCTCGTGACTTACTCTTCTAAAAGAATAGAATCAGATACCTGCTACTATTATTTACTATAGTATCAGATATCTGACTGTTTTTGAACCATCATTTTTTTTAACCATCATGTTTATAAACTCCACTCCTTGTTTCAATCTTTTGAGGTGACAAGCAAAGGAAGTTATTACCAAATTTAGTAATGCAATATGATTTTTGATCAAATGGCCAGAACAGAGGTTCATCAGCTTCACATGAAGTTGCTTATACCTGACATATATTATAGATGTTACCTGAAATGTTGTCATTTAAAAAAAATATTATTGTAACTATTTATTAGTAAATAAAAATTAAATTATTTATGGCTAGCCAAAATAGATAGCATGGTTGGAGTGTGAGTTTATTTCGCTAGCCAAATTATCCATTTGTTATCTATTTTATCTATTCTAGCTAGCCAAAATAGCTAGCATGGTTGGAGATGCTCTTACGAAATTTTGCTCAAAATTAAAAAAGTTAACATCACAGGCAATAAATATCAATCCTCCCCAAGTAAATCCAAGCAACATCACACAGACATCATATATATAGTGCTCTGGGGGAAAAATCTTCATATAACTACAGATACAAAATAAAAACCAAGACATCGTTTGAAAACATAATAGATTTTAAGAAATTTAGTAAAGACTTCGACAAAACCTCTCCTAAAATATTAGCCATTTTACAGCAATTTCTTACGGAATTCTGCTAACAATTAAAAATATAACATCACAAGCAATAAATATCAATCATCCTCAGGCCAAATCAAGCAAGATCACACAGACATCATATATATAAGGCTCTGGGAAAAAATAATCATAATATAATGCAAAATACAAAATAAAAATCAAAATTTCGTTTGAAAACATAATAGATTTTTAGAAAAATATTTCAAAAATCAACACAGAACCCAATACTCCACAACTTTGCGGGTACGGGTATTAACATAACTATATTATATCATCATTATATACAGATACTTACATCATCTCAAAAAATGCTAAATATTACAACTATTACATCCTTCACCAAAATATACACCAACCAACCGAATGATGAAAAGAAAATTACAGGGTTGTAAGAAAACACAACATTGAGCCTGTAGCTGCATTATTGTGCTTCTAACTGCATGTTGCTTTGTTTGCTCAAGTATCAAAACATAATCCTGATGTTGAAGCTCTGCTTGTTATCAGATGCAACACCTAGGCCTCATCCCAAGCTTCATGTATGCTCATGGTTTGCTTGTTCGCAGTTGCTCCACCACATCTCTGATCCCAAGCTTCACTCAAAAAAACTGAAACTCGAAATACTCTCAAAGACATACACAATTAAAAGATGTTATTAGGGGACTAATTCAAATTTAGATAATATCAAACAAATAAAACAGGTAAATTTAAGTATTGAAATGGATCAGAACACATGTTTTTCCACCGTCATAAGGGCTAAGAGAACACCACAATTATGAGCACAATTATGAGTAGAATTATATGGCTCAGTATCACCACTAATTCTCTTCACTATCTAACTTAGAACTATGAGGATTACAGTATCACACTAATTATGGCTCAGTATCACACCATAAACTAAGAGGATTACAATAAAGTCCAAATTTATTTTGACATACATTTAATTTCCTTCTTATTTTTAAAACAAAAATCACTTTTTTTATGTGATGAACCATTACCCACGGAAGAATATGTGATAAACCATTACCCACCGTAGAAATTGCATCTCTTTTTAAAACATAATTCACTTTTTTGAATTGCAATCTCGAGTATTTGAGCACTATATTTTACTTGAGTGCCAAAAACTCTGAACAAAAGATACATGATTTTAGGCATGCTAGCAGAAAGGAAATCTAAAATAAGAAGAATATGGTACTTCACATGAAGCTTAAACCACAAAGGAGGAAGCCATTTAAGGTTGAAATTCTAAATCTTTAAGTTATCGGGAATTCTCTTGATATCTTATCTTGTCTTATTTGATCTTTTTGAAGTCCCTCTTTAGCTATTAGCGACTATAGAATATCTATTTGTTCATGCTTCAAAATACATTTATTTTTAATTTTTTCATATAACAAAAATCATTGTTTTTTTTGAATTTTAGTTTACTTAGAGGACCTAAGAAGACAATGTCTTAATCTTGTCTGTATTTATGACAACAATTGCATATGATCCTTTTTTGGGTTAATTTCCTCATTGAAATTTACTCTGTTGAAGGCAGTGAATAGATATGGTCACGTGAACCATATTCTTCTTTTTAAGTATATATAGCACATGTGTGATGCCACTGGAGTTTTGATAAATGTCATGTTCTAACTGCAGGTGCCATCCTGCGCTTCTAAAGTGATGTGTTGATGTCTTCAAGGACTGAATTATATTGTCCCTAGTATGGCTACTGCTTTGCTTAATACTTATCTATCTACAACTTTGTTTCAGGTGTACTGCCTTTGGATTCGTTTACAAAATTGCTACCTTCGAAAAGGCTGCAGGATTTTAGGTTAATTGCATTTGATTATTTTATAAAAACCTTCTGAACGCACTTGAAGAACTCTAACCTATTTGAGATCTATTTTTATGTATAGGCATTAATCCAGTTCACGGACTTACAGCCTGCAGCGGAGGCAAGAAATGCCTTAGATGGAAGGAGCATTCCAATGTAGCGCCCATTCACTTACCATTTGCTATTCAGCACTTTCAGAGTTGATTTTGTATCATTTAAAGACATCGATTGGATGTTTATCTTACTTTATGTTCAGATATCTGCTCCCAAAACATGTTGTTGTGTCATTTGCGAATTTCTTACTCTACTCATATAGATTTGAACATCAGGTTTCAGTCACATCGCAGCAGGTATCAAAATATGAACAAAAAACATTACCTTTAGTCCTAGTTTTAATAGATATATTAATCCTTTTTCAATTTTCATTTTTGCTTTAGCCTATTAAAAATTGTTGGAAATTATTTTTGTACCTTTAGCTAGTACTTTCTCATATAGGGATTAGAAAGCAAGCTGCCGAGGTTTCAACTGTCAATTAATTTGCAACCTCCATAATCTCATCATCCTTTCTTGGTGTGTTAGTTTCATACTGAATAATTATATGTCAAATTAAATTTATGTCAACGGTCAGAACTATATGTCATAATAAATGTATGTCAAAATAAATTATGAGTAGAATTATATGTTTCTGAATGATCAGAATAAGAATCAACTATAGCTTTATCAACCACTTTTAATACATTTTCAAGCTGGATGAGAAGTACTTACTACCTACCTATGTCCTCCCATGTATGACATTCACCGTCAATACCGAAATAGAGCCTTATAATGTCTCGCTCTCGCTCACTAATTGTTGCGCATAGAAACTTGTTAACTTCATCCTGAAATGAGCAATTACAGAAATCCCAATGACTATACAGTTTTTTTCTAAATTATTCTTCTGAGTGCAAAGACATATCTAACTGAACGGAAGACCAATTTGTTAAGAATATGTGTGGATACAGATTCAAGGAAAGTTAATATGTTCTACAGCGAGAATAATTATGAGGTGTACACTTTATATGAATTACTTTGTTACCAATGTATTAATGATTTATTTTGGTCCAACTTTTTAGAATATTAATGAGGTTTTAGAATAATCTACAGTTCATTTCCGGAAGACAAATTTAAATTTACTGAAAATTGCTACATAAGTTCATGATGAAAGTTCAATCTCTTCAACAAATGCAATATATATTAAAACTTGCTTCGGTTACCTTGAGGGACCATTCTTCAAATTCATGCCAAGGGATATTTTAAGGTTGTTATCTGCGATGCACTACACCAGTAGAAGGAAAATAGATTTCAGTTAATATACATTTGCACAGAGATTTACTTTATTTCTTAATACATCAAGTTGCTAAACTTACACTGGGAAGAGTCTCACTATGTAGGTCATTGGGAGAGGGAAAGACTTCCTTATCTAAAGAAAATACTTTACCAACAACCTGCTTTTCAACAATAGAATACTTAATAAAAGGAGAGGAATAATTACATTGCACAAAACATTTGTTGCGGATTTAGTAGCTCTGTAGCATTTCTCACTTTCTTTTCAGATATTTTCAGATATACTGCGAGATTCTATAGGTTCAGAAAGAAACAAAGTCATTTATCTAGAAGTCATTGAAGGAACAAATATTTAATTTGAAGAAAGAGAACAAATTGGACATATAAAATTGCATAAAATCTTTCTTTTGAAGGGAAACAACATAAAATCTCTATGAACCATTATGATAAAGGAAAAGTCGCAGATGGAGATATCTGTACTTACATCCACTGACGGTGTGATTCCTCTCTCTTCTGATCTAATCTTTGCATTTCGAATTGAACTTAAAGACTTCAAACAAAATGTTTTAGTAGTCAATCAATCACATTACGTCAAAAATGCCAGATTATATGAAGGGGTTAGATATTGAAGCCTTGATGTATCCAGACATTAATGAGACCAAGTAGTCCTCGTACTGCGGCTCTGTGAATTGCTTCGATCTGTTTGAGTAAAAAAAGTAATTTTGGACAAAATCATTAGTACCAGCACTGATTACAACCATGGAGTTGTTGATGATTTTCTGTGCTTCTGTTCGACCAACTAATTTTCTCAGGTGAAGCTTGTAATGCTTCAAGTACTCTATGTGTACGGTTATGCATTCTTGGAATGCCACTAAATCCCCAGTACAATTCTAAAAGCCCATGTCATACCTCTTAGAGCTTTAGTCGTGCTCTAAAAATTTTAAATTATTATACTCTTCGATACAGTTTAACTCTAAGTTATTAGCTATTTTTGAATTTTTTGTAATACTTCCTCAAAAGATTCTATTTAATTTTATCTTTGTTATTTATGAATTACAAATGCAGCACTGACATTTGTAATTGAAAGTTACTTGAGTGATTGTATCGAACTCACGTACTGACAATATAAAAGTTTGTGACCTATCGTGTTGGGATACATGTCTATGCAACTACATGCTAATGTCGATCTACAACTCTAAAAGCCTACCCCTTTACCTCCACATTATCTCAATCAAACAAACTAAAAAAATAAAAAAAAACCTCACCTTCTCATAAAGCTCATCTAGCGCATCCGTTGTAATTGTATACCCAACTCTAAATGTCGGCACCAACAAACTATCCACCATATTCCTACTCACCACTCTCTGCATTGTCGTAAACGGCACCACACTCCCCAACTCTACCCCCACCGGCAAAGTCACCCCCACCTTCACCGCCCCACCACTCCCTCCCACCGCTGCCCCTGCAGCTGCCTCCACATCCTTCACCACAATCCTCCCCATGGGCCCCGTCCCCACCACTCCTGCCAACTCCACCTGTTATAAAAACAACCAGGACATAATGAACATAATGAATTTAGAGCATGAATAAGGCTCTGCTTAGCAGTACATTGGAGAGCATTTTTGGATCTAAAAGCATTTCTAAACTCAAACTCAAAATAGGTGTTCGAAAACTTAATTAAATGTGTTTAGCCAAAATAACTTTTTCCAAACTACTACTTTTATCCTTTTCCATAACTGCCTGACAAACCTAAAGATAAACTAAACAATACTCTTTCTCTGAAGACCTATCCTTGTCAGGAATGCTAAATAGTGAGAGAACATGCATGATTAAACACATTCACCAATATAACAAAGGTATATACCTTGCAGAACGCCTTCCAATATCCCCACCCCAACTTTCATCCAAATATCACAACAATGAGATGTCCGTATCGAGGCATATATTACAAAAGTTAGAGGAGGAGATAGGTGGAAAAACCTTACTTTTCACATGCACCCTTCCTACATCGATCCGCTTGATATTTTGCCATTTCAGTTAATCAAAACCAAATATATATTCTAATCAATTTGCAGTTTTGCATAGTAAGACAATAATTATACTTTCTGAAAATTGAAACTACAATCAAATCATTATACTTACTCTTACTAATCAAGTTGCAGTTTTGCATTATTAACAATGGCTAAAAAAGTCTGCTTTTTAACTAAAATTTAAAAAACTGGAAGGAAAAATGGTTATCCTTTAGATAATAGAATTTAATCATGCCAAATTTGAGAATGCCACGCTCCACTGGAAAGAAAACTTCTGTAGGGATCTAGTATGTTCCAAATGGTATGTGAACCAGGTTTAGAATTGTGAGATAGCTCAATCCATATTCATGAAAATGGGAGGAAGAATCTGTATCACTTTCTCATCGATGTTCACTTTTTTCATTTCCAATTACTTCCCTATCAACTAACCAACAACATAAAGCTTTATTCCCCCCATCAAATTGGAGGACAAAAACCCCATCGTCATCATCCTAAAAAAAACCCATATTCATCATCCTAACATCTGATCCTCCCATTTCAACTAAGTTCCACATTAGCATGCACAAAAGCTCAAAACCCAAAGATTATAAATAGATAAATTATAATAAAAAAAATCAAAATCAAAATCCAAAATTTCACCCGAATTACCTACAAGAAAAATTCTAACTATAATTCACCTAAACTACAATTTACCTACAATTCTAACTACCAGTGATGGGTCTTTCTAACTACAATTCTAACTACAATTCACCCAAGGACAATTCTAACTACAGTTCACCTAAGCTACAATTCTAACTATCAGTGATGGGTCTTTCTCAAACAAAGCCTATAAGGTACAATTCACCTAAAAATCCAATCTTTACATGAGAATGAGCATCAAAATTGAAATTTGACTGACCCAGAGGGGAGGATAAGGAGGACAGCGCCAGGAGGTGAGGCGTCGGGGCTGGCTTCAGGAACCGGGCCGTCGAGGTGGTGGTTGCAGGAGGCAGGGCGTCCGGGCTGGCTTCAGGAGGCGGGGCCAACTTGCTGCATTGCATATATTTAGGGTTTTCCCAACTTTATATGAATGTGTTATTGGACTAACTTTTTACAGCAATATATTTGGGCAACGCTAACCGGCTGGTGGCAACAGCCTTCTACAAAGCGTTCACATCATTCTCAGGGACATCCTCATAAGAATCGATAGAAACAACCTTTGCATTTTTCTGCATCAAATGAAATAAGGAGTCCAATCAACATCAACACAAATTCATGAATAAGCAATCAATTTCATAGACATGATGGCGGAAACAAAAGAAATATGCAGTGAATATAAGATCTATCAGAATTCTAAGATTAAAAGTATACATACCCTGAATGTGTCACATCGACCATCGCTGCCTTTGTAGGGGTAATCGTCCTCAGTATCAAGCCCACCATTATTGACGATGAATTGGAAAGCATAGTCCATGAGACCACCATTGCAACCCTGGTTGTACGATGTGTCACAATCCACCAACTCCTGTTCTGAGAGCGAAATCAATTCTCCGGTCACGATCTGGTCAATCCCTTCAACTGCTGCCACAGTTGAAAAGGCCCAGCAACTCCCTGTTCAACCACAACAACAATCTCAGTTCCACCTCACTATAATCAACAAATCAATAATCTACAACAACCCTCTCTACTATCTCCTAATCCAAAAAATAAAAAAAATAAAATAAAATAAAATAAAATAAAATCGGGGCGCTGCCCCGAACCCCGCGACCTGACCGGGCAGGTCGAACCCCGGATAGCTCCGCGCAGGGTCAGATTTGGGATTCGCACAGTCGGGGAAGAATCAGGAAAGATGGCCATAATAGTTGGATATTTATTTTCAAATTTATTGCCATTATTGCTTATTCTGATTATGCATGTTTATTATTTTGTGATTTTTTTTTAAAAAAAAAAAACTAGGATCACATTAATAATGGACAACATGGACATAAATTAACTAGTAGAAAAACCCTCATTGTTAAATAACTAAGTGGGAGAGGGAATTCATTTAACATGAATCCCACGGTCTCCATTGCTGGTTTGTAGGTGATATAATTATACTTGCGTGTTGGCTTTAGTGCTTTCCTCCATATCGGATGAGTATAAATTATGGATCACCAGTACAGACTTCCTTAGGGATAATTGTAGAAAGTTACCTAGTATGTTCACTTCTCCATCTGAAGGAACTCAATACAAGATAATGGACTTAGTATTAAGCAATGGTATACACTTAGATACAAATAATGGTATCCTCCCCATCGGAGTCACTGCTATTATTTGTAGGACCAGAGCAAGACCAACAGATTAATTTTATTTGTCATAAAGTTGTGTTGACATGATAGTAAAATTAATAGGAAAAACCTACTTGAACAAATATTGAATTTGTATACGTCCACACTATCGTGGCATGCTAAATTCATGGTGTTTAAGGTGTTGGTGAATTTTTTTTATTGTTTTAAGGAAATCAATATTTAATTAATTCAAAAAGTTTTGCCCTACATAATTTTTTTTATGTAATTCTCAGGATTTCAAAAATGGGTTCTTTCAGTCCACTTATGGTGATTCTTAAAGAAAACAAACTTACTGGCCCTAATTATATTGACTGGAAACGTAACTTGGATATTGTCTTAACTGCTGAAGAGTACAAATTTGTACTCAATGAAGTATGCCCACCTAAGCCTGATGCTAACTCTGATGAAGAGGTCAAAGAGGCTTATAAGAAGTGGAATAAGGCAGATGAGATGGTGCGGTGTTACATTTTGGCATCTATGTCAAATGTACTGCAGCATCAGCATCAGGCCATGCCCACAGCTTATGATATGATGTACAACCTTAAGGAACTCTTCGGACATCAGAGTAGAGCAGCTAGGCAATTTGCTATGAAGAGTTTGATGAATGCATCTATGGCTGAGGGGACACCAGTAAGGGATCATGTTCTCAAGATGATGGGTCATCTAAATGAGATGGAGATCCTTGGTGCTGAAATCAATGGGGAAACCCAGGTCGATATCATTCTCGGGACTCTGCCTAAAAGTTTTGACTCGTTTTGCCTTAATTACAACATGAACAAAAGGTTGTATACTTTGGCAGAACTTGCAAAAGAACTACAAGATGCTGAAGCTCTCTTCAAGCAGAATGCTCATGTTTATGTGACTGAAAAGGACTCTACTTCTAAGCCGAAAGGTGGAAAGAAGAAGAAAGTTCAGAAACAAGTAAACTCAGCAAAGAAGGGCATGAGACCTCAAGGTGCTGTGAAAAAGCCAAAAGGCAAGTGCTTCAAGTGCAAAGGGTCTGGACATTGGAAGACTGACTGTCCACTTCTCAAACAAAAGAACAAAGAAGGTATATCTCATTTACTAGTTGTTGAAACATGTTTAGTGGTGTTATCTACCGGCACCTGGTGTGTTGATATAGGAGCCACTAATCATGTCTGCAATACATTGCAGGGGTTCCAGGAAACCAGACGGCTCAGTGATGGAGAGATATGCTTGTTTATGGGTGACGCTACAAGAGTAGCAGCCGTTGCAATAGGAGATGTTATTTTATCTTTTGGTAGAAATAAGTTTTTGACATTGAGAGATTGTCTTTATGCACCTTCACTTAGAAGGAATTTAATTTCTGTTTCCATGCTAGTTAAGGATGGATATTCAGTTTATTTTAATGACAATATTGTTATTAGAAAAAATAAGCATTTTATCTGTTCTGGTGCATTGGTTGATAATCTATATGTCATTAATCCTATTTCGCCCACGATGCAACTTATGGAAATGAATAATATGTCTTCTAACATAAATAAGAGAAAAGAACCTTCTTGTATGAACCAAACATATCTTTGGCACTTGCGATTGGGGCATGTTAACCTAAGAAGGATTCAAAGACTGGTTAAAGATGGACCTTTGAGTTCATTGGAAGTGGAGGCACTACCAGTCTATGAATCCTGCTTGGTAGGTAAAATGACCAAAGGCCTTTCAAGGCAAAGGGGTATAGGGCCAAAGATGTGTTGGAATTTCTTTCATTCTGATTTGTGTGGGCCCATGACTGTCCAGGCTAGAGGTGGCTTTGAATATTTTGTCACATTCACTGACGATTATTCAAGGTATGGATATATTTATTTGATGCGCCGTAAGTCTGAGTGCTTTGAGAAATTCAAAGAGTACAAGGCAGAAACGGAGAAACGTCATGGAAAATGTATCAAGTCATTACATTCAGATCGTGGTGGCGAGTATCACTTTGGGGAGTTTAGGGACTATTTGTCAGAGGCTGGGATTACATCCCAATTATCAGCACCTGGAACACCCCAACAGAATGGTGTAGCAGAAAGAAGGAATAGGACTCTTATGGAGATGGTTAGATCAATGATGAGTTATTCAGATTTACCATATTCGTTTTGGGGATATGCCTTAGAAACTGCAGCTTATATTTTGAACTTGGTTCCTTCTAAGTCAGTACCAATTACTCCCACAGAACTGTGGACTGGGCGTAAGCCTAGTCTGAAACATGTTCGGATTTGGGGTAGTCCAGCACACGTGCTGAATGGGAAAGCCGATAAGCTGGAATCTCGTACAGAAGTACGCTTGTTTGTAGGCTATCCAAGAGGAACGAAAGGAGGTTTATTTTATAGTCCTAAGGATCAGAAGGTCATTGTTAGCACCAATGCTCGATTCTTAGAGGAAGACTATGTCATGAACCATAAACCCATAAGTAGAGCTGTTCTAGAAGAACTGAGAGGTGAGACACCAAATACTTCAGTACCAACAGTACAACAGGATGTACCACCAGTAACTGCACAACGTGTCACAAATGTTACACCACAACCGATAGTGCCTCGTCGTAGTGGGAGGGTTGTGATACAACCATGGTTTTAAATCTCGGATTTCGGACTCGTCTCGGCAAGGGGGGTTTCGTCTCGGATCGGAGATATCGTAGGAGATCTCGGGGAAATGTGATTATATCGGATGTTCATTTCCTATACTCAATAAATATTTTTTTTGTTACTAAATAAGATATAATATGTCCTACATATCATTTATCATATAAAATATTGTATAATGTAACTAATGACATGAATCAATTACGTTAAATCTTTACATAATTTAACAATAATATAGAAGAGAATGTAATATAAGTACATAACTAAATTGAATTTGCATTGATTAGAAAAAATGTATTAATTAATAAACTTACTTGACTTTGCATATATACAAACAATAGCGATACGGAATCCTCACATTATTTTAGCTTAAGGTCATATATTGAAAGACATATATGTAAAAAGTAAAATAGAACTTTTTAATATATTCACAATAACATTTGTGTCTATTTCGGCTGATATTTCGCCAATTTTGGCAATATTTTGGCCGATATTTCGGTAATTTCGGAGGAAATCTTCACATTTCGGTCCAAAACGATGTAGAGTATAAAATATGTGATTTTGTATCGGCAAGCTAGACGAAACGAAATATCGGCCGAAATTTCGGCCGTATCGGAGGAAATTTAAAACAGTGGATACAACCTGATAGATATATGTTCTTGGTAGAGTCGTCAGACTTTGTCCCTGAGGAACAAGATTATGATCCATGTACCTACAATGAAGCACTCCAAGATAAAGATGCAGAGTCTTGGCATAAAGCAATGATATCTGAAATAGAATCTATGGATTCTAATCAAGTCTGGGAGCTTGTAGAACCACCTATTGGTGTAAAAGTCATTGGATGCAAGTGGGTCTATAAGAGAAAAAGAGGATCAGACGGTAAGGTTGAAACCTTTAAAGTTCGGCTTGTTGCAAAAGGTTTTACTTAAAGAGAGGGTATCGATTATGAGGAAACTTTTTCGCCAGTAGCCATGCTTAAGTCTATCCGGATTCTTTTATCTATTGCAGCTCATCTTGATTATGACATTTGGCAAATGGATGTCAAGACAGCTTTCCTTAATGGAAGTCTTGAGGAAGACATCTATATGAAGCAACCAGACGGGTTCATTGAAAAGGGCCAAGAGCATCTTATTTGTAAGCTCAAGAAGTCCATTTATGGACTTAAGAAAGCTTCCAGATCTTGGAACATATGTTTTGATCAGGTGATAAAATCCTATGGATTTGATCAATGTCAAGATGAATCGTGTGTATACAAAAAGTGTGACGGAAACGTAGTGGTATTCCTAGTACTTTACGTGGATGACATCTTGCTCATTGGAAACAATGTGAAGATATTATCTAACGTAAGGGTATGGTTATCCAAACAGTTTGATATGAAGGACTTGGGAGAAGTAGGTCACATCCTTGGGATCAAAGTTTTACGAGATCGCAAGAAAAGGATGTTGGGCTTGTCCCAAGCTTCCTATATCGATACTATACTAACTCGTTTTAGCATGCAAAATTCTAAGAAAGGTTTCTTACATTTTAGGCATGGAATTATCCTATCAAAGGAGCAGTGTCCGAGGACACCTAAAGAGATAGAGAACATGAAAGCAGTTCCTTATGCTTCAGCAGTAGGAAGCTTAATGTATGCAATGCTATGTACGAGACCAGATATCTGCTTTGCCATTGGCATGGTTAGCAGATATCAGTCTAACCCGGGACAAGAGCACTGGACTGTCGTAAAGCATATTTTGAAGTACCTGAAAAGGACTAAAGATTACATGCTAGTTTACCAGGCAGATAGTTTAGTTGCCTTGGGGTATACAGACTCAGATTTTCAGTCAGATAGGGATTCCAGGAAATCAACCTCAGCTTATGTATTTACTTTGGGAGGTGGAGCCACTATATGGAGGAGTATCAAGCAAAAATGTATTGCTGATTCTACCATGAAAGCCGAGTATGTGGCAGCCTCTGAGGCAGCCAAAGAAGCATTTTGGCTCAGAAACTTCCTATTGGACTTGGATGTGGTACCTAATTTGCCTAAGACTATTACACTTTATTGTGATAATAGTGGTGCAGTTGCAAATTCGAAGGAACCACGAGCCCATAAGGCAAGTAAACACATTGAGCGTAAGTACCACCTGATACGAGATTTCGTAAAGAAAGGAAAAGTTGCTGTGATCAAGATAGCATCAGCAGACAACCTAGCTGATCCCTTCACTAAGAGCTTACCAGCTAAGGCTTTTGATAGTCATGTTGAGGGTATGGGAGTCAGATGCGTAGCAGCATGGCTTTAAGTATAAGTGGGAGATTTGTAACAATATACTGAAAAGCAATGCTTTGAGTATAAGTGGAAGATTGTTAGGGTTGTATACTGAAAGCATCACTTTTGTATTAACTTTATTTCCTTATTTTTTTGAATGAGAATCATATGGGCATATGTTTACATATTGTGTTTATTATAATATTAATGCAAGTGTCTGATATTCTATAAGGTTGATAATATGGTGTGAGGTGACACACAGAAGATCATATTATCAGTTCCCTATGGAATATATAAATAGTTCACAACCTAGACGGACTTGGACAATCCATTGGAAAGGTTGTAGTGTAATCTGGTATTAGTCTGTCTTGACTATAGGTTTACACTAGTACACTTTGTGTGTATTGAACAGGACCACTTGAGGTTGTTCTCTTTGTACTGACTACAAAAGAGAACAAACACCTCTGTTATTATGGATGCTTATGCTCTTAATCCAGATATAATAACAGACATGTATATGCAGTGTGCATTACTTTGACTCATAAAAGAGTGAGATTCATTATGGATCAACAACCTCTATGAATTGGGTAATAGCATTGTATGTATGATGGGCTGTTGATTGTAAAAGGAATCCATGTCCCGATACGTCGGGTTGATGATGTCCCGATACGTCGGGTTGATGGTGTTCCCTTAAGGAGCTCATAAGGATTGTCATGTAAACCCTGCAGGTGGATTACATCCGACATGACAAATAAAGTTGAGTGGTACTACTTAAGGATAAAAGATGTTGATCAATATAGTTGTCAGTAACTTAATTTGATCGACGGACATTCGATATCTTAACATGGGGAGTTGAACGAGCATATAATAAAAGGAGCCCATAAATATAATTTGGGATTAGGAAGGTAGTGCAACAATAGCTCCTTAGTGGACCGAGCTATTGTTAATGGGCCTGGGTTGTGTGTTCGGGCTGAACACGGGATACCCAGATCTGTTAGGAGACCTAACCCTAATTTCTACTCATGGTCCCTGCCGTAGCCTTATATATATCCTCTATTCTCTGGCCGTCATTGACAATCTGAAATATAAGATTTTTTCTCTAAATTCGTGATTCACGTAAGGAGAGAAAGAGAGGTCAGCCAAGGAGAAGAAAGGTTGGGAGATCGTCGCCCACACGACGTCCAACCCGAGAAAGGAATACGTGCAGAAGATCTTGGGGTCGCTGTCGTCTTCTTCTCACCGCAGGTATAATTTGTGAACCCTAGATTCCGCTATATAGGGTTAGATCACATATTTAATCTGTTTATCTTTTACGATCGATACGCACACCAATCCGTAGTCCTGGGAATCATCTCAGTTCCATCACTCTAAAATATAAAAGATTAATGAAATAAATAAATAACCAATATCAGTATTACTTGTATGATGTCAAGGTCCAAATCTTTCTAAACAAACAAAACTTTGTCTTTTTCATGAATAAAGACCGTAACCATCAACTACAGTTCTAAATTCTTTTGAAATTTTTTTTTTTTCACCAGCCGATACAACAAAACATATCATTACTAAATTTTTCAATAGAAACAAAGATATCATCTTTTAAGCAAAGTACCAGAAACTACCACCTTACAACATTTTATGGTAAAACAGCTCAATCTGTAAAAAGTTTGAACTTTTTGGAGAATTCCCCATAAACTGATTAGATAAACATTCCTAGCTTACCAACAAAGCAAGTAATTCTAATGAGTAACACTATGTACACAAATTACGTGCACAACTATTAACCCACAAACCGATATCACAAAATCTCCAACCATCCACATCTTTCTCCATATTTATGCAATATTGTGGAGATTGTACTTCATCAACTTCAGATTAAAGCTTGTGACTCCTAAAAAAAAATTAGCAAAAGCAAAGATCTTATCTTTTGGGTATTATAAAAAATTACCCAACAATTTCCTACCTATTATTGTAAGAACACCATAATCTATAAAAATTAGGCATTTTATTTTTGTTATATCCCCATTAATCTAGCCGTGACTGAAAAAGATTTTAACTTTACTATTGTAAAAATTAGGCCTAATCATATGAAGATTTTAACTTTACAACAACAACAACAAAAACAAAATTTCTAAATCAAACCCAAAAAGTGAGAGATTTGAAACTCACCGCAACTGCCGTGATCCTTCACTTTATACCGGCAAGCTCTCCCCGTCCTTCACCTTATACCTCGCGCTCTTCACCACCTCGACTCTCCCCTCCTTCGCCTTCACCCCCAAATACCTCTCCTTATACTCCTCGTTCGTCAAATCCACAAACTTGTTCAACCCCAACTCGAACGAATGCTCTCCCCCTCGGCCTTGGCGTTGTGCTCGTCGATGAATTAGAGGCGCCGGCTTCGTCGTAAAGGTGCTGCCTTTCATCCTCGGTTCGCGAGATGAGGCCATGGTTGCGGTCGTACGAAATGATCGACATGTCGGTGGCTAGGGTTATGGTTACAGATAGGAGGAGAGGGATGAGGGGGGGAGAGAGCTGGGGGGGAGAGAGAGCAGTACGAGAGAGGGAGACAGTGAGAGAGAGAAAGACGTAGTGAGCGGGAAAGAGAGAGACGAAGTGAGAAAAAGAGAGAAGATGGGGTGTTTTGGGAAAGTGAGAGAGAGTGTGTGGGTTTTAAAATTGTGGGGTTTGAAATTTTGGGCGGAAAAATATGTTTTGTGAGATTAGATTTGGGCATTTGATTTTGGGGGAGATTGAAGGAGCGCCACTTGATAGCTTTCTTTGTAATATATATATATATATATATATATATATATATATATATATATATATATATAATGATTCCTTACCAAGACAATTGATCGATCAAATGATCCACTAAGAAGTGATTCTGGTGAATGTAGGTTCCATGCTACTGCTTGAACCTGCGATAGAGGTCAAACAAATTCATTAGTCCAAACTTTGCGTAGCTAACATTAGCAGGATTAATAATCATTATTAAAAAATATATATATGACTGCAAAATATTCACTATTGCAAGGTGCAAAAAGTTTCCTGAACTGTACTAAAAATTGATACTATTATAATGAAAATAATGTTCGATAAGTAACATGAATTAAAGAAAACATGTGAAGTGGTGCCACCAAGACTTTAATCCTAACCCACATGAAATGGTGAAACCAAGAAGCTTGAGGCTCATGCAACAATACAATAGCATGTAAAACATATATAATAATCAAAATACAAAAGGGAATCCAGGATATATACACTTGAGCCTATAAATTCTGAACAGTCCAAAAGCCAACATACATGCATACTAATGTGTAAAATCCAAAGTCCATCTCACACAAGACAAAGGTAATTACAATTGTCTGGTCTAAGCATCAGGAAGCATTCTCCAAATAACCAAATTTAAGAAGAAGTGCAAACAATCAACGTAACAAAAAAATAGCAGAATCTCAAAAAAGTAAAGTAGAAGAAAACTAATTGCCTTGTCCGTATGGTGCTTGGCTGTCGCAACACATTTCTCATTTCCCAAATCCCAAACCTTGACAGACTTGTCAGCGCTTACACTGGCAAGGACATTCCTGAAGGACAAAGACAAGTGTATCAGTTAAGACTTTGCAGAAAGATAGTGTAACCTGGAAGAGTTGCATCGCGAAATCTATGGCTCACTTGAACTCCTTATTCCATGCAAGGCCAAGCACAGATTTCTTATGACTACCAGATTTGAACTTCCCTGATTTCTGCAAAACCAAATTCCGACAAAATATTTAAGAAATATAAATATTAAATTCAAAGGCTGACACCAAAGTTCATCATTCAAGCTGGAATGCAAAAAAAATTAAATGACGAGCACATATAAATTATTAATGTATAATATTCGTAGTAGATTACTATAATAGATTTGAAGTAAATTCTGAAAGTGTAACATTTTTTTGTATCGAGAAGGATATTGATATCATGCATGAAAGATTGAAGAAAGATCATAAGGGAATAAGTAAACGAAAGCAAGATTTACGTTTTTTCCCTTAAAAAATATTTACTGCAGATCATGTGGCAGAAAGGCAATAAATATTGCATCAGCAAATACTATAACTTGATAACTTCATAGAATGGATTACGGATTACCTTTGATCTTCCCCCTAATATCATAGATGGGTTCTCCTCTTTGATCTGTTTATAGGAGATCAGCAGTGTCAAAAGAAAATATGAAATTTCCAAAAACAACATCAACTATCAATCCCTTTGATTCATGAATATATACCAGGTCAAGGTCCCAAATTTCAATAGGAGGTTCCATGGTGCCAACAGCTATAAAGTTTCCTGTCAATATTTAGAAGAATAAATAAGTTAGGAAGAAGGAATTAACAAAAAATCAGAATAATTAGCGCATATTTATCTATAGACCACAACATTAATCACCATTATTTATTCTCTCTGTTATCATAATGTGACTGATCACTTTAAGTTCATCTAATCAAAGAGCAATCCTAAAAATTCTTTATTACTAAATGAATAGCTGAAGAGGGGGGAAATTAAGGACCTTTGATCAAGTAAGAAACACATATAAAGCCAAATAAAAACCATACTACAGAACCGAAGAGTACTCCACTACCAATTCAGATATGGTGAATTCAACAAGATTAGGTGTTTAGGTTCTTGTATGCATAATTTTCTGTCTTATTATGTTTTTGTGTAAATGTCAGAAAGTGAGTTCCAAACAGAAAGTGAAGTCTCAATACCTTTTTCAGTGCTTTCAGGTTTAAAATCAAGCCAAGCTGTACAAAGTGGAAAAGCAGATAAGATTTTTTCTTGATGAGTATACATGTTGGGTTCCCCATCCCCTGATTCCTCATAAACGGAAACCTAATAAATCAGAAAAGGAGAGTATAACAGATTTAGATCACATGTTCATAGAAGGCAAGAACGCTACAAAACTTCACCATAGAATCCATCACATAACTGTCGTAAACAAAAGATCCATTTAGAAGAATCTACCCAAAGCAAATGAGAGAGAGAGAGAGTTAACCAATCAGTAACTACTTCTTTTCTCAAAATGATACCAGTCATATAGTATCAGGAAGGTTTTAGAGAAACAACAATTATACCGCCAGATTGAATTACCACAGACTAAATGAGTTACTAATAATTTCCATGGACTAGGGGTAGACCGAAATGAACTTAAGATTGAAGCTATTAATAGGGAAATTTGACGAAGGAGGTGGCCCACAATAGAACTGAGTGGAGGAGAAGGATTTATGTAGACAACCCTAAAAATTTGGGATTAAGTCTTCGTTGCTGTGAATATCAGACTCTACAGTATAAAATCATTACACTTGAAATTACTTCAATTCTCGGAAACATAATGAATCTTAATAAACTTCAAAGATATCCATTGTTAATGACCACTGAACAATATAAATTCTTTCCCTCCAATAAACCACACTCAATTTTTTCTCCCTTCGTTTTCTTGCATACATCTTATAGGCATCTTTATTATAATCATTTACTTCTTTCCTTTTCTATCCTTTTCTTTTTAAATTTCAATATTGTTCTTCAATAAGAAGTATTTCATTACAATAAAAACTATTTAACGCATTATAATACAGTATACGATAACATCAGCATATCATTATAATCGACTATGATCGCCTTAAAAGTAACACTAACAATCTCTGAACTAACAAAGTCACAGTTCATAGTTACAAAAATGACAGAGGTATACGTACCTGGAGATAACTGTATTCATCCTCTTCTTCAGTACAAGCAGAGACTATAACTGCATCTGTTGGTTTAATAATCAGATCCTCCACTTCCTCTTCATCATCATCCTACTATTTCAGAATCAAGTTACTACATGCACCAAATATTCAATAACTAACGGTGGTGATGCTGATGAAGCAATTTAACAACTCACATCCTCGCCTTGCAAATAAGGATCCAAGTCATTGCTTGGGTAGTAAAGGTTGCCTACTCCAGAACCAATGCAATCTGGAACTGAAACATCAAACAGAATAAATCAAACCCATAGCACAAGCCAACACTAGCCAAGTATCTTCTATCATATCTCCAAAAGGAGCATTTGTAGCTGTCAAACATCCAGTTCTTATAGAACCATAAAGAGATATTATGGCATTATTCACAGTTCAGATGCACGGTTCACCTATATCCGTTCCCTCACAATTCGTGCATAGAATTCACAAGAGGTACTACCAGCCAAAATTAATCTCATGCTCATACTTTCTTCAAATACAAAACCGCTCTCATGATTCTTAGGAATGCCCTAAATCCATAAAGAGATAAAATTAATTTAAGAGTGGAAATGAACATGATGTTCGTCCCATCGCCCCAATCAAATTTTTTTTTAAATTAATTTTTAAAATTAGTTTTGTACATTTTTAAATTGTTTTTGCAATTGTTAAATAGTTTTTGCAAATTTTTAAATTGTTTTTGCAAATATTCTTTACAAACTATTTTCAAAATTGTTTTTGCAATTTTTTTTTTGCAAAAAAACTTCCTTAAAACCCGGACGAAACATATTTTGAATTTTTTTTCTTCTTCGATGTTTCGTCTCGTATTTTTTATTATTATTTTATAATTTTCGGCCAGTATAAACTATTTTTATTAACAATTTCTTTTTAACGAACTTATGCATTTTTTTACTATTGGACGACAGCAGCGTTTCTTCAAAATGCATTGCCAAAATATGCATTTTGCCATTTTTTCCATTGAACGACTGTGGATGTTCTTAGCGATTCCTAAAGAGCTTTCCCCAAAAATTTAAAACTGAGTTCGCTATTGGGAATAACGACCTTAGTATACTAAAGTCGATATTCCCAATAGCGACCTCAGTAGGAAACACAATCTCCTTGTTCTTTGTAAAATTTGTAAAATATTCATACAACTAAGACCTTTATTCGGAATAGCGACCTTAGTACAATACATGCATCTTTTTCCGAATAGCGACCTTAGTTTTAAAAATAAATTGATTGTCATTTTTCGGAGAACAAAAGCTCTCTAGATTTTACTAAGTGTTAGAATACAGCTCATTAATGGTCGTTAATCCTATTAGCGACCTCATATATACTAAGATTGCTAGTGGGAATAGCAACGGCAAACAAAAATTCAAAATAAATTAAAACATAGGTCGTTATTCCCATTAGCGACCTCGAAGATGATGAGGCCGCTATTGGGAATAGCGGTCACTGCTGACGTGGCACAAAGTAGCCCAAAAGCGCTAATAGTTGGTAAACTGGCCCAAAAATGCAAATATTTTCAAAAAGTGGCCTATGTAGGCAAAAAAACTCAGAGGTTTTATGGGTTGGGTAAGTAACGTAGGTTTAGGCCCAGCCCATCCAATAGTTGTTTAACATGTGCAGTGCACGTGAATGAAAAACTCTTGACTTACTTCCCATTTTCTATACAACTATTGGGTCTCTCTCTCTCTCTCTCTCCCTCCCTCTCTCTTATTGTTAATGGTAGATTTAAAGCCCTGCACGTTTCATTAAAAATGATTTAACAAAATATACAACAAAAAATAAGGCTTATGAATATGACTGTAAAATAAACAGGACGGTAAGTTGTCCATCCCAGTCCGGCTTGAGAAAGGCTTGAGAAATGGCTCGACCATGGACCGTCCGAACTGTTATACGAACCGAACTTGAACAAATTATTAGATCCAATGCTTTGCCGAGTCCGATCCGCCCGGACAAATATATAATATTTTGCTTTTATAATGAACCGAACCCGGACTATAAATTTTTTATTCGGCCTGGACCGAGCCGTATATAAGCCCGTCTAAGTAGAATTTCGGTCCGAGCTTGAACATATAACTGTCTGGTCCCGTCCGGTCCGATATAGAACCCTACTTATGAAGTTCAGGAAACCCAACAATTGGGTCCTATAACTCATACACCCCAACCAACAAACAAAAAATATAACAAAACATAATCCTACTGGGTCTCCCTCTTTCTCTGTCTCTTAAACCATAGTGTCTGCAAATCCCCATTACTGAAGCACCCAAATCCAGGTTTGTCTCTTAAACCCTTGTGTCTGCATGGCATTAATTGTGCCAATTGCTATGTTATTGAGCAACCGTTCATTTTGCAATCGCTTAAAAGTTAAAACACTTAAAACATGATAAAATAATATAGGAAAATTTGAAATTGTTTGATATCTCATACACAGGGCTATTATGACATGTGAATCAGTGTAAACGGTGTTGATGGTACATTATAGATCACATCTTGTATGTATAGTTTGCTATGTTTTGTTGCAAATTACCCTGACTAGCATTTTGTTATTAGTAATATTTGATTGGAATATAAAAAGTGCGGACAAGGCTAAAAATGGCTTTCACTCTTACATGTTATTTAATGATACATATAATTTGCAATATATTTAGAGATAAGGAAATCATAGTTATCACACTTAACATTAGCAAGCGAATCTTAGCATCATGTTTTTTTCCCTCTCTTTCAGTTGGTCTTGTAATATATTAAACTTGTAGGATTGTTGGATTATGCATTATTCTGTTTGAGTTATGGTTTCTGTCATGTTTACTTAACATTAGCAAAATACTTGGTGAAGTTGGCGTATTAGGGTAGTAGTGATAATTATGGTGGAAATAATGTGGTGAGGATGGAGGACGTTGTGGTGTGAATAATGGTCGAGGAGTAGGGCAGTATGAGGCTAATGGGATAGAATTCCTTCAACTATCATGTGGGGGTTAAAATGTTCAAGTTTAATCATGGATAAGTGCATGGGACAAGATTTCTGTTAGATCTTTCTAACAAAAAGTTAATTAGACAGTTTAAGGTTGAATTTCTTCAGTGTATTTTTCTCTAAAGCAAAAAATGTCGGGCTGGTTTAAGCAGAAGGTGGCTAAACATTTCGGTGTATGTAGAAAAGTAATCATCATTTTCGAAATCAGTTCCATGAGATACAAAGATTCTAAATAATTTTGAAGAAAAAAAAAAATACTCCTTTTGTTTTTAAGCTTCTCTTGGTTACTGTCTTCCTCATTTGAATGCAAACGGAGATGAATGTTATCTACCGAGGTTCTTGTTAGGATTGTGTCTTGTATACTCGTTGTTCAGATTAAAAAAAGGTAATATGAAGCACGGAAGTTGAAGCGTCGAAGTGAGTAGAAGGAAAAACAGCAACAGCAAGGGTGCAGGCTAGTTGCGGTCGACCGGTCTTGGTGACAGTCAACCGCACCCCCCGACCGCACCCCCGACCGCTCGTAGTATAGGGAATGTCAGAGAGTGGTACGGTCGACCGGTTTTATTGGACGGTCGACTGCCCGCGGCATTGTGTTCGTTTTTGGGCTTCGATTTGTTAGGTCGGTTCAGCCCAATCTTCAACTCCAAATTAGATCGTGCGGTTCCTATTCAGGTTTTATCAGACGACTGAGGATCAAGATTAGACATAAGTTTTCTCTCTATTCTTCTATATATATTGTAAACTCCTCCAATATGAGAGGTAGTACTTTATAGATTCTTTTCTCCATTGCAAAGAGAGGCTCGAGAGAGATATAGTTCTTGGTGGGTGAGTTTAATTCCTTGTATCAAGTGAATCAGTAACTCCTTGTAATCTCTTCTAGTTTAATATCAGATCTCCCTATATTTTCCCCCAGATTAAGCAAAAGCTAATTGGGATAAGTCATCGTTGTTGTGTTTGTGTTAGTTTGGTAGATCTACTTGCTTGCTCAATTTATTCACCTCATCTACTTCGACTTCCTCATTGATCTAATTAGTTCCGCTGCGACCAGAGGGCGTTTGTTGACGCCCTAATCCCAACAACTGGTATCAGAGCTTCAGGTTTCCGAGTCCCTTGGTTAAGATGACAGGCCACAGTATTTTGAAGAATCAAGCAGTTCGATGGTAAGATCAATTTCAATCTTTGGAAGACTGACATGTATAATGTTCTTGTTCAAGAATGGTTGCAGTCAGCAGTTAAGAAGAAGGAAAAGCCAACTGATATGAAGGATGATGTTTGGGAAAATATTCGTGAAATAGCCATAAGTCTGATCCGACTATCCTTAGCGGACGAGGTCAAGTGCAGATTTCTTGAAGAAACTGACGTGGCGAGTTTGTGGAAAATACTCATAACTGACTACTCTGGTTCGTCGTTATTAGATCGGATGCATTGAAAGAGGAAGTTGTTCTGTTTATCTATGAAGGAAGGTACCGATCTCCAAGACCACATTACAGAGGTCAATAAGGTATTATCTGAACTTAAGGCGATCAACGCAGATGTGTATGAGGAAGATAAAGCTTTCAACCTGATATATTCACTGCCGGATTCATACGAGCCTTTGATCACGACCATGCTACACGATAGATCTGCCAAGGAGAGTATTTCGGTAGATGGTGTAATCAAAGCACTGAAGGAAAATCAACTTAGGAAGGAGACCCATAAATCTTTATTGTTTATTCCTACAAGTTAGCTGTGGATGATCCTTCGGGGGGAAGACAAAGTGCTTTGCAAAAGGATTCGATCTGTTGCCGATATTGCAAGAGGCCAAGGCATATCAAGAAAAAACTGTTGGAAATTACAGAATCAGGAGAGCGCAAAGAACGAGAGTTCAGCCGCTAATGTGGTTAGAGCCTTTGATTCAGGTGGTTCGTGTCTTCTTATTTCAAATTCTTTAGAAGTGGATTCTAGTTGGATTCTTGACTCAGGGAGTTCTTCTCATATTTAATCCGAGAGGGAGTTGTTTTCTACTTATAAGTCTACTATGGGGCGTTGTGTGACAACGGGAACTGGGGAGATTTGTGAAGTAGTAGGTCAGGAGACAGTTGAGTTGAAGAAGCCAGGTCTAAATATGTTCACTTTAAGGGATGTTTTGCATATTCCTCTGCTGAAACGGAATCTGATTTCCTTGGGAACTCTTGATGCACGGGGCTGCAGGTACACAACTTGAGATGGAGTTCTGTCTGTTTTTCAAGGTCGTCGTGAAGTGATTAGAGGTATAAGAGTGGTTGGGCCAAGCCAACACAATCTCTACAAGCTTTGGGAAATTCGAAAATCCTACGTAGGGGTTGATAGTTCTTTTCTCATTACCGGATCATTTGGAAACAGATAATCTTGGCCCAATTACCGGATCATCGACTCGGGCCTACCATTACCGGATCATCGACTCGGGCCTACCATTACCGGATCATCGACTCGGGCCTAATTTCCATCCTTAATATAGACGGCGATCCAATAAATTGATCTCCACAACCCGAACCCAACCCGACCCACCCAGATCCTCAATCTCTCGATTTTTTTGCCGTCATAGGCCACTTTTGGAAAATATTTACGATTATGGGCCAGTTTCGAAACTATTAGCGCTCATGGGCTAACTTGTGCCACGTCACAAGCAACCGCTATTCTCATTAGCGACCTATTCATTTTGAATGTCGCTAATAGGAATAGCGGCCAATGTTTTAAATGTTTTTGAATTTTTTGTTTGCTGTCGCTATTCCCACTAACGACCTTAGTATATATGAGGTTGCTGATGGGATTAGCGTTCTCGAATGAATGTATTGAGACTGTAACCCTATTTTTCATTTTCTGTATTTTTTTTATGTATTTTTTTACTTTTTCTCTTTGGGTATTGTTCTCCTCTTGTATCTCTTTTGGACCGTATATTGGATCTTCATTTTCAACATATTCATTTATTTAATTTGTCGTCCTTTTATTTGATCTTTTGATTCGATTATCTGTCTATTTTTCATCTCTGCTTGATCGAGCTCATGTTTTGATTCTCGTTATTGTCGTTGTTCATATCCTATTTTATTTACCCATTTTGTGCCGTCTCATTATTTTTGGATCACTATATTTCTTTTATTTTGATTTATCCAAACCCAATTTAAATCCTCATACTAATCCTAATATCATTACCCTATTCTTATATTTCAATCCTACCAAAACCCAAATACACTAATACCCCAAAACCCATAACCCACTTCAGCTTAACCATAATCCTTATACCCCTATATATACAACAAAACCCTATGCATCATGTTCATCTTGTAACTACCCCTCATCCGTCATCCTTTTGAAACCCATATACCCTGCACCTCCTACTCTCCTAAACCATAACCATCTTCACCCTCGTGCTCACCCCCTCTACTGAAACCCCGACCTCCCTGTGCTCATCTCCCGACCGTTCAGTCGACCCCCTGTCTCCTGTTCTCTCCCTGCCGTCAGAATGCAACCACCACAGTAGCAACAACGCATCAGCGCTGTTTCTCTCCGACCGCAGCAGCCATTCAGCGACAGCCCCTGTGCGTTGCTCTCCCCCCGTCGCAGTCAGAACAACGACAGTGAGCAGCGTTCGCTGTGTCGCCATCTTACGTGCACAGCCCGTGGTCCCCTTAGCTGTGCATGTGTTGGATCTCATGTGTGTCTCGTTGTTCGGGTGGTTGTCTGCGAATGTTGCTTTTGGTTCGTGTGATCTCAAGTTGTGATCGTGTGCCGTGTTCGGAGTTTGTTCGTTCAGTTCGTGTCTCGGGAATCCGTTCCCGTTATTCTTGATCTTGCACCGTTTCCGTTGTCGGTTAAGGCAAGTAACTTGTACTCTTTTCTTTGTGTAATACAATTACTAAATACTGCCTGTAGTGTAGTTGTGTTCTAGAAACAATTCTTGTGTGAAACCCCTGTTGTATATTGTCTCTATTGTGTTGACACTCCCGTAGTTGCCACATGACACCTATGACATGAAACAACTTAGGGATGACCACTTCTTGATGTATATATACACATGATATTCGTATGATATCTTGTGCTTGGTTGTGTTATTTGTAGTACACTTGTTTTAGACATGATAAATACCCTATACCATGTTGTTTGGACATCTAGTACACCATATTTTCCGTTTGGTATGATATGGATGAATTTCATATGGTCTGTGTTCATTTGTGCATAAGGGACAATTCTGTATTTTCTGTTATCCCATTTTCATTCAGTATTTTAGACCCTATTAAGGTCAGTATATTAAAATTATCTGTGAACATGAATTGTAGAGAATTCTGCCTATTTTCCAACCCTTATGACATATTTCAGTTTCGTTTTATGAGCTGCGAGTTATGACAGTTTTACTACAGTGTTGTAGAAAAATTCCAGATTTCATTTTATATGAATTTTGTGGAGTAAACTATTTTTATTCTGATATTAAAAGTATTATTTTGATCCAATATTTTTCTGAGTATAACTAGACTTGTTTGGGATTAACCCTGATTTTTTGTGGATTTATTTGATAAGTTTTATGAACCATTCTATACTTTGAAATAATAGCATAACATGCAGAATTTCCTTGCTGTTCAGTAAAGATACATAATTTCGACCTGATTCTACTTGTTTTCTAAAAAATTTTTGTGAATATGAAAGTTAGCCTACTGTATCTATTTTATCATACTTTTGATGGATCTGGATTTCGATTTATGGTTTGTGAGATATTGCAGTTTTCGTACTGTTGTGTTTAATATTCCAGATTTACAAAACTATTGCATCTTGATGGGTTCTAATTTTTATTGACACTATTTATGTTGAAAAATTATGAATCTTTATTTTCTCATACTAGATATACTAGGGAATACCCATATTTTTTCGTGGATTTAATCAATATGTTTTTATGCTGTTTTCTGAATTACAATATTCTGATTTCTGGCTGAACATATTTTCTGAATTCAAATCTGTTTGAGTTATATTTTTGTGAAATACCATATGACTTATATATATTTGCTGGATTCGGCCGGAAGTCTATTTTCCAGATTTTCTGACGGATCCAGATTTGCATATTTCTAGCAACGGGAATCTCTGTTTTAGTGCAGTACTGTCTTGCTATCCTAAAGTAGAATTTTCGTTGCATTGTTCTTTTATGAGTTGTCCATCATCTGTATATGCCTGCCTTTCACCCTGAACCTGTTATTTGTTTATACCATGCTATTCTTACTCTGTTTTATACACATACATGTCTGTCTGATTGTCACGCCCCGCTTCCCAAAAATACGGAATACGAGTACGTAACAAAAGCCCAGCGAATGATTTTCATCATACATAAGTTGTTTCAAGAATCTTTACAACACATCACAGATATAATCAGAGTCGGAAGCCAGAAAAGTCAACCACATGCACATATGAACCAAATACAATAAGAATACTTGAAATAAAATATATCAATCTCAAATAGTCATGATCTGAAATACACAAATAATCCTCGGTCACATTGCCCAAATACAAGAATAAATCCAAATAAATGAATACAATATTGTCCAAAATAAGCAACAAGAATAATAATTGCAAAATTCCAGCATCTAATACATCATGTCTCCGATACCATCTGGAACATGTCCTCCAAAATCTGCAATACAACGTATGCAGAAAAGAGAAATAGAGAAAACACAAGTACCCATCAACTGCAAGTTACGGGTCACAAATAATGTAGGATACAAGCACATGGAAATGGGTGAATCTAAGCCACAACCTAGCATGGTATAATGTAACACCCCGAATTCCAAAACACAACTGAATTCGAGATTCCACGGGATCTTTACACTTCTTTCGTACAATTCTATAAGGAATTTAAAACTTTTCACTTTACATCAGAGTTATGTGAAAACTTTACACTTTACATTTTACAGCGGAAGCAAATTTACAACATTTAAGTAAATGTACATCAACATTTGAATAATCTCTAAGCATCTGTGCTTCTTTAATCTTTATCATGTCATTTACCATGCATACAAAACTATAGGTACGTCAGTTTATTCAACCGACGAACATTATACACGGCCATCCTCGCTATGCCGGAAATAGTATAACTGATTTTCCATATTTAACAAACACAAACTTGTCACATATCAAACTAAAGGGAATACACTATTGATGTCGTGTTGTGATTGTGCACTTAGTCCTTAATGCAATTATTTATATTATATGACACTAATGCACACTTGTTCGGATTCTATGCATCCCATACTACATAGGTCCGAGGGCAAGCCTCTTAATCATTCTTCATCTTGTAGGGTTCAATCCCTCGTCATGACTTAATCTACTACTGTAACTACGGTAGTATCCTAGATGATCTATGAGTACAAGCTCATGTACAAAAAATCTGGAGGGGAATCCCACGCCATATCTTGACGCATCAAGCATGCATTCTGTGGCAATTCAGCCTCCTTCATGGCACACGATCCTCTTGCAGTCACCAAACATCCCACAAGCGTCGCCAAGATCCCGATAATTCCGGAGTAGTGCCCACGCCATGTCTTGAAGCATCAAGCATGCATTCTGTGGCTCACTATCACATCGTAGACTCGAGGCCCTCATACTTGTGTTTTTCTCTCACTTTCATCACCTCTTCACTATGTACTAATTCTTAATTTAATGAAATCATGAACAAAATAATTCTCTTAGAGTTAGCTCTCTCACTACTGCCGGTCTTATTTCTTTCATTTCACAATGACCCAAACTGGTCTTTTCAATGTCAATAATCATAATTCATCACTTTTCACTTGCCGGTGTGAGTTTTGGCTACACCCTAATTTTCAATTTCAATTCACAAATTCACATGTTTGAGTTGTCATACTCAATAACATTTCTCTTTTCCAATCACATGATTTCTAAATTATTCATGAGTCAATAACCATACATGGAGTTCAATTATTCGTCATGTATTTCATCCAATATATATTTCCACATTAAAATCATATTACCAATTATATGGTCAAAGTGAATATTCACAAACTCATTAGTGTCACACTATTCTTTAACAAGAATAATTCATACATAACATATACTTTCTTTCTTCCAATTTTTCCTTTTCTAACACTTATCTCAATTTCTTTGTAACAACACATTTTTATGAAATTATACGAGTGTAAAAACTATAGTTCCAATTACACTTTTACTTTAAAAAATACGCTTTATTTCATTCTAGTAACTCCCAATAATTTCTCATAAGTTGTACTCACTTATACTAGGCCACAAGTCATAGGAATTGTTTCACAAAAAGAAGACAGATTTACTTGAAGCTTCGGGAAAGTCGACTGTCGAAATGGTCAGTCGGCTGTTCCGCAATAATGCAAAATTTCGAAAGGAAGTCGACTGTTAAATGTATCAGTCGGCTGGCCTGCGGTGTTTTTAAACTCGAAATCAATGTTCAGAATAGTCGACTGTTGCACATGGCAGTGGACTGTACTGCGGGGTTTTTCAAAAATATAATTTAAATCTGTGTACTGCTCTTTTCATAATTCATTTGACATTTCTCACACAACTTAACATTAATATTTCCTATATTAATTCCCTGTTTATCCTTCTTTTATAATCCCAAAAACATATCTTAATTTGTTCATTCTAACTCATATCGCGAAAGTCCATCGAAGCACATAAAGCAACAATTTCATCTACTAGCATTTGCATTTGGTTTTGATACTAACAACAAATTTTAATTCAAGCCTTCCATAGCTATAAACAATTCACATGCAACTTACGATTCATGATGGAATAACATGCAATCTATTTAGCATCAATTCAATCAACTAATAAGCCATTTTTCCAATTAGGTGTACTTTTATTAATCTCTGTCATGCATTATCATTTCAATCAATCTTAGCATGACATCTAATTAGAAATATGGAAAATAACCCACCTTATTTGGAGAGAATAAAATTGCAACACCTCCTAAACACAAGAGTCCTTGCCAAAAGAGCGTTCCTCCTCCTCCTTGATGTGCACCACCGAGCCTCAAAAGATGCCAACCCGAGAGCTCCTTGATGATGATGCCGGCCTTCCCTTGGTGCAAGCACACTCACACACCACTCTCAATCTTTTTATCTCACTTACTACACTACTAACAATTTGTATTTTCTACTATAGGTTTTGGAGAAATGAAGAGTACAAAAATAACTAGGCTGGGGGGGGAGGGGGTATTTATACTAAAATTTGGAGCAAATGAAGGGTTTGGATCAATCTAGGAGTTGAAAATAAAAGGCTAGGATTCAAGGGGAAGTTGTAGTAACCAACCATGATCAAACAACTACCACCCATAACTCCACTCATTTTTTCATTTTCCTTCCAATCCAAAACAGGCCTCTAGTGTGTTTTTTGCACGTGTACGTGCAATGCACGTGCATTCATTAGTTCTCTATTTAAAAAAAGTTGTACATTAAATTTTCTATAAAAATAATCTTATAAAAATATCCTACATTACAAGTTGTAATTAAAAGAGAAATAACTCATGGGCTTTAATTAATGGGCCAAATAATAGTTTTACAAAAATAAATTAGATTTGGGCTAAAAAGAAAGGCTTATGTTTATTTGAAGAAAAATGGGCCTTTATAAAAATAATTAGAGAACACATATACATATACATATACATATATATATATATATATATTGTGGATATATATATTGTGGATATATATATATATATATATATATATATATATATATATATATATATATATCCACAATATCCCTAATGAAAATAATTATGAGATTTATACTACAAAAATTGCACGTGCACAATACGTGCAAAAATAAATAATTTTCATAAATTAAAATCGGGGTATTACGACACTCCCTTCTTAGAATAGTTCCATCCCCGGAACTACAGTCAAGAGCGAGAAACAAAAACACTCACAACAAGCAAAAGAAAAAATACAATTACAGATTAAGCAAAAAGCTCAGGATAATCTTTCAACATCTTCTCCTCAGACTCCCAAGTAGCCTCTTCAACCAAATGGTTTCTCCAGACTACCTTGACCATCGGTATTTTCTTATTCCTCAAGACCTTCTCCCGACGATCAACAATCTCGACAGGAGACTCGATGTAATTCAGATCCAACTGCAAACCTTCCGGCACTTCAGGCAAATGATGACTCGGATTTGGAATATAACCTCTCAGTATAGACACATGAAAGACATTGTGTACCTGAGACAACTCTTCCGGTAACTTAAGCCGGTAAGCAGTTTTTCCGATCCTTTTTAATATCTTGTACGGGCCTATAAACCTCGGGGCTAACTTCCCACTCTTGCCAAAACGGATCACGCCTTTGCTTGGCGATACCTTTAGAAAAACAAAGTCACCGACCTCAAACTCAAGGTCCCATCTCCGGTTGTCTGCATAGCTCTTCTGCCTACTCTGAGCATCCACCAAACTCTTCCTGATCAGATCAATCTTTTCAGAGGTTTGCTGCACAATCTCAGGCCCAAACAATTGACGCTCCCAAACTTCAAACCAACAAACAGGTGTCCTGCACTTCCTATCATACAAAGCTTCGTACGGTGCCATCCCGATGCTAGTCTGAAAACTGTTGTTGTAGGCAAACTCTACCAAAGGTAAATGCCTTTCCCAACTGCCTCCAAAGTCTAGTACACAACACCGAAGCATATCCTCAAGAATACGGTTGACTCTCTCGGTCTGCCCATCGGTTTGCGGATGAAAAGCAGTGCTGAAATCCGTCTTGGTACCCAAAGCTGTCTGAAGACTCCTCCAGAAATGCGAAGTAAACCGCGCATCTCGATCAGACACAATAGTTGACGGAACACCATGAAGCCTGACAATCTCGCCAACATACAACTCAGCTAACTTGTCCATCGAAACAATGAGTTTCATCGCCAAGAAGTGAGCGGATTTGGTTAGACGATCGACTATAACCCAAATCACATCATTGCCTTTAGGACTCTTGGGCAATCCCGTAATGAAATCCATACTGATGTTATCCCACTTCCATTCCAGAATAGGTAACGGTTGTAATAGACCTCCGGGTATCTGATTCTCGGCTTTGACTTGCTGACAAACCTCACACTTCGCCACAAAATCAGCCACATCCCGCTTCAAACCTGACCACCAGAAATGTTGTTTGATGTCTTTGTAAATCTTAGTACTTCCAGGATGTACCGACAAAAGAGTAGCATGCGCCTCCTGAAGAATACTCTCTTTCATGTCCGCCTGATTTGGAACACAGTCTATCTCCGAACCACAACACTCCATCCCTGATTTGAAATTCGGGCAACCTGCCAGCACCAACCTGCTCCTTCATCGCCAAAATATCAACATCAACCTCCTGACTTGCAATAATCCTTCCATTCAGTGTAGGCTGAAGCCTCAACTGAGCTAAAGATGCTCCCAATCCTTGCAAGACAACTTCAATACCTGCTCGATCCAATTCTTCCATCAGATGCTTCTGAGTTGTAATCAAACTAGATAAACTGCTCTTGCGACTAAGTGCATCAGCAACAACATTAGCTTTCCCAGGATGATACTTGATCTCAGGTCGCATGTCCTCGAGCACTTCCAACCATCTCCGCTTGTTGCCGCTAAATTCGGTGTGGGGGCAAACAGATGAATTTGTGAGTTCTTGGGGAAACTGAATAGGAGAACCTGTATACCTGTTCCGTTGAACTCCGATCGTCGCTCCCGCCGTGAACCTGCAAAAAGTGCGAAACACCGGGGTTGTTCCCGGCGACGCACCCTCCGACGCTCAAGTCAGTAACCAGAAATGATTATGAAAGAGCGTTTAGCTAGAGAAAGATTGATTACCTCTTAATGGAGATGGGTGGGGGGTATTTATAGGCGTCTTAGAGAACAATTTAGGAATGTAATCCGCGTAGTCTGATATAGAATAATCTCCTTGTAAACAGATTGGGAAAGTAATCTGATAAGGTATATTCTGGTAATCAGATAAGGGATTTTAATCCCTAAATCCCAGCGTAAAGATTGACGTGAATCATGGCCGTTGATTTAGATCTAATCAGGGACCTTGATTGTGTCTTGCTGGGTCGAGTTGGCAGCGGGTTGAAACCCGTGCCCAGCTGAGGTGGATCCGTTTGCGGGTTATTGGATCTGTGAGAAGGAGACCCAGTACCCGCTTCGGACCCGTTTGCATGTGAAATTACCATCTCGCCCCTGAGCTGTAGGATTCGTGCCCCATTTGGACGGTCTCGATTGAACCCCTGGTTTTGGCCATATCACGAGCCCCCCACTCCTAAAGGCTGAGGGTGGTCAGTCTTTGAGGAGTAGTTTGACTAACTCAGTGGTCGGTGGAACCGTATCGCAGTCCGAATGGGTGATTTTTGAATCCTGGAGCATGGGGGTAGGCTAGTTCCTCCTTCTTCGATGCTCCAAAGCTGTGTCGAGTTTTTATCTATTTTTCCGGATGATTTATTTAATTTTGCGATGTGTTGGCTAATTGTTCGGGGGCTTTAACCGCGTATTCCAGGTAATAATTGCTCGTTCGGTGGCTTAGAAATATTCCCCGAATTTTTAATTATTTCCTGGAATTTTTAGCTAATTTTCCCGAATTTTTAGCGATTTTTCGCAATTTTTTAAATAAATAAACCGATTTAAATAAATAAAAATCAATTTTTAATACCCATTTATGGCGTGGCATCATCTGGGCCTTCGATCAAGATGGAGCGCGAATTTCGGAACGATCAGACGCCTCCTGCTCCTCGGAAGGATTTTTCCCAAAAACGAGGGTCGGCACTTCGTCACCCCGGCCCGGATGCGTTGCACCGCGGTTCGAGGGGTCGGCGAGTTCGTTCGAATGGTCGGTACCTCGGTTCGGATCATCCGAGGTACGTGGCACCATCTAGACCGTCCATCTTTAGCGGGGATCCCAATAGAACGCTATCTTGTCGTTTTGTGGACGTGGCAAGATCTGGGACGTCCATCATGACGAGCGCGCTTTCCTACGAGATCCAACGGCTCCTGAGGGTCGGAGAGATTTTTTCCCAAAAACGAGGGTCGGTACCTCAGCACCACGGCCCGGATGCGTAGCACCGCGGCTAGGGGGGTCGGCGACTCGGTTGGAAGGGTCGGTACCTCGGTTCGGAGCATCCGAGGTACGTGGCATCATCTAGGCCGCCCATCTCTAGCGGGGATCCCAATAGAATGCTATCTTGTCGTTTTGTGGACGTGGCAAGATCTGGGACGTCCATCATGACGAGCGCGCTTTCCTACGAGATCCAACGGCCCCTGAGGGTCGGAGAGATTTTTTCCCAAAAACGAGGGTCGGTACCTCAGCACCACGGCCCGAATGCATAGCACCGCGGCTAGGGGGGTCGGCGACCCGGTTGAAAGGGTCGGTACCCCAGCACCACGGCCCGGATGCGTAGCGCCGCGGCTAGGGGGGTCGGCGACCCGGTTGGGAGGGTCGGTGCCTCGGTTCGGAGCATCCGAGGTACGTGGCATCATCTGGGCCGTCCATCTTTGGCGTGGATCCCCATAAAACGCTATCTTGTCGTTTTGTGGACGTGGCAAGATCTGGGACGTCCATCATGACGAGCGCGCTTTCCTACGAGATCCAACGGCTCCTGAGGGTCGGAGAGATTTTTTCCCAAAAACGAGGGTCGGTACCTCAGCACCACGGCCCGGATGCGTAGCACCGCGGCTAGGGGGGTCGGCGACTCGGTTGGAAGGGTCGGTACCTCGGTTCGGAGCATCCGAGGTACGTGGCATCATCTAGGCCGCCCATCTCTGGCGTGGATCCCCATAAAACGCTATCTTGTCGTTTTGTCGACGTGGCAAGATCTGGGCCGTTTATCTGGGCACGCATCACGAGGATGGGGTTCAGATCACGAGAAAACGCTATCTTGTCGTTTTGTGGGCGTGGCGCAATCTGAACCGTTCATCAGATTCTGACGAGAATTTTGGAGAGATCCGACGGTGATTCTGATTCGGGAGGATTTTTTGCCAAAAACGAGGGTCGGTATCTCGTCACCTCGGTCCGCATACCTCGCGCTGTTTGCCGGGCGCGGAGTTGGGCATTTTTTGGGCGAACTAGGTGGCTCGGCTCGGTGGGCCGGAGGCCGAGTTGTTTACTTGTCTTCTTGATGGTTCCGCCATTCCGTATTAAGTGGCTCGGTTGCTCGGCTGAGCTGTTCGGTAGCTCGGCCGACCAAGCCGATGGCAAGCGGTTTGGAAGGTCTGCGTGGACGGATCTGGGCCGTTCATTTTGGCACGCATCACGAGGATGGGGTTCAGATCACGAGAAAACGCTATCTTGTCGTTTTGTGGGCGTGGCGCAACCTGAACCATTCATCAGATTCTGACGCGAATTTTGGAGAGATCCGACGGTGATTTTGATTCGGGAGGATTTTTTGCCAAAAACGAGGGTCGGTATCTCGTCACCTCGGTCTGCATACTTCGCGCTGCTTTCCGGGGAATGGGCTGAATGTTCTCGGGCCAACCCGGTGGTTCGGTCCCTGAGCATTTCGTTCGATAGCTCGGCTCGTTAGGCCGGTGGCCGAGTCGCAACTTGTGTTTCTTGGGGAGTTCTGTCATCCCTCTCACACCGCCGCCTCTTTCTTGCAGGGCGTTTGGGATTCTTAGTGGGCCTTTGGGATTCCCAAGGAGGCCCGTTATCCGTTGAGGTTATAAGTTACCATTCCTTCACCCCTGAGCTTATTTCTCACTTTTCACTCTACGAATTTACTTTTGTTCTCTAAGTCTTCTGCTAGCGGCGCTCTTGCTCCACGGTGCTGTCGTTAGCTGTCGCGTGGGCCAGGCGATTTCCGGCGAGCGTTCTCCGACCGTGAACGTCACTTCAAAGGTTAGTTTGTCTTTGCCTTAGCTTTTTCAAGAGATGTCAAGGGTTAGCTCGGGTAGTGGTGCCTCGTCCTCGGGCGGTGATGGCGCCGGGGAGAGGAGTAGGGCGGAAGCTCGCAGGAAGGGGAAGCAGATGGCCGAACCGCTGGCTGCTGAGTCGAGGATCGGGAAGAAGAGGAGGACGGGGGAGACCCCGCCCCCCATAGTGGGGGTGATTGTGGAGAACCCGAAACGAGCTCCCGAGATAGGACAATATCCTTCCGTCCTGTCCGGGCATTCGGGAGTTAGGCAGTACGAGGGTGATCTTCTCGAGAAAGCGATCTACGGAAAGTCGAAGATCGTCGAGGAGCCTAGTCCGTTCCATCCCTCCGAAGCCGACGAGCTCACTTCGTCGTTGACTGAGAAGGATCTTCTTCGGATCAGGAAGGCCTTCGCTATCCCGTCGGAGTACAAGCTGATGGTCGCTGGCCCCGGGGTGCGAGCAAACACTAAGTTGCCGTCGTCGGACATGTGCATGTTTGACGTCGACTCCTTGAACGCGGGACTGCGTTTTCCGCTGCACCCTTTCATACTTCAGATCCTCGGTTGGTATTGTCTCGCCCCTACTCAGTTCAGCCCAAACACTTGGCGTCATGTGAACGCATTCTTGCTTCAGTGCCACCGAGCCGAGGTAGCGCCGGATCTGTCAGTTTTCCGGGGCCTCTATCGGATAAACAGGCAACACCAGACGGAGTACCGGTACTATTTGGGGCCGAGGAGAGGTGTTAAGATTGTAGAGAATCCCGACTCTCTTAAGGGTTGGAGGGAGAAGTATTTTATCGTAAGGGGTGAAGCGATTTGGCACATTCCGTCCCGGTGGAAGGTAGAAGTGCCGAAATTTGCGCGGGGCGACCCCGCGCTATCTGAGGCCGAGGAGGAGGTAGCGAGGAGGATCACGGCCCTTCCGGTATTGAGTTGGAGGGATTTGACCGAAGAGGTGTTGTTCGGGTCCGGACTAAGCCCCATCGACCCGAGTACGCTCTTGACATCTCATTCAAATTTTTTTTTTTCTAAGTCTTCAATTCGTCTGTCTTGATTCGGTTTTCTCCCCCCCCCTTTTTTTTTTGTTGATGCAGAGTCGATGAAGATTGACTTTAAAGCTATGATGGCCGATAGGTCCAAGCTGACCGGGACCAGAAAAAGGAAGAGGGCGGCCGAGGGTGCGTCTTCGGGTGCTCAGCCCGCGGTCGCCACTAACGTTGCTCCGCCTCCCCCGGCTACCGAGGTGCCTTCGGAGGTAGTGGTGGTGGAGGAGACCTCGGCCCCTGTCGCCCCGTCTGTGAACGAGGGTGTCTTTGATGTCAATGCGGCGCTGGCTCTCGAGTTTCCCCCATTGACTCGGGATGCCGAGGAAATCCTGACCGAGCAGCACAAGCAGTTGTTTGTGCCGAACTGGCTGGTGAGGAATCATGATGGTTTCCTCGGCAACTCGCAGATGTCAATGCAGGTCGTCAAACACTTGGCGACCCCGAAGGATAAGGCCGCGCTGAATGCGGGGAGGGTCGGCGACGACACTTACGAAGTCGCCCGGGGGCTTGTTTCGGTAAGCGTTCGCAAATTCCTTCAAGTTTGTTACTCGGCGCGTACTTCGTACTTATCGTTGTCTTCGTAGGCCACCGTTCACTTCGGCCATCTCATGGAGGCGTTCGCCGCACAGGAGAAGGAGCTGAAGTCCGCCAGCGAGAAAGACAGGCTGGCGAAGGTCCGGGCGGTCAAGGATCTCGAGGCCGAGCAGAGGCGGGCTGAGGCTCTGGACGTTCGGGTGGCCGACCTTACTGCCGACCTGAAGAAAGTGAAGGAGGGCCTCGAAGCGGAGTCCGCCAAAGCCGCCAAGGCCGCCCAAGATCTCGCTGCGGCATTGAAGTCCTTGGCCGACGAGAAGGCGGAGAGGGAAGCGCAGGCCGCGAGGATCAGGGCGGAGGTTGAAGCCGAGATTGAGGCAGAGGCGAAGAAACATATGGCTGAGAACATGGAGCGATCCTACCAGACGGCCCTGGACCACGTCCAGGCTCGTGTCCCCGGCTTCGAGCGAGTCGGCTATCGACTGTGGCCCGGGTCGCCCGTGGACGACGAGGAGGGGGATGACGAGGACGAGGTCGAAGGTGAAGACGGAGGGGGAGAGGATGACCCGGCTAAGGGAGAGATCGAGGGGCCGCCCGTTGATGCGTCCGGGGTGGGAGCGGAGACGCAGGTGGACCCTTGATTCTTTCGTTAATCTTTTTGTAGTTTCTGTTCTGCTTTTTCTTCCGAGCTTTGTAACGCCTTTTTGCGGACTGGCCACCGCTTTTTGATAAATGAAAACAACGTTTTGTCTTTGAAATTGTCTAAGTGTTTGGTTCGGTCGTAGGATAGGCCCCCGTCACTACGATGGCTCGACGACAAGTAGAGCTGTTCCATCTATCTCTCGTGAAATGCCTTGAGGGCGAGATCGACCTGACGAGGAGGATGCTGTACAATATGGAGATGAAGAACGGGGATCTGTTGGCCGAATTGTACCATTTGCGGATAGCCGAAGCCGAGCTATTTGCTAAGGAAGAAGAATTGGCTTCTGTTTTGGCCGAACGAGATGAGCTCGTGAAGAAGGTCGAGCATTTGCAAAGGGTGACAGTCGACAAGAGTATCGAGGTGACCCATCTGCGTCGTGTCATATCTGACAGCGCCGAATACCCTGGATCGGCGAAGCTTCCTCGGTTCAAAATTGTCGTGAGGGACGAGGCGCTGAAGGACCGGATCGTCGAATTGGAGGAGGAGGTCGCTCGGCTCAAGCCTCAGCCGGTGAGGGCCAACGTCCGGAGCACCTCGTGTACCCGCGAAGAGATCGAGCGAGGTATCACGTTCTACCAAGCGGCGTCCCGGACTCCTATCATCGGGGCGTCAGCCGCCGACGCACAAAGTGGTGTGGCGGTGTCTTCAAGTGGCGCTTCGGTCGGGGCGACTGTGAGGCTCAGCGGCGAAGGGGCGTCCCGGTTCGTCGGCCTGGAGACGAGCTCGGAGGCCAAGAAGCGCCGACCCAAAGTGTCGTTGAACCGGAGTGTCCCCCTTCCTCGGAGGAAATGAGCGGGTCATGCCTTCTAATATTTTTGTTGAACTCGCTGTAGTAATCTTTTTGTAAACTCGTCCAAGTCATTAATAAAATTGGGGTTGATTTATCCGAAGTGTCTTCTATTGGCTGTTCGTCGAGTCTTTTGTCGCAACTCTGATCCTGTCGCTCGGCTATTGACGCCGGTCGACGTGGGGCGTCTGCAACCGTTGGATGGTGGCACGAATCCAGAGGCAGGCACAAGTCCCAAAAAAACGTTATCTTGTCGTTTTATGGGCACGTGGCACAACTGGATCCACTCATCGCGCTCTGGCACACAATTTGAGAGGATCTAACGGCGATTTGACCTCGGGATGATATTTTGCCAAAAACGAGGGTCGGTACCTCGTTAGTTCGGCGCAATTGATGGCCGAAACGAACTCTCCAACAATGTGTTGTTCTGACTCTGCCGTTCGGCTCTTGGTGCCGATCGACGTGGGGTGTCTATAACCGTTGGATGGCGGCACGAATCCAGAGGCAGGCACAAGTACCAAGAAAACGTTATCTTGTCGTTTTGTGGGCACGTGGCACTACTGGATCCACTCATCACGCTTTGGCACACAATTTGAGAGGATCTAACGGCGAGTTGACCTCGGGGTGATTTTTTCCCAAAACGAGGGTCGGTACCTCGTCAGCTCGGCACAGTCTACGGTCGGGACGGGTTCCGGACCGTTTAAGGACGAGTCGGAGAGATAGAGCCGAGCCAGAGGAAAGATCCGGTCGTTAGATTAGTTTAAGGGATGCAGGAGCAGTTTCGAATGGCGAGCTACTCCTAGTCCGCTTAGGAGCGGACTTGCGAAGCCAAATCAAGCCAAGTGTTGGACTCCGATCCATTCAACGGCTGCAGGAGCAATTTCGAACGGCGATCTGCCCCCGGCCCGTCTGAAGACGGGCCGAGTAGGAAGAGTCGAGCCGAGTGCTGGACTCCGAACCATTGCGTGATAAGTTTGAGAGATGCAGGAGCAGTTTCGAATGGCGAGCTACTTCTAGTCCGCTTAGGAGCGGACTTGCGAAGCAAAATCGAGCCAAGTGTTGGACTCCGATCCATTCAACGGCTGCAGGAGCAATTTCGAACGGCGATCTGCCCCCGGCCCGTCTGAAGACGGGCCGAGTAGGAAGAGTCGAGCCGAGTGCTGGACTCCGAACCATTGTGTGGTAAGTTTGAGAGATGCAGGAGCAGTTTCGAATGGCGAGCTACTTCTAGTCCGCTTAGGAGCGGACTTGCGAAGCAAAATCGAGCCAAGTGTTGGACTCCGATCCATTCAACGGCTGCAGGAGCAATTTCGAACGGCGATCTGCCCCCGGCCCGTCTGAAGACGGGCCGAGTAGGAAGAGTCGAGCCGAGTGCTGGACTCCGAACCATTGTGTGATAAGGGAATTAGAGGCGGAAGTACGCGATAATGCAAAGAAAAACTTTATTTATTTATTAATATCTAATGGTCGGCTGCTTCTAAAGTTGCTAGCCGTTTATTACAATGAAAAAGAACAAAGGAAAAATTACTAGTAGCAGGAGTGGCGGCCCGACATCTCGAGTTACTTAGATAGGCGGGGTTGCCTTCTCTAGGTATTTCAAAAGATGGTCGGCGTTCCAAGTCCTGGGAATTTCTCTACCCTCAAGGTCTTCTAGCTTGTACGCACCGGGGCGGATCACTTTGGATACTTTGTACGGTCCCTCCCAATTTGGGGCCAGTTTGCTCTTCTGTCCGGGGAACGAAATGGCCAGCTTTCGGAGGACCAGATCCCCCTCTTTCAAGTCGGTTGGGCGGACCCGTTTGTTGTAGGCGAGTTCGATCCTTCTTCGGTAACCTCGCTGCCGTATGGCGGCTCTTTCCCGAATCTCGTCTACCAAATCTAGGCTCGTTCTGAGCTCCCTGGCATTCTGTTCTTCTTCGAAGGCAATCAGGCGAGGAGAGGGTATTCCAACTTCTAGTGGGATGAGGGCCTCGGACCCATAGGTGAGATTGAACGGACTCTCGCCTGTCGGGGTCCGCTTCGTGGTTCGGTAATTCCACAACACATTGGGCAGCTGATCGACCCACAATCCCTTGGAGCACTTGTCGAGTCTCTTCTTGATGCCGGAGAGGATCTGTCGGTTGGCATTCTCGGCTTGGCCATTTGACTGGGGATGAGAGACTGAGGAGAAGCGGTGCTGTATAGCTAGGTCTTGACATAAGGCTCGGAAGGCAGCTCCAGCGAACTGCGTACCGTTATCTGTAACTACGACTCGGGGAACACCGAAACGGCAGATTACACTTTTCCAGAAGAATTGGACGACTCTATGTTCGGTAATTGTAGCCAGGGGCTCGGCCTCGACCCATTTCGAGAAATAGTCGACTGCCACGACTAGAAACTTCAACTGTCCGGGGGCCGGTGGAAATGGCCCGAGTAGATCCATCCCCCACATTGCAAAGGGGATCGGACTTGACAAGGAGGTGAGTGGTGCTTGAGGAAGGCGTCGGATGTCGGAATACTTCTGGCAGGAGGTGCATTGCCGAACGTGTCGTTCGGCGTCCCGTAGGAGAGTGGGCCAGTAGTACCCGTAGTTTAACACTTTACGTGCCAAGGCTCTGGAGCCGGAGTGGGCTCCGCCGATGCCCTCATGGAGCTCTTGCAGGGCGTAATCGGCTTGTCCGGGGGAGAGGCATCTTAGGTAGGGTCGACCATCCACCTGGGTGAAGGAGCGCTTATACAGAACGCCTTCGACCATTATGTAACGCTCGGCCCGGGTCCTTATCTTTCGGGCTTCCTTCGGATCCCTTGGTAGGAGTCCGTCTCTTAAAAACTCGACGAGGGGCTTCATCCAATTGTCTTCGAGGGGGAGCGGCAGTGTTTCGACGGAGTTGAAAGCCTCGTCCTCTATGCTGGGCTTGAGGAGGACTTCTATCAGAACGGTTTGTTCGAGGCCTTGCAGGGATGAGGAAGCTAATTTGGACAGGGCGTCGGCCTGGGCATTTTCCTCTCTGGGGATTCTTCGAATGAGGGCCTCGTCGAAGAGCGCCATGAGGCTCTTCACTTTGGCCAAGTACTTTACCATTCTGTCATCGCGGGCTTCATATTCGCCGAGGACCTGGTTGACGACCAACTGAGAGTCGCTGAAGATCTGCAGGCGTCGCGCCCCTGCGTTTCGGGCCATCCCCAGGCCGGCTATGAGTGCCTCGTATTCGGCTTCGTTATTCGAGGCTTTAAAGCTTATCCGGAGGGAATATTGAAGGACAAAGTCGTCTGGGCCCGCCAGGATGACTCCAGCCCCGCTCCCCTCGTTGCAAGAGGATCCATCGACATATACAGACCAGATAGGCGGTCCCTTCGTCGTCTGCTCGGAGTCGGGGATAGTCGTTTCAACTATGAATTCGGCCAGCGCCTGCGCCTTGATTGCGGTCCGAGGCTGATAAGTAATATCATGTTGGCTCAGCTCGATCGACCACTTCATGAGGCGGCCGGAAGTCTCTGGCTTGTGAAGGATCTGTTTCAACGGCTGGTCGGTAAGGACGACCACCGAATGAGACTGGAAGTATGGCCGAAGCTTTCTTGCAGCCATTATCAGGGCGTAGGCTATTTTCTCAATTTTCGGGTACCGGAGCTCGGCGTCCCGGAGCACTTTGCTGACGTAGTAAATGGGCTTTTGAGTTCTTTCTTCTTCCCTGACTAAGACCGCACTTAGTGTCTGTTCCGAGGCTGCCAAGTAGAGGTAGAGGGGCTCGCCCGGTATGGGTTTGCTGAGCAGGGGCGGATTGACGAGGTAAGCTTTAAGCTGGTCGAAGGAATCTTGTTGTGGCTGCCCCCACTCGAACCCCTTAGTCCCCCTCAGGGCTTTGAAGAACGGGAGGCATTTCTCCCCGGACTTCGACAAAAAGCGCCCAATGGCGGCTAAACGACCCGTTAGTTTCTGAACTTCTTTGACGTTTCTAGGCGGGGCCATGTCCAGTATGGCCCTGATCTTCTCCGGATTTGCCTCTATTCCTCGTTGGCTGACCATAAAGCCGAGGAACTTGCCTGATGAGACGCCGAACGCACACTTGTTCGGGTTGAGTCTCATATTGTGCTTTCTCAAAACATCGAACGCTTCTTGGAGGTCGGCCTCATGATCAATGCCTCGGATGCTTTTCACAAGCATGTCGTCCACGTAGACTTCCATGTTCCGACCAATCTGGGCCTGGAAAACCTTGTTGACGAGACGTTGATACGTTGCCCCTGCGTTCTTCAGTCCGAACGGCATGACTCGGTAACAATAGAGTCCTTGGTCCGTTACAAAAGACGTCTTCGGAATATCCGGGGGGAACATCCTTATCTGATTGTAACCCGAGAAAGCGTCCATGAAGCTGAGGAGCTCATGTCCCGAGGTTGCGTCAATCAGAGTGTCAACGCTCGGCAGGGGGAAGGGATCTTTAGGGCAGGCCTTGTTGAGGTCGGTGAAATCAATACAGATTCTCCACGTCCCATTGGATTTCTTCACCATGACTACGTTGGACAACCACTCCGGATAATTCACCTCCTGTATGAACCGGGCTTCCAGCAATTTGTCTACCTCCTCTTTGATGGCGAGCTGGCGCTCGGGGGCGAACTTGCGCCTCTTCTGCTGGACCGGTTTGGACCCCGGATCCACGCTGAGGCGATGGACCAAGAGTTCTTCGGAGATACCGGGCATGTCCGCTGCTGACCATGCGAAGAGGTCCCGGTTGGCTCGGATGCATTTCACAATGTTTGAATGTAGGGCGGACGGGAGTGCCTTGCTGACATAAAACTTACGGGTCGGCTCCTGCTCCGAAAAGAGTATTTCCTCCAGCTCATCTACCGGCTCGGGAGTCGGCCGAGCAGCATCTTGGGGGATCTCGAGCGTTTCTAAGGAGAGGACGGGTCCGAGTGTGGAGGTCATGTAACACTTGCGGGCCTGTTCCTGATTGCCCCTAACTTCTCCCACTCCAGCCCGAGTGGGGAATTTCATTTTGAGATGATAGGCAGAAGGGACGGCCTCGAGGGCGGCTAGGCCGGGGCGACCCAAAATGACGTTGTAGGCCGCTGGGACATCTACAACCATGAAATCCATTGACTCCGTGCGGGTAGTAGGAGTTTTGCCTGCTGTGACATCGAGGGTAATCACCCCTTCGATCGTCACCGGCACTCCCGTGAACCCATGGAGCGTATACCCGGCGGGCTTCAGTCTGTCTCGGGAGAGCTTCAGCCCCTTAAAAGCATCGAGGAATAGGATGTTAACGGAGGAGCCGTTGTCCACTAAGATTCTTTCGACTTTGAAATTGGCCATGTGAAGGTTGATGACGAGTGCGTCGCAATGAGGGGTGCGGACGCCCTCGAGATCGTCGTCAGAGAAGGTGACGGGCACTCCGAGCCCTTTGGGGGGAGGGGTGGCCCGGACAGAATTTACTTCCCTAATAAAAGCTTTCCGAGAAGAGTTCGAGGAGCCCCCCATTGGACCCCCATGGATAAGGTGGAGGACTCGCTCTTCCTCGAATTCTGGCGTCTCTTCCCGTTCTGGACGTTTGTTAGCCCCCCGAGGCTGGGGAGGAAGTTCGGCCCCATCCTTCCTTACAAACTTCGCCAGCTGCCCCCTCTGGATGAGGGCTTCGATCTCGTTTCTCAGAGCCCGGCAGTCGTTGGTGTCATGCCCATGGTCCCGGTGATAGCGGCACCATTTGTCTTTATCCCTCCTTTTGGCTGGGGTGTTCATCTTTGGAGCTGGAGGCAGGACCCCTTCTTTTTCGACTTCCATGAAAATGGCGGAGATGTTTGTGGTGAGGGGGGTAAACTTTTCAAATCTAGGGGGAGGCCGGCGCTGGCCGGCATTATCCTTCTGAAACTTTTTGGGTCCCTCTTCTTCCGTTCCCTTCCTCTTAGACCCGGAGGCGGTTGCTTCCCAGTTGGGCGGTTCCTCGGCCTCTTCAGCTCGGATGTACTTTTCAGTGCGGAGGAGGAGGTCAGAAAAGTCATGTGGCGGCTTTTTGGCGAGGGAGGAGCGGAGGTTGGAATTTAGGATGTTGGATTGGAACGCCGCAGTGGCAACGGACTGGTCGAGGGATGCGATGGTTCTGGCCTCGGCTGTGAACCTCTTCACGTAGTCCCTCAATCTCTCCCCCTTCTGCTGACGGAGGTGCAACAGGGAAATGCTGGTCTTCTCGGCCCTTCGGCTGCTGACGAAGTGGGTGATGAACAGGGTCTCGAACTGTTCGAAGGAGAATATTGACGCCGGGGCAAGGCGAGAGTACCATTCTCGAGCTGGGCCCTTCAGAGTTGCAGGGAATGTTTTGCAGAGGAGGGCATCGGACGCTTGATGGAGGAGCATCAAAGTCTTAAAGCCTTCGATGTGGTCAACCGGATCGGTCTCTCCCGTGTAGTTCTCGAACTGGGGAGGTTTGAAACCGAAGGGAACAGGAGTATCCACTATGTTCCGGGAGAACGGGGGTTGGCTAGGACGGAGGGTCCTCCCCCTGAGTTCTTCTTCTCGGTTTATCTGTCCCAGGAGTTTTTCCACCTCGTTCAGGCGGCGGTTCATGGTGTCATCTCTCCGGCGGTGATCTGCCGAGCCACGGGACTCGTCTTCGTAGGATGGGGAGCGAGGGCTGCGGCGACGGTAGCTTCGGGAACGACGAGGACTTGGGGTGCGTCTGGAATTGGTAGGAGCGGGTCGAGGAGAAGGGGAACGTTGTCGAGGGCTCCGTACCGGACGGGGGGAGGGGGCCCTCGGCTCATTGGGATTCTGACGGAGGTTGAGGGCCTGTTGTACCATAGCTTGGAATTGCTGGAACTCGGCACGGGTGATGGGTGCCTCATTGTTCCGATGCTGCTGCCGACCTGCTGGAGAGTGCCTCCTTCGGTAGTGATCAGGGGAGTCTTTTCTCCCTCTTCGGGCGGGGGACCCCCTGTGTCCCCGGTGTCGGGGGGATCGTTCTTGGTGAGAGGCTTCTCCCCGAGCCCGCTTTTCGTCCAGATGGTGACGAAGGTCCTTATCTTCCGGGCGTCTGGGATGGGCATCGTGGCGACCAGAGGCTCGGGGATGATGGGAGGCCATGGAGGCACTGGAGGCAGTGTGGTTGGGTATGTTCTCTGGATGAAGAGGCTGTTTCTGGGGGTTAGGCCCCTTCGGATCAGGATGTGGAGGGTTCCGCTGGAGCGGCTCTTCCACGGTAGGAGGGAGCTGCCCTTGTTGCTGAGTCGGATCAGGAAGGACTTCTTGCTGGTCAGGGTTGGGCGCTCGGTTGGAGCCCCTAGATCTGACTTTGCGAGGCGGCATGGCTGGAGAAAACCTGTTCACCGGGAAGAGGAGAGGTCTCTATTCGTTAGTTTCCCACAGACGGCGCCAATCTGTTGCCGCTAAATTCGGTGTGGGGGCAAACAGATGAATTTGTGAGTTCTTGGGGAAACTGAATAGGAGAACCTGTATACCTGTTCCGTTGAACTCCGATCGTCGCTCCCGCCGTGAACCTGCAAAAAGTGCGAAACACCGGGGTTGTTCCCGGCGACGCACCCTCCGACGCTCAAGTCAGTAACCAGAAATGATTATGAAAGAGCGTTTAGCTAGAGAAAGATTGATTACCTCTTAATGGAGATGGGTGGGGGGTATTTATAGGCGTCTTAGAGAACAATTTAGGAATGTAATCCGCGTAGTCTGATATAGAATAATCTCCTTGTAAACAGATTGGGAAAGTAATCTGATAAGGTATATTCTGGTAATCAGATAAGGGATTTTAATCCCTAAATCCCAGCGTAAAGATTGACGTGAATCATGGCCGTTGATTTAGATCTAATCAGGGACCTTGATTGTGTCTTGCTGGGTCGAGTTGGCAGCGGGTTGAAACCCGTGCCCAGCTGAGGTGGATCCGTTTGCGGGTTATTGGATCTGTGAGAAGGAGACCCAGTACCCGCTTCGGACCCGTTTGCATGTGAAATTACCATCTCGCCCCTGAGCTGTAGGATTCGTGCCCCATTTGGACGGTCTCGATTGAACCCCTGGTTTTGGCCATATCACCGCTGCCTCAAATTCAGATCCTTCTACTGATATATGTACTTCAAACTCTTGTGGTCCGTGTACATGTTCAATTTCTCACCGTACACGTAGTGTCTCCATTGCTTCAGGGCAAAGATAATCGCAGCCAACTCCGTATCATGAGTCGGGTAATTCTTCTCATGCGGTCGTAGTTGCCTAGACCCATAAGCGATTACTCTTCCTTCTTGCATTAAGACACAACCAAGCCCACAATGTGAAGCATCGCTGTAAACATGATACTCAACACTTGTTCTAGGCAAAGCCAAAATAGGTGCAGTAGTCAGTTTCTCTTTCAACTCATGAAAGCTCGCCTCACATTGCTCAGTCCACTTGAAGTTCACATTCTTTTTGGTCAAACTAGTAAGCGATACATCTAACTGAGCATAACCTTGAATTAATCTCATGTAGTATTCAGTCAATCCAAGAAAACTTCTGACTTCCTTTACTGTAGTAGGCCTAGCTCAATCTCTCACTGCCTCTATCTTTTGAGGGTCAGTTGCCACTCCCTCCTTAGAAAGGATGTGACCTAGGAATGTCACTTCAGATTTCCAGAAATCACACTTGGATAGCTTGGCATACAACTCCTGCTCTTCCAGCTTCTTCAAAACTGCTGCCAGATGCTCGGTGTGCTCCTCTTCTGATTTGGAGTACACGAGGATATCGTCGATAAACACCACGACGAAAGAATCAATGAACGGCCTCAGAATTCTGTTCATCAAATCCATGAAGATTGCGGGTGCATTCGTCACTCCAAATGGCATAACTAAGAATTTGTAATGCCCGTGTCGAGTTCAAAATGCAGTTTTGTGCACATCTTCAGCTTTCACTCGAACTTGGTGATATCCTGATCGAAGATCTATTTTGGATAAAATAGTTGCTCCTTGTAGAGGATCGAACAGGTCATCAATTCGGGGAATATGATACTTATTCTGAACAGTGACCTTATTCAGCTCTCGGTAATCAATACACATTCTCATCGATCCATCCTTCTTCTTTACCAAAAGTACTGGTGCTCCACAAGGTGACACACTAGGTTGAATAAAGCCCTTCTCCAACAGTTCCTCAATCTGCCGTTTCACCTCATCCTGTTCCACTGGAGCCATCCTATACGGTGCCTTAGAAATGGGTGCACTTCCCGGTTGAAGGGTGATGCTGAACTCTACATCACGTTGCGGGGGTAACCCAGGAAAATCATCCAAGAACACAGTCGAATAGTCCCAAACCACAGGAATCCCTTGCACTTCCATAGAAATTTCTTCCTTGCGGATAGCTGCCACCAGCCTAGAACACTTCTTCTTCCCTTGGAAAGTGACTTCAGGTCCACCTGGAGCCTTCACTGTTACCATCTTGATTTTGCACTCGATGCTTGCACTGTACACCGACATCCAATCAATGTCAATGATAACATCGACTCCCAAAATAGTCAGCTCGATTAAATCAATTCCGAAGATTCTGTCCCCAATCACAATCTCGCCATCAGCATAGTACCGATCAGTGATTAAAGTTTTCCCTGATGGAGTAGCTACTGCTAAGATCTTGCCTGGAAAAATCTTTGGTTCAACTCCCAACACTTTAGCAAATTTAGGAGACACAAAAGTATGAGAGGATCTAGTATCGAACAAAATGACAGCTTTCATTCCATTCAAATAAAGTTCTCCTGTTACATAATACACACTCATTACGTAACAGTTCACTAAATAAGCGGGAAAAAGAAACAACATGAACCTCTAAACATCCGCCCTCGTACCAGTGATGACATGATCTACCTCATCGGCATCAGCTTCGGTCAAAGCAAATACTCATCGTGGTTGGTACGGTCTCTTCCCAATCTGCTGCATTGGTACATTGCGATTACCATTCCGTGGTTTGGGGCATTGAGATTGGAAATGTCCCGTCTCACCACATTTGTAGCAATTTATCGTAGGAGGTCTCACCACATTGTTCCCGGGTCCTCCAACCACATTAATAGCGTTCGCCCTTGTCGGTTTGAACCTTTGTGCAGATGGTTGACCCTTGAAATTCCCAGAATTTGCGAGCCTCTTCCCAGACTGCCAGTTGTTCCTCCGATTCTGAACAACATGAAACTGCTCCATGTCTGCTTCCGTGGCTGCCGCGCACTTGACCAACTTGTCAAATCTTCTGATACCAAGAGGTATCATCCGGGACCTCAAGCTCGGCCTCAATCCATGCTCGAACTTACGAGTCAATAACCATACATGGAGTTCAATTATTCGTCATGTATTTCATCCAATATATATTTCCACATTAAAATCATATTACCAATTATATGGTCAAAGTGAATATTCACAAACTCATTAGTGTCACACTATTCTTAACAAGAATAATTCATACATAACATATACTTTCTTTCTTCCAATTTTTCCTTTTCTAACACTTATCTCAATTTCTTTGTAACAACACATTTTTATGAAATTATACGAGTGTAAAAACTATAGTTCCAATTACACTTTTACTTTAAAAAATACGCTTTATTTCATTCTAGTAACTCCTAATAATTTCTCATAAGTTGTACTCACTTATACTAGGCCACAAGTCATAGGAATTGTTTCACAAAAAGAAGACAGATTTACTTGAAGCTTCGGGAAAGTCGACTGTCGAAATGGTCAGTCGGCTGTTCCGCAATAATGCAAAATTTCGAAAGGAAGTCGACTATTAAATGTATCAGTCGGCTGGCCTGCGGTGTTTTTAAACTCGAAATCAATGTTCAGAATAGTCGACTGTTGCACATGGCAGTGGACTGTACTGCGGGGTTTTTCAAAAATATAATTTAAATCTGTGTACTGCTCTTTTCATAATTCATTTGACATTTCTCACACAACTTAACATTAATATTTCATATATTAATTCCCTGTTTATCCTTCTTTTATAATCCCAAAAACATATCTTAATTTGTTCATTCTAACTCATATCACGAAAGTCCATCGAAGCACATAAAGTAACAATTTCATCTACTAGCATTTGCATTTTGTTTTGATACTAACAACAAATTTTAATTCAAGCCTTCCATAGCTATAAACAATTCAAATACAACTTACGATTCATGATGGAATAACATGCAATCTATTTAGCATCAATTCAATCAACTAATAAGCCATTTTTCCAATTAGGTGTACTTTTATTAATCTCTTTCATGCATTATCATTTCAATCAATCTTAGCATGACATCTAATTAGAAATATGGAAAATAACCCACCTTATTTGGAGAGAATAAAATTGCAACACCTCCTAAACACAAGAGTCCTTGCCAAAAGAGCGTTCCTCCTCCTCCTTGATGTGCACCACCGAGCCTCAAAAGATGCCAACCCGAGAGCTCCTTGATGATGATGCCGGCCTTCCCTTGGTGCAAGCACACTCACACACCACTCTCAATCTTTTTATCTCACTTACTACACTACTAACAATTTGTATTTTCTACTATAGGTTTTGGAGAAATGAAGAGTACAAAAATAACTAGGCTAGGGGGGGAGGGGGGTATTTATACTAAAATTTGGAGCAAATGAAGGGTTAAGATCAATCTAGGAGTTAAAAATAAAAGGCTAGGATTCAAGGGAAAGTTGTAGTAACCAACCATGATCAAACAACTACCACCCATAACTCCACTCATTTTTTCATTTTCCCTCCAATCCAAAACCGGCCTCTAGTGTGTTTTTTGCACGTGTACGTGCAATGCACGTGCATTCATTAGTTCTCCATTTAAAAAAAGTTGTACATTAAATTTTCTATAAAAATAATCTTATAAAAATATCCTACATTACAAGTAATAATTAAAAGAGAAATAACTCATGGGCTTCAATTAATGGGCCAAATAATAGTTTTACAAAAATAAATTAGATTTGGGCTAAAAAGAAAGGCATATGTTTATTTGAAGAAAAATGAGCCTTTATAAAAATAATTAGAGAACACACACACACACACACACACACACACACACACACACACACACATATAGGGATATGCTCAGTTGAAAACGGGTTTGTTTTCACGGGTTGGAAAACACGAATCTGAGCCATCGGATCGATTATGATCGCGATCAGCGGCTCAGATCGAGCCCGCACATCACCCTATATGACTTAAGTGGCGGAGGGTTATTTTGGGAATTTCGTCCCAAATAACTCTTCGCCTGATTCGTTTTGAAAAAAAATGATATAACCTAGGCCGTTGTTGGGAACAACGGCGTAGGTTATAAAAAAATGAATCATAGGCCGTTGTTTGGAACAACGGCCTTGTTTTCAATATTTATAACCTAGGCCGTTGTTGGGAACAACGGCCTAGGCTAAAAATTTCTAAATTTTTATAGAAATTTTATAGCCTAGGCCGTTGTTCCCAACAACGGCCTAGGTTATTAATATTGAAAACAAGGCCGTTGTTCCAAACAACGGCCTATGATTCAATTTTTTATAACCTAGGCCGTTGTTCCCAACAACGGCCTAGGTTATATTATTTTCTTTAGAATCTGTTCAGCGAAGAGTTATTTGGGACGAAATTTCCAAAATAACCCTCCGCTCAACAATTGAAACGAGTTATGGGGAGGCATATCTGAGCCATCGATCACGATCATGATCGATCCGATGGCTCAGATCGCTGTTTTCCAAACCCGTGAAAACAAACCCGTTTTCAACTGAGCATATCCCATATATATATATATATATATATATATATATATATATATATATATATATATATATATATATATCCACAATATCCCAAATGAAAATAATTATAAGATTTATACTACAAAAATTGCACGTGCACAATAGGTGCAAAAATAAATAATTTTCATAAATTAAAATCGGGGTATTACATATAATCATGATATACTAACAGGTACATGTAACATGTGTCAAGTGTCAAGTAAGCATATAAATAGGTAAACATGTATCAAGTATCAGGTAATCAGGTAAACAGGTAACAGGTATACAGGTATCAGGTAATCATGTAACATGTGACATGTTAAGTCAAGTCTAATCTTGTTAATTTACTATCTAGGTAGCACTTCATGCATCCCACCTCACATGATTGCTACAGTCAATGCAATTTCGTTTTAGATTTCGTAGGGGACCATACAGGGCAGTGTACTCAGGTATTCACAGAATCACAGAACTTGGTCGGTAAACTTGATCGGTAAACTTGATCGATAATAGAATATTAACTTGATCGGTAACTGGATCGGTAAACTTGATCGGTAACTTGATCGATAACTTGATCGGTAACAGAATATTAACTTGATCGGTAAACTTGATCGGTAAACTTGATCGGTAACATGTCATACAGGAAACACAAGTCTCCTTCCGAGTACACGTTTCTACACTATCCTCTACTAGATCTATCCCATTAAACCCCGGCTTGATTATTTATTATTATTCTCAAACAGGCATGTATAAGCATGAAACAGTGTCAACTAACATAGTATAATCAGGTTTAGGTTCAGGGAAATAAATCAGCACGCATGGATAATATACATTCACATATACGAGCAAAATAGTTTATGTTCATAATCAGGATAGCATGACCAATCAGTACTAAAATAGGGATTCTGGTCTCTACAGAAATGCAAACCTAGATCCGTCGAAGGATCTGAAAACTAGAAATCCACACGAAACCAACGCATATAAATAAGTCACATACTAGTTCACAACAACACAGCTCAAAACTGATTTGAATACATAATTTATGTTCAGCCAAAAAACAGGGGAACAACTTCAAAAGCATGAAAACAGCATGAAAACGCATCAAATAATTCCACGAAAAATCTGGGGTATTCCCCTATGTGTATAAACTCAAAATAACAAGTTTCATAATATTCCAGTAAGTATAGATAAGCCATAAAAAATAAGAAGCAACACAAAAACATAGTTTGAAGAATCTGGAATTCTCAAAACTGCTGTACGAAAACTATGATATCTCGCAGTGAATCGAAATCCAATTACACCAAAACGACATGAAAATGGATAGATTTTACTAACTTTCATATTTCACAAATAATTTTCATACAGTATAAGAAATTGCAGTGAAAACAGAGTTCTTTACTGAACAACGCGCAAATTACAGCACAAGATGAATTTAGAAAAGAGTATGAAACACCACATAAAACTTATCTTTAAAATTCACCAAAAATCTGGGTAGTCCCTAATATCATAAGGAAACACTGAAAAAAATATTATACCAAGATATTATGTATAGAATAGTTCTTGAAAATAATTTTTTAACTAATTTAACTCAAAACAGAATCTGGAATCTATCGACACGTCTGTACCAAAACACACATAACTCCGTCATACAAACTCTAAATCAAGTAAAACCAGTGGGCTTTGAAAATAGACACAATTATCTAAAATCCATCTTTAATTTCAAAGTTAAGATTCGGACTGTAGCATGGACAAAAACTGCAAACAAAACAGAACAAGCCGCAAATACAGATTTCACACATCTAATTAAAAACATCATAACTTTCACAATATTGATCCAAACATAACCAAACTTGAAATACAACCTACCAATCATCTAAGCATCATGGTTTAGGGATTCTAACATGTCCAAGACTATTATTTTCATATGGGCATTCAATCAAACACATCCATGCAAATATCCACATACATGCATCAAAATCAAGTTTTGGGTAAATCCTATGTTATCTCCTATCACAATTGGTGTCATAAGTCATCTATGGCCAAATTAACACAATAGAGACAAAATCCATCAAGGAAAGCACAGATTTTGGTTGTCTCTTGTCACGCCCCGCTTCCCAAAAATACGGAATACGAGTACATGACAAAAGCCCAGCGAATGACTAACGTCACCCATAAGCTGTTTAATAGATCAACTCAACAACATAAAAAATACAGAACAAATGCGCAGGCAATACTAATAATCTCATGAACAAATAATACTTGGAATGAAACAATATAATATCCAAATAGAATAATAATAATCCAACTTCTGGAAACAATAACAAAATCCGGGACATAAGCCCAAAACAATAATAATCCCAATCCAAAAATAAATACAAGTCTCAGTACATTAAGTCATTTAAAGCAATAAACAAATTAAAAGCAGAAATCTTCAAAATGTTTGTTCTCCAACTCCAGCAGGCAATTCTCCTTTATTGCCTGTAAATACTTCATCTAAAAAGATAAAAATAATTGTCCTTAGAGCAAGTCATGGACAACAAGTAGAGAAAGCAGGGAACAATAGAATAATGGTATAACAATGAGACAATGGATCAATAGGAATCAATAACATGGCACGATAATAATAATCAATAACATGGTAACTAATACAACAGTATAACGGTGAACTAATATTCGGTAACGGTAATCAACGGTTAATATCATTATCACTTAAACAATATTGGATACAAATAGGAATAATGGTGAACAATATGCAATGTCGGTGAAGTGTCAATCCTTATGTCTATTATTCAATTTTAGCACCTAACTAATGCACGTACTACTATGTCCCATGTGTGTCGTACCATAGGTTCGATGCATACAATCAATTTCGTTTAGACTCAAGTGGTGCACTCGGTAGATCATGTACTTGGCAACGGTAACGGTAAAAACTTTTCACCTTTCGGTGTATGAAATGGTCATCGGCAACAATACGGTACGCGATAGATTGAGTTATTGCCATAACCACAATCACACGATAAAACGGTAGCCGGAACGGTAATTAGGGAAACACGGGCCCCTCCTCCAAGTACAGTCACTACTTTGTTCACTACTTAAATCACTCTTTAAACCCCGGCTTGTTAATTATTTATCAATGCAACAATACAATATGCAATTAAGGGACAAGGGATGAACGATAGTATCAATAAGGAAACAATAGGTTGATAACATGGATAGGGCAGTTAGAATAGTGATAATAACTCATTGGGAACATGCAATGCAACATATATTCATTAAATCATGCAAAAACTCAACATTAAAATCAGTAAAAATATAATTTAGACTCCTAAACATGCTAAACATCAATCTGGAAATTCTCATAGCAAAATTCTATCATTTGATCAACCTTTTTACTGTTTAAACATGAAAGGTTCGAGAATATGAAAATCTGGAATGTAAAAACACAGCTGAAGTAAAACGGGCATAACTCTTGATACAAAACTCGGAATTCGAAAATTCTGGATGCTATTGACATCTAGACATTCGGGGCTACATTTCATATTCAGAAAATATTTTATTTTGAGATCATTTACTGCTTCGAAAACAGCGATCAAGTTTAGGTCAGCAAACATGTATACTTGTTAAGGTATTTTTCTTGGAAATAAAATTAGTTAAACATGATGGATTTCAATTCTATAACCAACAACTTGTGTAACTAGCATGATAGGAGTTCAAACATGATAAATAAAGATGAGAACACGCTCATATACAAGTCTAACATCAATCAATCATCAAACAACACACAACCTAACGAATGTCTCTACAATAAATTATTTGTGTTGTGACTTGTATGAATAATCCTATTAACAGTTATATATGCATTTATTAAAGATCCAAACCTTAGAGTCAAAGAGGCACGATGTCAAGAATATTGGGATTAGCTCGTGTAAACCCACAATAAACCCAACGAAAGGGATAACAAAGGGAAATACGATAACAAAAAGATCTACTTGCAAGAATTTTCAATAAAACTTGAATTTGATACGAGTAATAATTCAAGTGGACGGTGACTTGCCTGTTAGATGATAAAAACAAATACCAAGAATAACGGAATATGAATTCCGAAGCAACGAACTCACGAACTAGCAACTTAACACGCACAATATACGTGCAATAAAGATCCCAAAAGCAATAACAGCAACTGAAGCAAGAGAGCACAGCAACATATCCAAAAGAGGGACAACAGCCACTATAGCCGATGGCCGGCCAAGGGAGGTGCGCTGGCTGGCGGCGCGTCGACGGGGGTAGGCGGCGCGAGGGGCAGGGCGGCGCTAGGAGGCGTCGCCGGCGATCGAAACTGGGAGGAGAGGAATCGGGATTTAAGGGTTGATGGGTTTTGAAGCTTTGTAATGGTGGGAACGGGGTTTAGAGAGGACGGGGTTGGAGTTTGGGGATGTGGGTGTCGAGGGGAGGCGAAGGGGAGCAGTCGACGGGAGTTGGGGGGTCGCCGGAGGTGGTGGTTCACTAGAAAAGACGAAGCAACGGGATGGGTTAGGGTTTCAAACGGGAACAGAGCCGGAGGAGAGAGAGAGAACGGGAGGAGAGAGAGAGGGCGACTAGGATTTCGATTTGAGTGCAAAATTTAGGGTTTACAGCAGAGTTGTATTTATAGGGTACAATTAGGGTACTGGGTTAATGGTTTAGGGTTCAATAAAAGTGGATCTGGATCAAGAACAACTGAGATTGGGTTTTAGGGTTCAATTAGAGATATATCAAAATCAATCGGGTTTGAATAAAAATACTCACAATAAATAAGCGAGCAACACGATCAATAAGAATTGCTCGATAAAAAAAGAACGAAGAAATTTCACGAACAAAAATTTTAATCCAAAATAATAAAAATGCATTAAAATATAATTTGGGGCTTGAAAATAAATTTCGAATTCGCCAATAAAGCTAGATCAAGTACAAAAACAAAATAATTGGATAAATAAATTTTAATTAATAATCAAGAAATAAAAATTAATTATTATAATAACAAAGTAGTAAAATCATACAATAAAATAATAATCAAGAAATAAAAATTAATTATTATAATAACAAAGTAGTAAAATCATACAATAAAATAATATTCGGCTTTAACAATTTAATTAAATTAATCCGATAATAATAATATATTTGTTTTGGGTTCAAATATAGATAGTCGACCAATAAGATATAGAAAATAAGATCAACATATACCATTATTCGAAATGAATAAAATTTTCGATTAGAAACCACTTTAAATAAAATGTCCGAAAAGAATTTAGCACAAAAATAAATTTATAAAAATCGAATTATAGAAAATACACGAAAAATACTAATTATCGGGAATGGGGGTTACATCTTTAGACCCAATTACACTATATGTGAACTTTTTGACTTGTATCAAACTAAAAAATTTTAGTACAAGTTACTTGCCTTATTATGGAGTCGAAACGCGATGCAATATGTCCTAGAAACAAAATCCACGAACGATTCCTCTCCAAACGCGAATCCAAGCCACCCACGAACAAAAACGCCTTACAAACGAACTCCTTGATGCAACGAACCAAAGTGGATAATACCCACTTGAAGAAACACCAAAAGAAGGGGTTTTGTGATGGTTGTGATGTGGATGGTGGTCTTGGTGGTAGCCGGCCAACAATGGAGGAGGGGTTGTAAGGTTTTGTAGGGTTTTTGTATGGATGGTGGAAGTATGGAGAGGTTTGTAATGGTCGGATTGGAGGGCTAGAGGGGCTGTCGGATTGAGGGGGAATGCAGGCCGGGAGTAGGGAAAAAGGAGGGGAGGCCGGATGTGTTTTGGAGAGGGAGAGGGTAAATAGAGATTAGGGTTAGGGTTAAGAGGATTAGGGGTTATATATATGGGGGTAATTGTGGGTTAATGGGTAGTGGGTATTAATATGTAGTAATAGGTATACAAATAGGTAATGGGTATTGGGTAGATTTCAAATACGGATATAATTTATAGTGAATTCTATGGCTCCTAAAAATCTCATTAGGGGTCAAAAAATCATAATTATGGGAAAACACCACCAAAACTCCATCACATCACCAAAATAAATAATAATGATGAACGAGGCCAAGAAAATGAGAAAAAGAACCTAAAATGGTGAAAACGAATAATACGGCGAACAAATGACACAAGGGGCTTAAAATGAAATAAAAATGGATATATATTGAAAATAATCCAATATACGGTTCATAAAAATACAAGAGATATAAAAATACACAAAAATGAAAAATTCACATAAAAATACATAAAATGAAAAACAGGGGTTACACTGATAATAATAATAAATGACCATGCTGGGGTTTAAGGGAAAGATCTAGTAGTGGAAAATATAGAAATGTGTACTCGGAGGAGGGCCGGTAGGTTCTTACTGTTTGATTACTGTTACTGATTACCTGACTGCACACTTCCCTATAGGAAGGTGTACTCGGAGGAGGACCAATAGATTCTTATTGTCTGATTACTGTCTGATTACTGATATCTGAGTACACGGCCTTATATGATCCCCTACGAAATTTAAAACGTAATTTGTTTGAATGTAGCAACCATGTGGTAAAAGGATGGACGCATGAAGTGCTACCTGGTTAGTAATAAACACAGGATTGTAAGAACTGACATCTGTTACACTGTTATATGTTATCATCTGACTGTTGTATGACACTGTTATCCGTTACTGTCTGACTGTTACCTTACACTGTTATCTGTATATCTGTCTGTATACTGTTTGACACTTGACACATGCTATTTGTACCTACCTGATTCTGTTTTTTCTGATTTATGTTCTACTATGTTGACATGCCTATTCCATGATATGTTTCTTCTACTGTTATTTTATATTTGTTTATCCAATCATGTACTTGTTCCTGCACTACAAGCGGCCTGTAACATGCATTGACGGTGGTTTGTTTTCTTTTTCCTCTTCCTGCAATTTATTAAATTGCATACAGGGTGATCAGCTGCCAGATAGTGTGGCGATCTGAGATATTAGATGCTGGAGTTTGCTATTATCATTTCCTGTTGCATATTTGAACAATTGTATTTGATACTTGGATTTATTTGTATTTGGGCAATGTGACCCAGGATTATTGACTTGTTCATATCTGATTTATTTGAGATTATTATATTTTAGTTTCAAGTAAATTTCTGTGGGTTTAATGATTCAATTATGCATGCGTGGTTGATTCTTTTGCTTCCTACTCTGATTATTACTGTGAGATGTTGTAAAGATTCCTTACAGCTTATGGATGGTGATAATCATTCGCTCGGCTAGTCGCGTATCTGTATTCCGTATTCTCTTTTGGGAAACGGGGCGTGACAGAGACACTTAGCGATTCCTAAAGAGCTTTCCCCACAAATTTAAAACTGAGGTCGCTATTGAGAATAGTGACCTTAGTATACTAAGGTCGACCACAGTAGGAAACACAATCTCCTTGTTTTTTTGTAAAATTTGCAAAACAGTCATACAACTAAGGCCTCCATTCGGAATAGCAACCTTAGTACAATAAAAGCTTCTATTCCGAATAGCGACCTTAGTTTTAAAATAAATTGATTGTAATTTTTCAGAGAGCAAAAACTCTCTAGATTTTGCTAAGTGTTAGAATATAACTCATTAAAGGTCGCTAATCCAATTAGCGACCTCATATATACTAAGGTCGCTAGTGGGAATAGCGACGACAAGCAAAAAATTCAAAAAAATTTAAAATATAGGTTATTATTTTCTTTAGCTACCTCAAAAATAAAGATGCCGCTATTCCCAATAGCGACGGCCGCTGACGGGACACAAAATAGTCAAAAAGGACTAACAGTTGGAAAACTGACCCCAAATCGCAAATATTTTCAAAAAGTGAGCTAAAAAAACGCCACTCTCTCGACCCTCGTCTTCCCCCAAACCCTACTGCACGCGCGCAGCACGCAAACCAAACCCATCGCTCTTCTCTGATAAACCCCCCCTCCCAAAATAAAAAAATAAAAAAAATCTAGTGTTAGGGTTTGGATTTCGAGGAAGAAGAAGATGAAGAATCTCAAGATCTCATCCACTTCGTCGCTCGCGATCGACCTCCAAACCGACGATGGTGAGACCCTCGTCTGCTCCGCGTTCGACATCGAGCGAAATCGCGTCTTCTTCGCCTCTTCGGGTAACGCGGTCTACGCCGTTCAACTCTCGTCGTCTCAGGTGAGTCACCTCAGTTTTTATTACCAGTTTAATAATTGTGCGTGTTGCACGTGCTTAATACCAATATCCGAAGCATTATTTAGATAATGATCGCTAACATTTATATTTGTGCTTTAAAGTGCGGTTTTTTGGGTGAATTATTTGGGTTTATTAATTCATGTAGTAGTTACAATTTTACTAGATGTGTTTTGGAAGAGCAGTGCATGTGTTTGCTTTCATCATATTGGAGAAATGTAGAAAATCAACTATTTTAATTAGACGAAACAGAACCCCATATGAGAAAATTAATTTTTCTCATGCAGAGTAGTTGTACTCATATAGTCATACAGTGGAACTCTATTTTGAGCATCTATACCATTCATTATGCTCCCAATGTTATCAGAAAAAATGTTGATTTTGCAGCTAGTTAAAGCATGGATAGTTTCTCCAAACCCCTTGTATTTTAGAGGCATATATATATATATATATATATTATGACATTAAAATCGAAGTGAACAATGCACATCGTCCATGGGATGTCTCACCAAGTAACTACAAACACTCTATATGAGGAAATAATCTCCTATAAGAATTAGCCTCCCTTTTCTCTTTTAATTAAGGGAATATGTTTGTATGGAGCATTTAGTGATGTTCTTCATTTTTAAACAAAGGTTGGCTTTGCAGATTGGTTTCACATACACGAGGTTGGTGTCGCGTGCGAATTTTTGGTTATGATAGTGAAAATAATAGCATATAGTTCATGATATTTGTAGTTGTGATAGCACAGTTTATCATAACACTCAAAAAGGCTGTGTTGTGTCGGTTAGCTGAGAGAGGTTGTGTACACTTTTGTGAATACCATGTCATGTTATGCACACCCCAAACCAGTCCATTGTTCAGTGGCCTGTTGCCCATGCAGACTTCAAATGCATATTTTTAGTTGGTAGATTCTTTGTTTTTTCGCTCATCAGAAGTTGGATTTCTTTTTTCGGCTGATGTTATCACTGTTGAGAATTTGGTTACAATTGTTACCCACTGATTTATCTTTTTAAGTAACATTTATATGATGAAAGCTTACTGTTTCTATGTCAATCACTATTAGTTTGCAGTTTGTGTTATATGAAATTCTGATTGAATTTAGTGCAAGTTGGTTGTTTGCTTAGTAGATCATTCTAGCTTCCTATTTTATTTGTGGAATCTCTTTGTGGATATCTACTTGTAGTTATTCGGTGTAATACTTTCACGTTATCGATGATAATATATGTAAAGAAGTTTTATTTGTAAATTATGCCTGATATAATCCCTGTTTGTAATCATGAAGTTTTTCTCACATACATACTATTGGTGAGTAGATCATTCTCCTCGCCAAAGTGGAGATGTTTCATGATGAAATAACTTTGCTTGATTTGCACATTTGTTCTTTCTCATATATGTATACTGTGGTGCAGGGAGGAAGGTCAGGGAGAAAAGCTCTTTCACTTGTACAAACCGAGCAAGTAACATTAGAACCAGGGGATTTCATAGTGGCTTTAGACTATTTGATGGAGAAAGAGGCATTGATAATTGGTACTTCTAGTGGATGCCTTCTACTGCTTATGGTGGAACTTAAAACTACTGAAGTTGTTGGAAGAGTGGATGGTGGTGTTAAGAGCATTTCTTCAAGTCCAGATGGAGCTCTTCTTGCTGTTTCAGCTGGATTAGGGCAGTTACTGGTTATGACTCATGATTGGGAAGTTTTGTATGAAACAGATCTTGATGTAAGTTACTTTTTATCTGATTAAGTATGCACTTACTCTTATCTGATCAAAATATGGTATTAAGTATGCACCTATTCTTATCTGATTAAAGTTTATTCCCAGAATGACATTTCAGGGGATATGGCCGATTATTTATACACTCAACAGGCACCCATTTGTTGGAGAGGTGATGGGAAATATTTCGCTACTCTTGGGGGATGTCATGACTCTTCATGTTTACAAAAAATTAGGATTTGGGAGCGAGAATCAGGCTTGTTGCATTCTTCCTCAGAGGCAAAGGCATTCATGGGAGCATCCTTGGACTGGATGCCAAGTGGAGCAAAATTGGTAGCTGCCAATGACAGGAGCAATGAAAATAAGCCTCCTCTTCTAGTTTTCTTTGAAAAGAATGGACTGGAGAGGAACTCTTTTAGCATTGAAGAGCCAGCGGAAACTACAGTTAAGATATTAAAATGGAATTGTAATTCGGACCTTCTTGCTGCTTCTATTACTTGTGACAGCTATGATGCTATAAAAGTTTGGTTCTTTAGCAACAATCACTGGTACTTAAAACAGGAGATGAGGTACTCCAGGCATGACGAAGCAAAGTTCATGTGGGACCCAACAAATCCTTTGCACTTAATCTGCTGGACTCGTGGAGGGGAGATTACTGCGTATAATTTTGTCTGGATGACTGCTGTGACCGAGACATCGACTGCACTGGTTATTGATGATTCCAATTTACTGATCACTCCTCTTTCCATTTCACTTATGCCGCCTCCCATGTCGCTGTTGAAACTGAAATTTTGTACTCCTGTTCAGGATTTTAGTTTCCTCTGTAAAAACTCAAAATACCATTTGGCTACATCTCTCTCTAATGGTAATTTATGCATCGTTGAACTTTCTACAATGGATATGTGGGAGCAGTATGAAGGTGAAGAATTTATTGTTGAGAGTTCGATAAATGATATTAAGATTGGGACCTTTATGCATCTTACTTGGCTGGATTCACATGTTCTACTAGCTCATCAGCAGTCAGAATGCTCACTTGGTTATTCCTTACTGGAGATTGAACTCGTATGTTCTGAAGACTCTGTGCCCAGTTTAGTGAGTTCTTCTGGTTGGAATGCCAAGGTTTCTAAGACGTTGCCTTTAGAGGGGCCTATTATCAGTATTGTCCGCAATCCTGCTAAAAAATGCTCGGCTTTTGTGCAAATGGATGGAGGATCCATACTTGAATATTCTTCGAATACTGGCTTTGTAGGTTCCTATTCAGGGCTTGATTCTGAAAAAGGATTTTCATCATCATGCCCGTTGATGAAGGCAGTTCTTGTTAGCGATGGCGGCACAGTCCAGCCTTTACTTATTGGGCTTGATGACAATGGTAGGCTTCAAATTGGGAGAAATATATTATGCAACAACTGCAGCAGTTTCTCATTTTACTCAAAGGCTGGTGTTACTGAGGAAGTTGTCACACACTTGCTACTTACAACAAAGCAGGACTTGCTTTTTGTCATCAGTGTAAATGATATTTTGCATGGAAATCTAGAAGTAAAGTTTGAAGGGCATAATATCACCCCGAATCGTAAAGATGACAATAAAGAATCTCTTAATGTATGGGAAAGAGGAGCGAAGCTAATCGGTGTTATTCATGGGGATGAAGCGGCTGTAGTGTTGCAAACTACTCGTGGTAACTTGGAATGTATTTATCCTAGAAAGCTTGTTCTTGTTTCCATTATTAATGCTTTGGCGCAGAGGAGGTTCAGAGATGCACTGCTCATGGTCAGGCGACATAGGATAGATTTTAATGTAATTGTTGATTGTTGTGGTTGGCATTCATTTATTGAATCAGTTACTGACTTTGTTAGTCAAGTAGATAACCTCAGTTACATTACGGAGTTTGTTTGTTCAATAAAGAATGACGATGTCATGAATACTCTGTACAAGAATTATATTGCTACAGAAACCTTACCTAGACCTAGAGAAAATTCCCAGAGTCTTGGTACACAAAGCAAGGTTTCTTCAGTTCTGCTGGCAGTTCGCAAGGCTCTTGTAGAAAAAGTGCAGGAGGGTCCAGCTAGAGAGCTATGTATACTAACTACATTAGCTCGTAGTGAGCCACCTGCTTTGGAGGAAGCATTGGATAGAATAAAAGTCATCCGTGAAATGGAATTATCAAGGGCTGATGACAATCAGCGAAAAATATTTCCTAAATCCGAAGAGTCTCTGAAGCATCTTTTGTGGCTGACAGATGCAGAGGCTGTTTATGATGCTGCTTTAGGCCTATATGATCTGAATCTTGCTGCCATTGTTGCGTTGAACTCTCAGAAGGATCCAAAGGAATTCCTTCCTTACCTCAGAGGATTAGAGAACTTGCCACCTCTTATAATGAAGTACACTATTGATCTAAAGTTGCATCGATACGTGAGAGCACTTAAACATATTGTTTCAGCCGGTGAAGACTATTATGATGATAGCATGAATCTCATGAAGAATAATCCTGAACTCTTTCCGCTTGGCCTACAATTATTCACAGATAATGCAAAGAGGATGCAGTTGATGGAGGCATGGGGTGACCATCTTCATGGTGAAAAGCATTTTGAAAATGCCGCTTCAACTTATTTGTGTTGTTCTTCATTTCAAAAGGCTTTGAAGTCGTATTGTGCTTGTGGTGATTGGAGAGGCGTGTTTACTGTAACTGGCCTTTTGAAACTAGGTAAGGCAGAAGTTCTTCAACTTGCGAATGATCTTTGTGAGGAGTTTCATGCACTTGGGAAACCAGTTGAGGCAGCTAAAATTGCACTTGAGTATTGTGGTGATGTTGGTAAAGGTGTTGGATACTACATAATGGCACGAGACTGGGATGAAGCTCTCAGGGTTAGTTATATGCATGAAAGAGAAGATCTAGTGATTGATGTCAAAGATGCAGCTCTAGAATGTGCCAACTCATTGATATCTGAATATAAGGAAGGAATAGAGAAGGTGGGAAAGTATTTGGCTCGTTACCTTGCTGTTCGTCAGAGGAGAATAGTTCTTGCTGCTAAAATTCAGTCTGAGGATGATGTTATAAATGATGCTGATTATGATACTGTGTCAGAAGCCAGCAGTAATTTGAGTGATATGAGCGCATACACCATGAGGTACGTTCTCTTTTCTTATAACACATCTCTATTCTTGATGGTGTTTCAAGTTTTTAGTCTTGAAAAGCTGTGATGGTGTTTTAAGTTCTTAGTCTTGAAAAGTTGTGAAATGTTTTTACAAAAAGAAATGTTGAGAAAAGTGACTGATGAAGAGAAGCAGAAGGTGGGGTGTATTCCTTGAGGGGCTTTAGCAGCAAAAGTGCCATATTTGTTTATTTGAAAATAGCAAAATGAAAATATGTTATGTAATATGTATCAGAAAAATCATAGTGAAATAAAATACAAAGTTAGTATTACAACTGTTGAAGTGGGGTTTGATGTCTACACACTTATAAATGTATGTCGCTATGTAATGTGGTCTTCAGAGTCCTATATTTGATGCCACACAGACACACAGTCACATATATACATATGTACACAAATATATATCTCTGATGAAAAAAAATTGGATTTTGCACAATTAATTACTCTCTTAATAAGGATTTTAGCATTCTTTTACAATAATGTACAATTCTATATATTACTTTAATAAAATATCACTATCTTAGTATTACACACAAGCTTGATGTAATTTTGACTAACCTGTGAAACCTACTCCAGCGTTGTTATAAGAACTTCACTGCTTCTGGGTTGGAACTATCTGCAGTTTTGTTCTACAGAAGAAACTACTTTAAAAAGTTAGTGGCAGGATTTGAAATAATGCTTTACCCTGAACATGTTTTCCATTAGAGTAGATTTCGTTATCTGTTTGTCTTAACTTTTTATGCAAAGGCATTAACTTACCGACGGTCTTGTGGCAGAAGTGGTCAGTAAAACACAAGTAATGATTTCTGGTTGACCAAAAAAAGACATCCACCTAATTCTGAAGATAGTTTTTTTTTTTGTAAAAAAACAAGTCAGATGTAGCAGTTTTCTACTATAATTTATCAATCCTGAAACCATATGAAATTTGATACATTCTGAAACTATTTGATTTTGTAGTACAAACTAATATTGTCATTTGGGTTATATTTTCTGCATAATCGTGGTGCATAATTGTATAGTATATTGTATTATTGTTGTCTCCTTGTGTTCTATTTTTTGTGCGTACTCTGTGCTCCTATCTGTGTAACCGAATCTGTGTTTTTCTAGATAAGGGTTCTAGTTGTAACCTCATATACTCATGGAGGCAATTCCTTCATGCAGTATACGACTATTTAGGAGATAGTTGTCGTGGTGGACAAATCTTGATTAATGATTAGCTAGAAAATTGTACTCCCTCTGTCCAAATTGTATGCCATCTTTTGTCCCAAATTGTTTCTCGCTTTAGGTTTCCAATACCAAGACATTGTCTTAAACTTTTCAAATGTTAATTAATGAATATATTTAGTACCAAATATAATGGTTCAATGAGTTGATCATCTACTGTTTTCATTATAGAGGATGGCATTTGTGGAATTTACTATGACTGAGTATATCATTTAGTGGGTTTAATTAGAGAGAAAGTTTGTTTCTCTTACAATTTCTGTGTAGAAACCTATAAAGATAGAAGGGGGGAGTATCTTGTACTGATGGTTTCCGGATGTTAAGTTCTTATTTGCATCTTTAGTTTTTCTCTTCAAAATATTTATCCTTCACCATCTCCTGTGTCACCGAACTCAAACCTGCTGTTGTGAGTTTTTATTTGTAAAATTACATTGTCTCTGCTTCATGGTTGTCATTTTAATTCCTGTAGTAATATTATAAGGAAACAATGAATTGATATCCATGTTCCAATTTAATTGTTGTTAATATCGAAAGTTTAAGTTAAATTGTGCTAGTGAACAGGGCCTTCCTATTAGTTCTCTATTGAATTTATCATGAATTTTATTTGATATCTGATTATTAACGCCTCTCTAGGGTTGCTAAATGAGCCAGAAATAACCTGTTTATGTTTCTTCAATTAATTAAACTACCTTAAATTTTTTGTTTAGGCTCTGTTTCAATCTCAAGCGTAGCAATTGGCGAAAATGCATCCATATTTGACAAATTCAATCTTGCTATTTTTTAGGCTGTAAATAAAAGCCTTGGAATCTTTATGGAAGGGATAGCTTGATGTATTCTATGGTTCTACATTTTGGCTAATGAGGGTGGTCTGTGAACTAGGGCAAATGTGATTGTAATAATGCTTAGATGGATGTCTGGAAATTTATAAAATATACAATATGAATCATAGGTTGACGACTAAGCAGTTAAAATCCCCGATTACGCCCGATTAATCCTCGATTAATCGCTAATCGGAGGCTAAGCAATTTTTTTTTTAGCGATTTATAATATTTCAATAGTTAGCAATTTAATCGGGTATAATCGGCCGATTAGTGGTTAATTGGCCGATTAACCGATTAAATCTCATCCTTTAATTTTTATGCTCGTTTACATTATTTGGGCTCAATCCGGCACAAACTCAAATTCAAATTCAAAATCCAAACCCCTTGTGGTCCTCGCGCTAACCCAAATTCGACATGTCGCCACTGTCTTCTTCTTTCTCGCGCAAACCCCAACTCAAACTGATTCTCTTCTTTTTCCTCGAGCAAACCCAAACCCGACCTGCCGTCGCTCCTCCTGCGCCGTCGCATACTTGATCCGGCCCGCATCTGTTGCACCTCCTCCTCCTCTTGCTGCTCGCGCTGGTCCACCTCCCTGATTGTTTTTATTTGATGGAACCGACCAGCTAACTTGATCCTACCCACATCCAGAATCTAAACTCGGTTTAAACCAAGTACTTTCTTCTTTTTCTCTATAACTATATGTCCCCATTTGATAATCTCATAATAATTTTATGTTAGAATTTAGGGTTACTACATAATGAGGATATATCTTTTTTTAATTACCAGTAATCTGCACGTGCAATGCACGTTTTATGGGTTAGCACGTGCAATTTGCACTGGGGTTATGCACGTGCAATGCACGGATTCGATGGAGGGAGAGGAAGAGACGGTTTTGATTTTTGAGGGAACATAATTTTATGGAAACTTTAAATGTAAAGTGAAAATTACAGAATTAACCTTATATTTTTTTTTTTAGCTTTTTATGTATATGGGGGCATGATAGTAAAAAACGACAAAAATGGAGCTTTGCTTAATAATAGTATATATATATATATATATATATATATATATATATATATAAATAAAAACGATTAACCGATTAACCGATTAATCAATAATCGCTCCTAGACCGATTAGTTCTAAAAACCGATTTTAATTGCCTAGGTTGACGAACATTCCTTTGCTTATTCCATTCATGAGTTTAAGCGATCTTAGTCACTCTTTGTGTTCAAATTCATCTTCTGCTTAGTAATTTCATTAGATTTACCCTTGTAGTGATTTTTTTGCTGCTTTTTCCAGGACAACAAAGGACTCAGGTGCTTCCATCAGTTCCACCACTGTTAGTAAGGCTCAGGATAGGAGACGTCAGAGGAAGAAGGGAGGCAAAATACGTGCTGGAAGGTTAGATTTATATACACTAGTATAATGTACGTGCGGTGCACGTCTAAAAAAAAGTAAAGTCATCAAATTAAATGAATATATATTGAATAACAAAAAAATAGTTTATATTTGAATGTTTTGATTTGGGCTACACGTGCGGTGCACATTTATATTTGTTGGATATAGTTTGGACGTGTATTATACGTGTTTATATAGTTACAAAGTTAGGGTTTGTTTGTTACAAACCCTAACTCTCCTATTAAAATAGTAGAGATTGTTACTAAATTCGTTCTTCATACCAAATAGTAAAGAATGATGCAAGAAACCTGTCTTTCTAATTTGAACAAAGCTTGTCGATTATCTCAAACTTGATTCGTTGACATGTTGAATGCACATGGAAGTTAAAATGTTGACATACAGCAAGAAATTCTAATATAAATTACTTTTCAAGGATTAATAGTAATAGTTTATTTACAAAGTGAATAATATGAAAAATACTTTTAAAAAGTTAGTAACTTTGGCTGGTGTAAAATGCACATAATTTCAAGCATTATAAGCTACTGGTCACCATTACTTAAGTGGAAGCGCGCTCTTCTGCGGAATCGACCAGATTCTACTGAAGTCGACTCAGATAGGTTGAGTAGGAAAAGAAAACATGTATTGCATGTAGAGATTGGCTTCACACATAATGTCAATGAGCCCCCGGCTTTATACAACCCTTCTCTAATTATAATAGTAAAGATAAATTTCATTTAAAAAAAAATCTCCTTAACTACTTTTTCTTGACTCCATTTCATATACTCTGGATTCTGATAGCCCTGGAGAAGAGATGGCACTTGTAGACCATTTGAAGAGCATGTCTTTAACTGCTGGTGCTCAAAGGGAGCTTAAATCTTTATTACTAGCTCTTCTAATTTTGGGGAAGGAGGAGATTGCTCGACCACTGCAACACGTGGCAGATACCTATCAATTGTCACAAGAGGCAGCTATGAAACTGACCGAAGATACAATTGCCAACGATACCATGGACGAAACAGCACAAACTCTGGAGCATTACATGAAAAACTTGAGAGAAAACCCTTATTCTCGAGTTCTTTCCTGGCAATCCAAAGTATTACTCCAACCGTAACAGGTAATTGCAGTCGGAAACTATGTTTCAGTTCATTGTGTTATAATTTATAACTTACTTTTACACTGATGCAGATTCTAAGTTCTATATTATTTTGGAACCCAGCCATATGTTTGTGATTGTTAGCATGTGTAGGACATGCCTTTTTTTTTTTTTTTCCCCCTTCGGAGCAGTGATGGGTAGCCTTATCTCTTTCCCATTTCAGGGGGGAGGTATCCTCTTTTTCTGTCAAACAAACCCTAACATGTGATATTTTGTCACCAGGTCAAAACCCTTTCCTCTCTTTTAAGTTTTAACAAATAAAAAGCTCCTCATTGATTATGTATATTCTGTTGCTCATGGTATTAGCCACTTAAATATGTTGGGTTGCACTTTTGCGTGGCCTAGGTGAATCTTAGCAAGAGAACTGCAGAGTAGGCTAACGTGTACTAATTGGTTGTAAAACAACTGATTTAGTTTTTCCAGTTTATTATTTTCTACAATATCCTTCTTTACTACTCTCACTATAACGCTATTCATCTCCTTGCTCATATTGGCACAAACTGTACTATTCAGTGAATAATAAAACTTAACCAATGTAATTTTTAATTCTTTTCCTGAACTAGTATGTGCATTTTGATGATGCAAGTAGATCACATTATAATGAAATTTTGAGTACCACTATTTTTATATTTTAGTCTTTGTTGGTTGGATAATTTTGGAGATCTATCAGCAATAGAACCAAGGTGCCTGGTTATTTGGTTTTGATGAAGCTGCATGAAATAGATATGCCTGAAATAAAATCATCAAGTAACAAATCAACAAAACCTAAAGTCATTTCACGTTCCCCTTCCAGTTTACCTAGTACTACTGTACCAGAGTGAATATGATCTCCCCCAGACATACATAATGCGTATATGCATTTTGATGATGCAAGTAGATCACATTATAATGAAATTTTGAGTACCACTATTTTATGTTTTAGTGTTTGTTGGTTGGATAATCTTGGAGCTCTAACAGCAAAAAAATAACCAAGGTGCTTGGTTATTTGGTTTTGATGAAGCTGCATGAAATAAACATGCAACTGATTGGTTTACAAAGTATATCTAACTGGTCCTGATTATGCCTCATTTGATGAGCAGAAATGAGGCTCAAACTGTTGAAGGAAAATACCCTGTTTTTGTAACTCCAGCTCCCCATAGTTGGAGTTGCATTACAAAAAAAAAATCATGTGGAGTTTTATCTTTATGAAACTTAACAGTTGGCTAAGTCCGTGGTCCAGGTCTGATGTATAGCTAAATAACATCATGTCCATTTCTATCAACTCAATCATTACTTTTTTTCATTTGGAATCTATGTTATCAGTACCACTATTTTATATTAAGTGTTCTTTGGTTGGATGATTTTGAAGCTCCAACAGCAAAAGAAGAAGCAAGGTGCTTAGTTATTTGGTTTGATGAAGCTGCATGAAATAGACATGCAACTAATTGGCTTGTAATGTACATCTAACTGGTCCTGATTATGTCTCTTTGATGAGCATAGTTGTAGGAAAATACCCTGTTTTTGTAAGGCCCTCTTTGGCTATTAGAAACCCAAAGTGAAACTTTAAAACCCAATAAAATGCAAGTATTATTTGGTGGTTTTTTAACCTGGCTAATGAAACTCTATAAACTTGAGTTTCACCAAGTTTTGAAAATGGTGAACCCCATGTGTGGTTTTGTGAAGTGAATTTCAATTTTTTTTTACGAAACTCCAAGAAACCCTATAGATTCTCTATTTTATCATTATTTAAATAGCTTAGAACTACTCAACCCCATTTATTAATTTATAAAGCTAATATTTAATTTATATTTGAATGAGTTTTCACCTATCTCGGTTATAAGGGTTCAAAGAGAATTTGCAACCATAAAATAAGGGTTTCAAGAGGTTTTATGAAACCCTATCAAACTCAAGTTTTATGGTTGCAAGAGGTTTCGACGGGTTTTATGTAGCCAAAGAGACACTTAACTCCAGCTCCTATAGTTGGAGTTGTAATTACAACAAAACAAATCATGTAGGGTTTTATCTTCATGAAACTTAATGGTTGGCTTAGTCGGCCTGATGTATTGCTAAATGACATTAGGTTCAATTCCATGATTTCCATCAAATCGAACATTCTTTTAGTTCAATTGTAATCTATCTAATATGGTAAGGTTTTACTCCTGATGATGATGATTTTTTGTAAGAATAGGTCAAATAAGAAAAGGTTGCAATATGGTGCTTGTGCGAGTTGAACTGGAGATCTCCGTCACTACTATGAATAGTTCTCTCATTGTGGTTTTGGTTAGTGTTGTAACCCTATATTATAAGCATGTGCAATACTGAGCAGAAAGGTCACACAGTCATTAATGGATACCATACTGACACGTTACTATTTTTCTTTGCATAAATTTTGGGCACGCCCAGTTCTTAGTCATTTTTTCGTAATTTCTATTTCATGCCTCTTCTCAGTTGTAGCAATTTTTAATAATTCCAATGCTGGTGAGGAATTGGTAGAATGATATGGGAGAGAAGCATGTTACTGTCACATTAAGGCACTTCCCACATATAGGTGCGCGCGCACACACACTCTTCTTGCGGAGTAGCTTACTAGATTTATCTCCACATGTATCGACACACTTAATACCAATATCAAGTGATCAGCCAATTATTCACCGCTATTTAAGAAAAGGCAATTCGTGATACTTAAGTATAGGAATTTTCTAATTCCCGGATTAGCTTGGGAAGGAAAATAATACATGTTGTGTGTGCATGTTGGAATGAGGTTTAGCTTCACACAAAATATACTCTAATTATAATAGTAAAGATACGAGTAGAGATTAGCACCGGTCTTTTCCTTCATTTCCTATTTAGTTTTTCACCCAGCAGCATTGATATTTGTACAGCTCTCAGAGGTATGATCCTCTGAACATGTTATCCACACCTCCTAATTCTTGGTGCATGGCATCCACTATGCAGCATAACAATTGGTCCCTCTTTCTTTTCTACTTCTCTTTAATGTTCATCTAACTTGAATGACTAACCATAATATGAAAGCTTGGTGAGTCGTACAGTTTCAACTACACAGTCTACACTTTCTTTAAATGTCTCGTTAACCCACTGATGGGACCCAGAATTCTGTGCAGTGGATGCCCATGCACACTATATCTGGAACAATGCAATTAAACTGTTGTGACCTGTGAAATGCTTTCAACCCTTAGAACCTGTAGAACTCTCAGCATCATCATATATAATCTTTTTTCTCCATACCAAAAGAGATACACCATGATGGTTTTCCTAATAGATTGATCTTTTAAATCGATATTAGAAGTTCATATCAATATGTTCTTTTCTCTTTTTCTTTTTTCAATTCAGTTGCATTGCACGTGTTAATTAATTGGAATTTTGGATATGTGAGTTGAGGGACGACTTGGTGCTTGTTCAAATATTTTCTGTAAAATTTTCCTTTCTTAAGATTGTTTACCTTCTTCTTTTTTGGCTACCAGTTAGAACTGCACTTAGAACTGCTCTTAGAACTGCTCAGTTGATGGCATCTGGTTAGATGATTCACAGAGTACTTAAAGATGTATAGTATTGTCTAAAGGTCCTTACCCCGGTTTAAACATGTCATTTGATTTGCATGTGATCAATTGTGAAAAAAGTTTCCTGAATTTCTTTTCACATGATCCCTTTATCCCTTAATGCCTCACCCGATGAAAACAAGCAATATATATATATATATATATATATATATATATATATACTAGGTTTGCCCGTATACACGTTCCTACGGCATGTCTTCGGGATTTCTGTATATGAAAAGCCCTAGAAACAGTAAAATATATGCAATCGTGTTTGACAAACAAATTGTTAGAGATTATGAGAGACTAGGAAGCACCGATATGAGTACGGTGATACGGGTATGTGGACACGGGTATGGGGGATACGACAATTTTCAAAAAAGTAGGATACGGGATACGGCGGGAATACAGCTATATATATATATATATATATATATATATATATATATATATATATACTAGTATTATACACGTGCTGTGCACGTGGGGAAAATTGGGGGAATGAAAAGGAAAAAAAAACTCTACCAGCACATGCGTTGCACGGGTTGGGATATGGACAAATTATACCAAGGCCTTCTCCCATTATAGTAGTAGAGATATACACTCACACATACAGAACTAAATATTATCTCGTCATTCACAGCAAGCAAATAAAAATTCACAGCAAGTCAACAAGCAAATGAAAATTGTTCACAGCAAGCATCACCGCAAGCAATTGTTACCATGCATCAAGCAAATAAAAATTCACATTTTGTAAAAATTTCACAGCAAAACAAGCATCAAGCAAGCAATCATGCAAAGAAAAATTCACATTTTGTAAGTTGACAGCAAGCAAACATCTTGTATGTAAAAAGGAAGCATCTTGAAACATTGGAAAAAAAGTGAGTTGAGAAAGTTAAAAAAGTTCCTACCGAGGGTTTGTTATGACTTATGACAGAGGAATAGGAATAGGTGACGGTGGCGCGTGGCAGACGGTGGAGAAAGGAAGACGACGACGTTGATGGTTGAGAGAGTAGGAGCGGAGTGGAGCGGCTATGGCGGAAGATGTAAGGCGGCGACTTGGAGGGAGAGTAGGGATTTGGGAATAGAGCGGCGATGGAGGTGATGATGGCAGCGGCGATGGCGGAGAGATTTGGAAATTAGGGATTTGAGAACTTACGGGAGAGAGAGAAAAAGATGCGAGAGCGGCTGATGGCGGAGAGATTTGGAAATTAGGGATTTGAGAACTTACGTGAGAGAGAGAAAAAGATGCGAGAGTGCGAGCCGCTCTGTCTCTCCTTTTTTTAAAAATGTTTTAAACCCCCAAAAAATACTTTTTTGCATTTTAACCCTCCTCGCTGTATCCAATACATGTCGCCCCGTATCCCACCGTGTCCCGTATCGGACACGTGCGGGATATGGGTACGGGAGCCTCCTTGGAGCTAAGTACTTCCCAGATGAGAGATAATAATTAGCTTCAGTCACATGTTTTGTTTTGTTTTAATGTGTATTTTGTTATTAATTTTATGGAAAAAAATGCATAGTCTGATTTCTCTGTTTCGGTGGCATTTTCAGTTAAGACCATAGAGAAGATAGCTTTGGGAGATGGGGATTAAATACAAGTGGTGTGATGCCAAGGACAGTAGAGGAAGTATCACTTACCTTCGTTCTTCTTGCTTGACTGCTCTTTAGGTGTCGAGTGATCCATGTGATATCTTTCTGGATGTTTTATTTTGGTATATTCATCCAGAGTGGTTACAACTTTGTAGGTGAAATGTAATCTCAGCCTTGTTGTATTCTGTTCAATTTTGTCACACTTTGTAAAATTTAGGTGGTTCAGGTGGAAAGTCCTTTGATCGTTAATTGTTTCCACTGATTGAGGAGCACACTTGTGATGAGACATCATCAGTTCAGACAATATTTAAATTTGTGATGGCTTAAGTGATGACAACATTTGCTTTGGTCGAGCTCAAGTCAAATAGTCCTTCAATGCATGTGTCTGTTTTAATGTATTTTATGCCTCACATATAATTGATGTTATTGCAGACGCTGTAGCTCATCTTGTGCCCATAAAATGAGAATGCAGTGACGACATGTCCTTATATATGACTTGTAACTATGAATTAAAAAATAAAACAATAAAAAGTTGATTAGAACAATTCTGTTTAGATCTAGTGAAATGAAAGTAGAGCCTGAATTTCTTAATATATACAAAAAAAAAATTTCAATCTTAACAATTGGTGTCCTTCTGTATGTACAAGGTTTTTCAATCTTAACTATTGGTGTTTTAGTTTCAATATATGGTTGTTGGTTATGCTTGTGTTCCTTAATTAAAGGGGAATTGTGGAGCAATACCATGATTATTGGGTTTGACATCCAAGTGAATGGGAAATCACAAATCAGAGGGTTAGGGTTCACGCAGGTTTGATGAATCACCAACAATTGTCTTTGGTTTGGAGTAGCTATAATCCAATTTGCAACAGTCCGTGACTAGAAGTTTGGTTGGCTATGGGTAAAAATAGAACTACATCGGGACCGTTCAAATCGGGCATGAATCTCAAAGTTTTCAGGCGTAAAACGGTAATTTCACCCATACACGGGTCCGAAAATGGGAGCTGAGTTTTCTCAAAACCCAATAACCCAAAAACGGGTCCGTCTTATTGGGTCAGGGTAACAGCCCACTACGAACAAATCCAGGATATTCTAAAGAGTAATTCAAATTCATGGTTATCTTTAAGAGGCAGTTTTAACCGTCTATCTTATCATGAAACGATTCAAAACTTTGCTTCTTATCCATAAACAACGGAAAATAGAGATAAATCCTTATCTCGAAACTGGTCCCCAAGACGACTATAAATATCCCTCTACCCCACCATAAAGAAGGTAACCAATATTTTCCCACAAAAAGCTCTATCATTTTCTTCCTGATTACTGACTAAAGCGTTGAAGGGTCTGCAGGTCAGGAGGAAGCGATTGAGATAGTCAACGTCAACGAAAGTCAAAATGTCAGATTCTCGAATGTTCCACAAAAGAATCCACATCACCTGGTTACTCCCACACAGAAAAAAGTGATAACAGGTTGGCGCCGTCTGTGAAAAATAGAAAGGAATCCGACTGAAACCTCACCAGAAAACTCAAGACTCCAACATGCGTCCTAAAGGTAAAGGGAAGGTAGCGACCTCAGGCCGACGAGCCAACCCTCTTCCTCCGTTGCATCCTTTAGAAGTGCCCTACCAAGGTAAAGGGAAAGCGGCGGCCTCAGGCCGACGAGCCAACCCTCATCAACCATCTCCTCCTCTAGAGGAACCCCCTCTAGCTATCCAACCACAACAATCAGAACCTCTCCTTCAACTAGATCCACCTCCAACCTGCACGACTACTCTGGGGGGCTCTCGCTGCAGTCGCCCGAACCATCTACAAGGCCATTCGTCAAAAATAGGGGATCGGTGTACACCTCTACTCCTTCCGCACCCCCTCAGTTACAACCGGACCTTGGTCAGATCATCCTCGATTGCCAGCAAGAGTCAGACTTCCGAACCCATCTCAACAGGGCTCATGGGGAAGCCTCTCATCCAGGACATAGGGGGAACAGGAGAAGCCCTTCTCCCAGGAGGTCCAGGAGAAGTCCCTCCCCCAGGGGTCGTAGGAGAAGTCCCTCTCCACGAAAGCAAAGGAGATCTCCCTCTCCCAGGGGGCGAAGGGGTCGCCACTCTCCAAGAGATCATAGAAGGACTTCTCCCCGGGAGAGGAGAGACCCGACTTCAATTAGCAGGATAGCCCCTAGGGTGGGAATCGATGAAGAGATGCCAGCTACCAGGGCAGAGCTTCGAGAGCTTAAGAATGAGATTCGCCAAGCCCTCAGCATAGTCCCACCACACCACCCTTCTCCCCCGCGATGTGAAGAGTCTCGGGGATCTACCGGATCTAACCAGCGGGAGGATGCCATCCTCCGGCGCCTCTGAAAGATGGAAGACCATCTGGCCTCACTCCGAAGGGATGAAACAAAGCGAGAAGGGAGGTACTTCCTTGCCAGACCCCCATTTTCCTGAAAAGTTATTGATGCGCCAGTCCCCTCCAACTTCAAGATCCCGACTTTTGAGTTGTACAACGGAGAGACCGATCCTGTGGACCGCAGTGAAAACTTTAAAACCATTATGATGATCCACCAAGCATCCGACTCCCTCCTTTGCAAAACCTTCCAGACGACCTTGAAAGTCTCAGCGAGGGAATGGTTCTCTTGCCTATCACCGGATTCTATATTTTCCTTCGACAAACTTGAAGAACTATTCCTCACGCACTTTGTCATTAGCCGTAAGTTGGTGAAAACCAGTGCATCCTTGTTAGACCTTAGGCAAAGGGACGGGGAGTCCCTCAAGAGCTACGTCCAACGATTCATAGCTGAATCTAGGACAATCTCCTCACTCGACTCCGCGGTGGCAACAACTGCTTTCAGATATAATGTCAAACATGATGACCTTAAGGCTTCCCTCATCAAAAAATCCTCCTCGAGAATTCTCAGACCTCCTTCAGAGGGTGGAGAAGTACATCCGAGTCGAAGAGGCAACCCGCCCTTAAGAGCAGAGAATGCCTCCTTCTGGGAACAAACGAAAAGGCGCTAACAAGGATGAACCTTGAAAGTCCCAGAAGGACGCCTCAGGACAACACCGCCCACTTCCCATGCCGTGCTTTGAGAAATACACTCCTCTAAACGCGAGCGTGTCCGCCATCCTCATGGAAGTTGACAAGGATGGGATCCTTCGGCCTCCCCCAAAGATGAATGCCCCGAGCAAGAGATAGGATAAAACAAAATGGTGCACCTTCCATAACGATCATGGCCACCTCGTAGATGAGTGCCAAGCTCTGAAAGACGAGGTCGAAGCGCTAATCCGACGAGGATACCTCTCCAAATTCGCCCAAATCAACGACACTGAGCCTCCTCCTCCCAGGGGACCTAACAAACGGGCAAAAAGACCATCCGAATCCCAAGGATCGGGGCATATGGAGATATTCCACGTAATCCACGGAGGTCCTATGGGAGGAGCTTCCAGCTCATCCAAGAAATCCTTCGTTCGAGAAGTATACTCCGTACACAACATTCCCCCTCTAAGAAGCTCAGGAGTTAGCATTACCTTTTCAGACCGGGACTTAGAGGGCATCCAAACCCCTTACTGCGATGCACTCGTGATCAACATGTGCATGGCAAACCACGAAGTTTATCGGGTTTTGGTTGATAATGTCAGTTCGGTCAACATCCTCTTTCTTAATGTATTTGAGGGCCTTAAACTCAAACAAGATTGCCTCAAAGCCTGTTGGATATACCCTCCATGGATTCTCTGGGCCCCCCGTGATGATTGAGGAAATTGTAATTCTCGACGTGACTCTAGGGAAAGCCCCTACTACTCGTACAGAGACATTAGACTTCATCGTGGTTGATATGAAGTCCGCCTATAATGCTATCTTCGGCCGCCCGGGGCTGGCGGCCCTTCAAGCAGTCTCATCAGCATACCATCTAAAAATGAAGTTCCCTATGGCCACAGGAGTAGGCGAAGCCAAAGGGAGTCAGGAGGCCGCTCGGGCATGCTATACATCCATTATGGGGGGCTCAGTCCTACCCGTCGATGCATTTGAACTCCCTCTCGATCTGGGGCAAGCTAGCTCTGAACCTGTAGACAAACTGGCAGAAATCCCTTTCTCCGCAAAGGATGAACCAAAGTGTTTCCGGGTGAGCAAAGCACTCCCCCGCCAGCTGGAAGAGCTACTTGTCACTTGCATCAGGGATAATCATGACTTGTTCGCTTGGACCGCTGAAGACATGCTCGACATTGCCGAAGACCTGAACATGTACCACTTAAGCGTGGATCTGAAAATCAAGCCTGTTCAGCAGAAGCACCATAAGTTTGCGCCCGTTAGACAACAAGCTGTCAGAGAAGAAGTTGAAAAGCTCCTAGCCGCCTGATTCATCCAAGAAGTCAGTTACCCCGAGTGGCTAGCCAATGTGGTGATGGTCAAGAAGGCTAATGGCAGTGGAGAATATGCATCGACTTCACCGACCTCAACAAAACCTACCCAAAAGATCTCTTCCTTCTTCCAAGCATAGACGCCTTGATAGACGTCGCCTCGGGCCACGAGTTGCTAAGCTTTATGGATGCATTTTCGGGATATAATCAAATTCGAATGTTCCCGCATCCCGAAGTCTTCCTTCATTATCGATCAAGGGCTGTATTGCTTCCGAGTCATGCCTTTTGGGCTGAAGAATGCCGGAGCCACATATCAATGCTTGGTGAACCAAGTCTTCCGGGAATAGATCGGCCAAAACATGGAAGTATACGTGGATGACATGCTCGTAAAGAACCTCAGGAAAGAAGACCATGTTGCCGCCTCCAAGAAGCGTTCAATGTACTCCGGATGAATAATATGAGGCTGAACCCCTCGAAATGTGCCTTCGGAGTTGCCTCGGGAAAGTTCATGGGATTTATGGTGTCGGTGAGGAATCGAAGCCAATCCTGAGAAGATCAAAGCAATCCTCGATATAACCCCTCTAGCTACTATAAAAGAGGTTCAGAAGCTTACGGGCCGTCTCGCTGCTATTGGGCGCTTCCTATCAAAGTCTGGGGACAAGTGCCTCCCCTTCTTTAAAACTCTCTGAAGAGCATATAATTTCAAGTGGGAAGAAGAGCAACAAGCAACATTTGAAAGCCTCAAAGAGCACCTCACCCATCCTCCAATCCTAAGCAAGCCAATACCCGGGGAAACCCTCTACCTCTACCTGGCCACCTCCAAACCGACCCTTAGTGCTGTACTGGTAAGGGAAGAAGAGCGGGTGCAAAAGCCAATTTACTATGGAAGCAAGGTACTCCATGACGCCGAACTCCGATATTCGAAGATGGAGAAGATGGACTATGCCCTAGTAACCACCGCCCGAAAGCTCAGACCCTACTTTTAAGCACATTCCATTTGGGTCCTCATCGATCAGCCACTCAAGCAGGTTCTTCACAAACCTGAAAACTCGGGTAGACTAATGAAGTGGTCGATTGAGCTAAGCCAACATGACATTACATACCGCCCCATAACCGCGATCATGGGCCAAGCCTTAGCCGAATTCATCGTCAAATGTACAATCCCTAATCCTCCCCAAGAAGGTGACAACCCTCCATTAAGGTCAGTATACGTGGACGGGTCCTCCTGCCTCGAAGGGAGCAGAGCCGAGGTGATCTTAATCGGCCCTGACGAATTCATCCTATAATACTCACTACGCCTCAGATTTTCAGCTTCCAACAATGAGGCCGAGTATGAAGCCCTAATTGCTGGTCTTCTGTTGGCAAAAAGAGCAAGAGCACAAAGAGTTGGCGTATTCAGTGACTCTCAATTGGTGGTTAATCAGATCCAAAGGGAATACGAGGCGAGGGATGACTGCATGGCCAGATACTTGGCATTCATAAAGGAGATAATTGCCACTTTCAAAGAGGTGCATTCCGCAAGAAGAAAATGGGTAGGTGGACGCCATTTCCAAATTAGCCTATTCGTCGCTCGACATGCTGGACCGAACCGTGCTAATTGAAGTGAGCTCAAACCAAGTATAGAAGAAGAAGCGTTGGAGCTCATGCCCATTACCCTCGAATACCTGGAGACTGTTGGATGAAGCCCCTCATCGATTTCCTCGGCAAGGGGATCCTCCCTGCGGATGTCAAAGAGTCGAGAAAAATCTGGGTAAGATCTGAAAGGTTCGTGCTCATCGAAGGGGTCCTTTATAAGCGCTCCTACACCCAGATTGATGGTCGACCTTACCTTCGGTGACTTTCTTCCGAAGAGGCCGACTACGCCTTGAAGGAAGTACACGAAGGGTTAGGTAGCAGCCACCTCGGAGCAAGGTCCTTAGTGCGAAAGATACTCAATCATGGTTACTATCGGCCCACTCTTCTAAGCGATGCTCAAACATACATCCGCCAATGCATTCCTTGTCAAAAGAATTCTACTATCAAGCGCACCCTTCAAGCCAGCCTTAGTTCCCTCTCGAGTCCCATACCTTTTCCGATGTGGGGAATGGATCTCCTCGGGCCTTTTCCTCCTGCAACCGGACAACAGACCTTTCCTAGAGGTCGCTATTGATTACTTCACAAAGTGGATAGAAGCTGAACCACTGGAAACGATTACCGAACATAGAGTCCAATAGATCTCCTGGAGGGACGTGGTCTGCCGATTTGGGACCCCTCTCATCCTGGTCACCGATAATGGAAGGAAATTTATTGGCAGTGGGTTCCATAAATTCTGCACCGACCTCAATATTGAACAGCGATTCTCTTCGATATCACATCCTCAAACCAATGGTCTAGCTGAGAACGCTAATCGGCAAATTTTAGATGGCCTTAAGAAAAGAATTGATGAAGCTACGAAGGGACTATAGGTTGAAGAACTCCCCAACGTGCTGTGGTCCTACAGGACTACAAAGAGAATCCTCACGGGAGAATCCCCGTTCAACATGATGTTCGGCACCGAAGCAGTCATTCCTCTTGAAGTAGCAATGCCCTCTCCTCGCCTTATCGCATTTGATGAAGAACAGAACTCGAAGGGAATCCAAGCCAATCTTGATCTCCTTGAAGAAATCTGGGAGAAGTCCCCTGTTCGGAGAAACATATATCAACAGAGGGTGGAGAGATTCTACAATAAAAGTGTCCACCCGGCCAATATCCAGGAGGGCGACTTGGTCCCCCGGAAGCTAGAAATCTCAAACCCCCGAAAGAAAGGAAAACTCACCCCTAATTGGGAAGGACTGCACAAAGTCTCACAAGTAATTCGCCCAGGGGCTTACAAACTTGAAGACTTAGGGGGGAAGAGAATACCCAGGACCTAGAATGTTGAGCACCTCTTGAAGTACCAAGAGAGCTTTTAAACACTTTCGCTTAGTAGTTATAAGCATGTAATAAAGGCCGACAATTTATAGTGGTCATGGCATGTAATAAAGGCTCGCATTCAAGCGACCGTCTAGTTTATTCAATAAAATCTGTCCTTTATTTCTCTTTGATTAAAAGTTATGAGTGATTAACATATTCAACACCACGTGTACAACATTATCTTACCCACTCCAGCACTTTAACGGATGATTGTGGAGTCCATCCAGGATTCAAGGATCGCAAGGGCATGCTTGCTCCCGAGCAAGTGTGTGGGGTGTATCTCGTCGTACAAGTGCCGCACACCGGATGAGTAAGGATTCCATTCGCGGTTCATAGAGCTGCAATTGCCACACTGCTTCTGAGCAAGTGGGCAAAGAAGCAGCTCGCCACTGGAATGCTCCCAAAGCTTATCGTCATCATTGTTCGGAGTCCATTTACGGTTCAAAGGACCAACCTAGCCACTTGCTTCTGAGCAAGAAGGCATGGTTCAGTTCATCATTCGAATGCTCCTGAAACAAACCGGATGAGTGAGGAGTCCATTCATGATTCATGGAGCTGCAATTGCCACACTGCTTCCGAGCAAGTGGGCAAAGAAGCAGTTCTCCACTCGAATGCACCCAAAGCTCGCTGTCATCATTGTTCGGAGTCCATTCACGATTTGAAGGACCATCCTAGCCACTTGCTTCCGAGCAAGAAGGCACGGTTCGGTTCGCCGTTCGAGTGCTCCTGAAACAAACCGGATGAGTGAGGAGTCCATTCACGGATCATAGAGTTGCAATTGCCACACTGCTTCCGAGCAAGTGGGTGAAGAAGCAACTCGCCACTCAAATGCTCCCAAAACCCGTCGTCATCATTGTTCAGAGTCCATTCACGGTTCAAAGGACCATCATAGCCACTTGCTTTTGAGCAAGAAGGCACGGTTCGGTACCGTTCGAGTGCTCTTGAAACAACCGGATGAGTGAAGCGTCCATTCGTGGTTCATAGAGCTGCCCTTGCCACACTGCTTCCGAGTGAGTGGGCGAAGAAGCAGCTCGCCATGCCTCCCAAAACTCGTCGAATAGCCGCCAATTCTTTAACACTTAGCCAAAAAATCTTGTTTCACAAATAAGAGAGAATACATGTGTTATCGAACACTTAGAGAAACGGCTCTCTAACACTTAGCAAAAAAAAGAAAAAATATTGTTTCACAAATAAGAGAGATTACAAGTGTTATTGGGCAAACGAGGCCATTACAAGGAGATAGTTCTCTAACTCTTAGTCAAAAATCTTGATAAAAAAGATGACAAGTGTTATTAGACAAACGAGGCCGTTACAAGAAGACAATGCTCTAACACTTAGTCAAAAAACTTGAAGAAAAAGGTTACAATAGTTGTTGGAAGAGCACAACTACCATAAGGCTGCAAAAGCTAATTGGCGTCACTTCAACTCTTCCGTGGCAGAGGGATATTTCTCTTCAAGGACACACGCGGTTTGCGACCTCCAACGGAAACATCGGCTCTAAACTTCTCCCTCGAGAATATGAAGTAATGTCCAACCCTATGGAGCGAGTCCCACCATCGGGGCCCACGACCCTCTCCACTTCACCGATTGACACCCAACTGGAGGAGTTGGCCACGCCACTTTGAGCATCGCCAGGGTTCCATGGGGCCTCAGGCAAGCATAAAGCTAGTTCATGGAAAGGCCTTCCCTGACCATGCTCTTCACAAGAGCAAGAGATGCTCCTAACGTTGCCCCCTTTGGAGAGTCGCTTTAAACGAAGTTTCTCCGCCTTTAATTCGACAAGCCTCTTTTTGAGAGAGTCATCTGTCACCCGGAACTTCAAACGAGGCACACCACTCGCACTACCACCCTGCGAGAACTTAAAGATCGTCCTTTTAAGATGGGCTGCTTCGAAACTCTTCTCAAGCAATACGTTCTTCAGTTCATCTCTCTCAACTGAAACTGCAAACAAAGAACGATGAAGAACTTTAAGTTTTGATGGTTTCCTTAGAGCCGCCGAACTATGATCTTCCATGCCTTCAAGGGGCACTTCTCGAAGGATCTCGTCTTCACGCTGCGTCTCAACATCTCGGCGAGCCAAGACTCTCCTCAAATGACCAAGCTCCATCCCTGCTTTAGAAAGCCTCTCTCATGAGCGAGAGAGCCCTAGCTCTGCCACCAGAAGTTTAAAGCGAAGACGAGACTCCTCGCCGACCTCATACACAACAACATGTTTACAAGATAGGCTGATAGATTAATCTATCAAAAAGGACAAGTCCACAAGACATGCAAAAAAAAAATTATGCGGAAAAAGTAGCAAGTCATACGAGACAAAAACTATTTTCATTGCAATGTAAGAGATACAACTAGCGGTGGCCAGTCCGCTATAAGGCATCCTTACAAGTACAAAACAAAATTAAGCTAAAGGCAACTACAAAATAAGAAGAAAAAGGGTGGTCAAGGATTGACCACGGTCGAATGAGCCCCGAGGGGAGTAAGCTCGTGACCAACCCTTACAGTTGCTTCAGGGGCCACCACTATGGCAGACAGGGGGTCCGGTGCGACCTCTTGCTCCTCTTCCTCAACCTCTTTGTCATCCTTGTCATCGTCCACCTCGATGCCTTTTGGGATCAGGGCATAAAGGGTGTACCCCGAGGTTTTGAACCCGGGAGTCCGCCTTCATGTGAAGAAGGGCTCTGGTGTACGCCTTCTCCATGGTCCCCCTGAGGAAGCCCTTTGCTTCATACTGAGTGGCTCTCATTGCTTCATCCTTCTCCACAGCAGCTTTCTCCCTTTCTCGGACCAACTGCTGATCCAACTGAGCTACCTCCTCTTTGGACTTGGTGAGAGCAAATTCCAAGAGCACGATCTGTGCCGACTGCGTCTCAGACACGCGAGTCATCTCCTTGAGCGCCTTCTGAGACATGGAACGCTCTGCCCTATCTTTGTCACTCTCCGCCTTCCGTTCCGTCTCTTGCTCGACCATTCGCTTCATCAAGTGGCCGAAGTGTCAAGTGAACTGTGAAAGCAGATGTTTAATTCCACATTCATCAAATATAAAACACCCAGACCGATAAAAAAAAAGAACAAGAGCTTACCGCCATGTTGGCCCTAGCGATCTCAAGGGCATCGTCACCAACTGATCCAGCGTATATTGCGGCTCGGTTCTTCCGGATCGCAAGATGGCTGACTGCTTGCATGCAAGAGGCCGAGTCCCCAAGAAATCTGTTGTGCTTGATCACACGCCAGTTCGGGACAAAAATTTTCTTGTGCTCCTCCGTCAAAATGGCCTCGGCGGTGACAGTGAAGGGGGTGCCTCAAGAGCAAGAGCTGCCCTCAGGGTAGGCCCTCCGGCTAAAGGAGCAACCAAGGCAGAAGAAGGTGATTCGAGATCAACCACTGGGGTTGTAACATCCTAGATTTTTAAATAATGCTTTTGAGATTAATAAATAAATAAAAATTATTTTTGGTGATTTAATAAATTTTTCTCTGAAATTTATCTTTTTACACGTGCAAATATTTTCTTGGGAACTTCAAAGTCAGAAATTATTTTGGGAAAACCTATTATTTATTAGTAGGTATTATTTGTGAATTTTTTGGATTTTTCTGTTATTTATTTGGCATAATTCCAAATATTACAAAAAGAGTGGCTTTTGTGCAAAATTACCACTCGGAGTAAAAACTCCAGATTTTCAGATTTTTGGGCTGAGCATGATGGCTAGCGAAGTCAGAGGTAAAAATTTTACTTTTTGTTTTAATGGATTTGGTTTATTTCGCAAACTTCTTAAAGAAGGGTCTTTTTGCAAAATTGCCACTTAGAGGCAAAATTACAAATTTCGTTTTTCTGGGTTTGAAAACAGTGCTAACCATATCAAGTTGGTTATTTTTGTTTTTAAATTTAAATTTAAGTGGTTATTCTAATTTCCAAGTATAAGGATTTATATATGTAAATATATATTCAAAAGGGATATTTTGCAAATCTACTCAAAACCCTAATATACCCTATTTCTGGTCTGTTATAAGGGCAGTAGCAGCCGTCTCTTTGCTGCAAAAAATAAATGTTTTTCTTTATTATTGATTTCTTGGAGTTTCGAAGCAAGGATCTTGGTTTCCTTGCGAAAGGAAGAACTTTTCTTATTCTCTTTATTATCTCGGTTGATTCTTCAAAAAGGTGAGTGACATATGTTTATTTTCTTACTGTTTTAAGCATGTTGTATGTGATGATTTGTCTATTAGAAAGCATGCTAAGGGATGGTATGATGATGTAATGGATTATTTATTGATGGATGAATAAAAATTGAATCTTTTCATGGAAACTATGCTATTGATGATTGAAATTTCTTATAGATGGCTTGAGGTTTGTTAAGAACCTAATAGAAATCATGGGTATGTTGTTTTCTTTCATATATTTTTCTGTTTTGAACATGTAAGATAAATTGTATGATGAGTATTGTATACAAGTGAACAAAAGTGGATCTTTACTATGTGTGTGTGTGTGTATATATATATATATATATATATATATATATATATATATATATATATATATATATATATATATATATATATATATATGCTCTGTTTGGGGTTTCGATGAAGAAGAACTTGATTGTTTGCATGTTGTAATCATTTATACTCATGGGTAAACTATTGTGATCAGTAGAGTTTGCGTATAATAAGTTGTAGAAGGAGTTTGAATCAAAAGATCAAGTTTTGAAGTTGGATGAGTAATTGAATTTTGGATCTGACTATGTTCAGCCGAAATTGGATTTTTGAGATTTTGGGATGTTTTCGAGTTGGATTTGATTTGTTTTGGTATTGAGATGGTTTTGAACAATATATTACCTATATACGATGTTATTTTGATGGATAACTGATGCCTGAAACACGCATATGAATATATACATATATACATAGCTGTTTTTGAATAATTTTTTATGGAAATTGCTATTTTGTAAATTTGATGTGGTTTTGATTTGTTTTATAAACTCCAATATGTTAGAAAAGTTGTATTTGATCATTTTAGGAAATTTATTTTTGCAAATTTATAATTTTATAAAGATTTAACGAAGTATCAGTAAAAGGTGCACGAATTTCAAAGCTGTGAATTTTCGCATATGACAGTCGACCGCTTCTCATTTGCACTAAAGATGAAAGTTGACTGTTAATTCTTTATTTTTGGAATTTTAATATGACAGTCGACTGTCGCTTTTTTGCATTGTCTTGACAGTCGACTGTGAGTGTTGTTGTTGGTTGTTTTTATTGAGTTTTCTACGTGTTTCTTGAATGATTATTTGTTCGATATTATGGACTATTAATCTACTATTTTAGATGATGTTTTTGCAACAGATTACAGTATTTTACTAAGAGTTATAATTTGATTATAATAGAATTTAAATTGTGACTTTATAAAGTGAACTATATATGGTTTTTGGAAGAAATGGACGTTTTGTGATATTCCATGACTTCAAAATATGATTCTCAGTTATTTAATGGATTTAATACTTTATTTCAGTTTTAGAAATTTGTGAGGATGTTAAATGAATTTGGATTTGTTGATTTTAAGATTTTTTTTAATACAAGAGTATTGATAATGAAATTAAGAGGTTTAATGAAAGATTTTGTGTTGATGGTTGGGTTGTGAGTCTCTAGAGGGTGAGTGGGACCCTAGCACACCGGCAGTTGAGATTTTTGTGATTTGGCCAGTTGGGGCCTTGTTGTTGATCAGTTAAGTTAAGTCCGGTAGGGTACACCAACTTTAGGAGATTCGTAATTAATTAATTAACTTAATAAGATAAGGACAGACACTAGATGGTGATATGATGAAATGAGTGCAAACATGGGTTATGGACATTAGTATGATCTGCGGTGTGAGATAGTTCCCGGAATTATCGAGGTGTTAGTGAAATAGTCTCCGGAATTACCTGCAGTGTGGGATTGATCTCCGAAATTATCGGGATCGAGGCGATGCTCATGGGTTATTCGTATGATGAGGTGCCATAGCTTGCGGTTTGGGGTATTCTCGAAGATTTCCAGGTGTGAGTGAAATATTCTCCAAAATTATCTGTGGATAGAGACCGACTTCCGGAATTATCGGGGCATGATACTAACAGTTTATGTAAATCTCGTAGTAATCATCGTGGTAGGATTAGTTGTATAATGAGGGATCTAACCCTATAAAGTGGAGAACGATAAGGGCTTGCACCGAACCTATGTATTATGGGATGCATAGAATCCGACAAGTATGCATTAGAGAGTCATCATTCTGCATTTGTGTTTTCTTGACTTGGTTTTATGCATGATATTTTTCTGTTTTCCTACACTTGACACTTAGCTTAGTTTCACTTGATGTTTTCATACTTTATTTATTGTTAATTCATATTCCATTTGTTACTACTGTTGGTATGTGTTGTTTATAACTTTATTCTTTATGTTTTATTTATATTGTATTTCTTTTGATGTCACTCACACCGTTATGGCTGACCCCTGTAGTTTTTGGGGTTAGGGTTATCTCTAGCCTCATGTTTTAGAGGTAGGTACCTATAGCATGGGATTTGGATGCATGAGGTAGAATGATAATGTGGCTTATGTAAATTGAAAAAGAATATGTTGTAAAAGAAAGAAATTGTAATTCAATGTGTTTAATTTTCCGCTGTGCTTTGTAAGAAATTGTTGTAATAAAAGTTTTTTAAAAAATATATCTATGTTTTGACTATGTTTACTATTACATTGAGGTTGATGCTCAGAATTGTGCCACGTATTTCTGAGATATTATATTGGAAATTCGGGACGCTTCAGGGGTCTCGCTAGTCTAACCCCGAGCAACTTTCGAGGTAGAGGGCTTGGAGGATGTTCTCTTCCTCTTCCTCTCTTCGGGGGCCTTGACACTTAACCTCGTCCGCTCCGAGATCATTGAGTCGAAGTCCATGTTGGGGTCCTCTGCAAGAGAAGACACAAAAAAGGGAGTTAGATAAGATACACGGCATAAGAGCAAGTAATAAAGCAAAATCAAAGATGTATACTAGGGTTGATCGGACTAAGACCACCCCCGAAGAGATATTCTTCCGTCACTACTCTCTAATCTAAGGACAGCCTGTCTAAAAGTGTCCTAACCATCTCGTCTTCCCCGAGGCTTAAGACATGTTCGGATTTTGCCCTCTTCGGCACTTCTTCCTTCCACCCTCGTAGGGATCCCCCAAGGTTGGCTACTACGAACGAGGAAAAACTTCTTATTCCAAAATTTGATCGAGTCAGGGTTCTCGTTCAACTTCACACCTCGACGAGGAGTAAGATAATACCTGTACTCTGACCTAATATTTTGGTGAATCTTGTACAGTTTCCTCAGAACGCTCAGCCAATGCTCGATCCCTGCCGCTTGACTGCAGAACGAAGCCGTTCACATATCTCCACATGTTTGGCATGAACTAGATGGGGCTCAAGCCGAACCACCGAAGAACGTCGACAGTAAACTGAGGAAGGGGGAGACGAAGCCCTGCGTGAAAGGCATCGAAGGAGAAGAAGAAAGTGTCGAGATACGTCGGCGTGCAAGCTCTGACACTTGGACCCGGAAACACAAGCTCATACTCTTTCGGAATTAAGAAACATCCTCGAATGCAGCGCAAGTCCTTCTCCTTGAGCATCGTTGGGATATCGTCTACCTCCGAGTGCTCCCGAGGCTCGCTCTCCTCGTATAAAGATGCCATCCCGTGCTCGACCCAGGATAGGAGTTTGGCGGAATAACCTCTAACTCGGCCGAGGCTTGACAAGGTGCTCGATAACCTGCCCAACTCACCCGCGTCTCGACGGCTCTCAACAATCTCCTCGATTATGACTGATCCTACCGCCTCCTTCCCTCTGTCCGCTGTAACAACCGACCAACCTTTGCCTCGGCCCAAGGGGGAGGCCTCGTCTCCGGATGACACCCTAGACATCTTTGATAAAATAAATATATATGAATAAAAAAATACATATTTTACCTTGGATGTAACAGCTACGGTCGGAAATCTCGCTGAAAAAAGAAAGATCGCCGGAATGCTCTGACAACTCCGATAAGGAGAAAAGAACTTCTGAAAGTAGGAAGTGATAAATGAGAGGGGGGGGGGGGGGGGGGGAGATTTATAGAATGAGAAGCGAATCTTGGACTTCATGGGCCTTTAACGTAGTTAAAAAGCCCAACGATAGGAAAAGCCCATGAGATAGGGAGGCTAAACGACAAAGAAAATGCGCCAAAATCATTGACTGGTCAATGGTCAACAGGTGACATGTGTTACGCAGCCGAACCGTCTACAACGTTCGGCGTCCCGCGCAGATCAAATGTGTCCCCGATCAAAAAATCAGAGAAAATTTTTGACTGGTCAACAGTCAACGATCAACATGTGACACGTGTCGCGTAGCCAAACCATCTACAACGTTCGGCGTCTCGCGCCGATCATACATATCCCCGATCGAAAAATCAGAGAAAATCGTTGATTGGTCAACGGTCAATGGTTAACAGATGACATGTGTCACGCAGCCGAATCGTCTACAACGTTCTGCGTCCGGTGCAGATCAAACGTGTCCTCGATCGAAAAATTAGAGAAAATTATTGACTAGTCAACTGTCAACGGTCAACAGGTGACACGTGTCGCACAACCGAACCATCTACAACGTTCGGCGTCTCGCACCGATCAAACGTGTCTCCGATCGAAAAATGAGAGAATTATTGACTAGTCAACGGTCTATGCTGACACGTGTTGGGCAGCCGAACCGTCTACAATGTTCGGCATCCCGTGCTGATCAAACGTGTCCCCGATCGAAAAATTGGAGAAAATCGTTGACTAGTCAATGGTGAACAGTCAACAGGTGACACATGTCACGCAGCCAAACCGTCTACAACGTTCGGCGTCCCGCGCCGATCAAATGTGTCCTCGATCAAAAAATCAGAGAAAATTGTTGACTGGTCAACGGTCAATGGTCAACAGGTGACACGTGTTGCGCAGCCGAACCATCTACAACGTTTGGTGTCCCGCACTGATCAAACATGTCCCTGATTGAAAAATCAGAGAAAATCGTTGACTGGTGATATGGCTAAAAATGGGGTTTAATCGGAACCGTCCAAATCGGGCACGAATCTTGAAGCTCAGGGGTAAAACAGTAATTTCACCCACCAACGGATCTGAAGCAGGCACTGGATCTCCCCTTCACAGATCCAATAACCCACGAACGGATCCACTCCAACTGGGTATGGGTTCCGACCCGAGACAAACCCAGACCAGCAGGAGGAAATCAGGGCTCTGATTTGACTAAATCAACGGTCCTGATCCGCAGTTATCCTCTCACCGGGAATTAGGGATCAGTTTCCTAAACTGATCATGAGGATTTTACTCCTAACAGAATCACAGGAAATCAGATCCCTAATCAAATCCCCATGGCGACTATAAATACCTCCGACCTACCACTGTTACAAGGTAATCACTCTTTTTCCAACTAAAGCTCTTTCTTAATCACATCCTTGGTTACTGACAAGAGCGTCGGAGGGTGCGTCACCGGGATCAATCCCGGTGTATCGCACTTCCTTGCAGGTGAACGGCCGGAGTCAGCAGCCTAATTCCGACGAACATGCTTGGATTTGCTATTCAGGTTTTTCCACGAACCCACAAATTCTATCTGTTTACCCCCACACCAGATTCAGCGGTAACAGATTGGCACCGTATGTGGGAAAATCAGACGAATAGCAGCTCCTCCTCTTCCCATCGGAAAGATCTTCTCCAGCCATGCCGCCTAGAAAGGTTAGGTCCCGGGGGTCCAATCGTGGACCCAATCCCGATCAGCAACAGGAAGTACCCCTCCAACCCGCTCATCAACAGGGGCAACTTCCGCCGTAGGCTGAGGATTTACCTCCTCTTCCAAATCAGCAACATCTCAATGGTCCCACCGGCGCCGGGGTCTCTCGTCCCGACCCGCAGAAACAAGCTTTCCATCCTGACCATGTCTCCATCCACAATGCCTCCTCAGGTTCTATGGCCTCCCACAATCCTCGAGCTTCCGACCTCCGCAACACCGTCCTAAATTGGTAGAAGGATGAGGACCTTCGCCGCTACCTAGATGAGAAGCAGGCCCAAGAGGGAGTCTCCCGCCAACATCAAGGTGAGCGATCTCCTCATTGCCGAGATGGCAGGAGGTCTCCGGACCGAAGAGCACGGGGGGAATCTCCCGAGCGTCGTAGGAGGAGGCCACATTCCCCTGCTGGTTGACATCATTCGAGGAACGATAAGGCACCCATCACTCGTGCCGAGTTCCAACAATTCCAGGCAACGGTGTTGCAGGCCCTCAACCTTCGCCCCAACAACAATAATGCCCAAAGGGTTCCAACACCCCCACGGGTCCCAAGTCCTCGCCACCGGTCCATTACTCCTCCCCCGGCTCCTAGTCACCAGCAACACAATCATAGTCCTCGCCGATCCCAGGACTATCGTCGCTGTAGTCCTCGCTCCCCTTCCTATGAAGACGAGTCCAGGGGATCGTTTGACTACCACCGGAGGGACGATGCCCTCTACTGCCGTCTCCACGAGATGGAGAGGCGCCTCGGTCGAATGGACATGGAGGAGGAGTCGAGAGGAAGGACCGTCCGCCCCAGCAGGCCCCCCTTCTCCCGGACCATAATGGAGGCTTCTATCCTGAGGGGCTTCAAGGCTCCGCAGTTTGAAACTTACTCGGGAGAGTCGGATCCCGTTGACCATGTCGAAAGCTTCAAGACCTTGATGCTAATCCACCAAGCTTCCGACGCCATGCTTTGCAAAACCTTCCCCGCCACTCTCAAGGGTTCGGCTCGGGAATGGTACTCCCGTCTCGCTCCCTCTTCCATCTTCTCTTTTGAGCAGTTCGAAATGCTCTTCATAACCCACTTTGTGAGCAGCAGACGAACGGAGAAGACCGGCCTCTCTCTACTCCACCTCCGACAGGAGAGGGGAGAAAAGTTGAGGGACTATGTGAGGAGGTTTACTGCGGAGGTCAGGTCCATCGCCTCCCTCGACCAGTCAGTGGCGACCGTCGCATTCCAATCCAACGTCCTCAACTCTAACCTTCGGTCGTCCCTCGCCAAAAAGCCCCCGCACAACTTCGCCGACCTTCTCCTTAGATGCGAGAAATATATTCGGGCGGAGGAAGCCGAGTGCTTCCTAGGTTTCGGAGGATCTGCTTCCGGGTCGAAGAGAAAGACAACGAAAGAGGAAGGGGCCAAGAAGCTACAGAAGGATAATAGCAGTCAGCGCCGTCCTCCTCCCAGGTTTGAAAAATTTACTCCTCTTACCACCAGCGTCACCACCATCCTGATGGAAGTCGAGAAGGAGGGAGTTATACCTCCCGCTCCGAGGATGAACACCCCTGCCAAGAAGAGGAACAAGGAGAAGTGGTGCCGTTACCACCGGGATCATGGCCACGACACCAACGACTGCCGGGCGCTGAAGAACGAGATAGAGGCCCTCATCCAGAGGGGACAGTTGGCTAAGTTTGTGAGAGCAAATGATCGGGGAAATCGCACCACTCCTCCGCCTCGGGGGGCTAACAAGCGCTCCGAGCGACGCGAAGAAACCCCCAAGTTCGAGGAGGAGCGTGTACTGCACCTTATCAACGGAGGTCCCATGGGGGGCTCTTCCAACTCCTCTTGGAAGGCCTTCGTCCGAGAGGTCAATTCAGTTCACGGCGCCCCTCCCCCCAAAGGCCTCGGCGTCCCAGTAACTTTCTCTGATGAAGCCCTCGAGGGGGTCCGAACTTCCCACTACGACGCACTTGTTATCGACCTCCGCATGGCGAACTTCAAAGTGCAGAGGATCCTGGTAGACAACGGGAGCTCTGTGAAAATCCTCTTCCTCTCGGCCTTCCGAGGGCTGCAACTATCCCGGGATCGCCGGCCGGCTACACGCTCCACGGGTTCACGGGGGTGCCAGTAACCGTCGAAGGGGTTATCACCCTGGACGTAACTGCTGGGAAGACCCCTACCACCCAGACAGAGCCGATGGACTTTATGGTCGTCGATGTCCCTGCTTCATACAATGTCATCTTGGGCCGACCTGGCCTAGCTGCCCTGGAAGCCGTTCCTTTGGCGTACCACCTCAAGATGAAGTTCCCCACTCGGGCGGGAGTGGGAGAAGTCAAGGGCAGCCAAAAGATGGCTCGGAAATGCTACATGACTTCCACTGGGGGTCCGGTGCTCTTCCTCGAGACTTTAGAGATTCCCGAGCCGAACGTCCGACCAACGTCCGAGCCGGCGGACGAATTGGAAGAAGTGCTCTTCTCGGACGAGGACTTGAGCCGAAAGTTCCTCATCAGCAAGTCCCTACCGACTGCCCTATGTTCCAACTTGGTGCAGTGCATCCGGAAGAACCGCGACCTATTTTCCTGGTCCGCCGCAGATATGCCCAGGATTTTCGAGGAGCTTCTAGTGCACCGCCTCAGCATCGAACCGGGGTGCAGACCGGTTCAGCAGAAGAGGCGTAAATTCACTCTCGAGCGACAACAAGCCATCAAGGAGGAGGTGGACAAGCTCCTAAAAGCTCGGTTCATACAGGAGGTGAACTACCCCGAGTGGCTCTCCAATGTCGTCATGGTTAAGAAGTCCAATGGTTCCTGGAGAATATGCATCGACTTCACAGACTTGAATAAGGCATGTCCGAAGGATCCGTTCCCTCTCCCGAATATCGACACCCTCATCGATGCCACCTCGGGCCATGGGCTCCTCAGCTTCATGGACGCCTTCTCCGGTTACAACCAGATACGAATGTTCCCCCCAGACATCCCGAAGACTTCCTTTATTACCGACCAGGGCCTCTACTATTATAGAGTTATGCCGTTCGGATTAAAGAACGCTGGAGCCACCTACCAGTGCCTCGTCAATAAAGTCTTCCAAAGCCAGATAGGCCGCAACATGGAAGTATACGTCGACGACATGCTCGTCAAGAGCATCCGAGGTACCGACCACGTGGCCGACCTACAAGAGGCATTCGGCGTACTGAGAAGGCACAACATGAGGCTTAATCCGAACAAGTGTGCGTTCGGGGTCTCGTCAGGAAAGTTCCTCGGCTTCGTGGTCAGCCAGCGAGGGATCGAAGCAAATTCTGAAAAAATTAAGGCCATACTGGACATGGCCCCACCCCGGAACATCAAGGAAGTGCAGAGGCTTACGGGTCGTCTCGCCGCTATTGGGCGATTCCTTTCGAAGTCTGGGAAAAAGTGCCTCCCCTTCTTCAAGGCTCTCAGGGGGGCCAAGGGTTTCGAATGGGGCGAACTGCAACAGGAGTCATTCAACCAACTGAAGGCCTACTTGGTCAACCCTCCCCTGCTCAGCAAGCCCGTTCCAGGGGAAACCCTCTTCATCTACTTAGCTGCTTCCGAGCAGACCCTAAGTGCTGTTTTGGTGAGGGAAGAAGACCGGGCTCAGAGGCCCATCTACTATGTGAGCAAGGTGCTTCGAGACGCCGAGCTCCGCTACCCGAAGATAGAAAAGATGGCCTACGTCCTGATTATGGCGGCAAGGAAGCTCCGCCCATACTTTCAGTCCCACTCGGTTGTGGTCCTCACCGACCAACCGCTGAAGCAAGTCCTCCACAAGCCGGAAACCTCAGGCCGGCTTATGAAATGGTCCATCAAGCTGAGCCAACACGACATCTCCTACCAGCCTCGAACCGCAATAAAGGCTCAGGCCTTAGCGGAATTCATCGTCGAGAGCACCATCCCCAAGGTCAGCCAAGCAGAGAACGGAACACCCATCTGGACGGTTTTTGTAGATGGTTCTTCGTGCAATGAGGGAAGCAGAGCCGGGGTCATTCTGGCAGGCCCAGATGACTTCGTTCTGCAATACTCCCTCTGCATCAACTTCGAGGCCTCCAACAACGAAGCAGGATATGAGGCGCTAATAGCCGGTCTCAGAATGGCCCGAAGGGCAGGGGCACAACGCCTCCGAATCTTCAGTGACTCTCAATTGGTGGTAAACCAAGTATTGGGTGAGTACGAGGCACGAGACGATCGGATGGCGAAATATCTCTCTAAAGTCCGAAGTCTTATGACCCAGTTCGAAGAAGCGCTCATCCAGCAGATCCCCCGAGAGGAGAATTCCCAAGCCGACGCCCTCTCTAAGCTAGCCTCCTCCTCCCTTCAGGGTCTCGAGCAGACCGTCTTGATCGAGGTCCTCTTGAAACCAAGCATCGAAGACGAAGCCTCCGACTCAGTGGAGTCGCTGCCGATCCTGCTGCAAGACAACTGGATGAAACCGTTAGTAGAATTCCTAAGGGACGGGCTCCTCCCCGAGGACCCCAAGGAAGCACGCCGAGTAAGGACCAGGGCCGAGCGGTACGTCTTGGTCGAGGGGATCTTGTACAAGCGCTCCTTCTCGTAGATAGACAACCGACCATACCTGAGATGCCTTTCCCCGGAACAAGCCGACTATGCCTTACGGGAGCTCCATGAAGGCATCGGTGGGGCACATTCAGGGTCTAGGTCCTTAGCTCGGAAAGCTCTGAATTACGGATACTTCTGGCCGACTCTCCTCCAAGACGCCGAGCGACACGTTAGGAAATGTGGCTCTTGTCAGAGACATTCCTACATTCGTCACCTCCCCCAAGCTATCCTCGCCTTCCTATCAAGTCCTATCCCCTTCGCAATGTGGGGGATAGATTTACTAGGGCCATTCCCTCCGGCTCCGGGCCAGTTCAAGTTCTTGGTCGTAGCCATCGACTACTTTTCGAAGTGGATTGAAGCCGAGCCCCTAGCCACTATCACCGAGAACAAGGTGCTTCAATTCTTTTGGAAGAACGTCATCTGCCGATTTGGCATCCCCCGTGTCCTCGTAACAGACAATGGAACTCAGTTTACTGGGGCCGCATTCCGAGCTCTATGTGAAGACCTTGCCATCCAACAACGCTTCTCCTCCGTCTTCCACCCAGAGTCGAATGGCCAGGCAGAGAACGCTAACCGACAGATCCTCTCTGGTATCAAGAAGAGACTGGACAAGTGTTCTAAAGGCTTATGGGTCGACCAACTCCCCAACGTGTTGTGGAACTACCGCACCAACAAACGGACCCCCACAGGAGAGTCCCCGTTCAACCTCACCTATGGGTCCGAGGCAGTGATACCTCTCGAAGTCGGAATACCTTCTCCTTGCCTCGCAGCCTACAACGAGGAACAGAACGCCAGAGACCTCTGGGCGAACTTAGACCTGGTGGACGAACTGAGGGAAAGAGCATCAATTCGCCAACAGAGCTATCGAAGGAGGATCGAGTTGGCGTATAACAAAAAGGTCCGACCTACCAATCTCAAAGAGGGGGACCTAGTCCTCAGAAAGCTAGCTGTCTCCTTCCCTAGTCAGAAGAGCAAACTGGCCCCAAATTGGGAGAGGCCCTACAGGATCACGAAAATAGTTCGGACAGGAGCTTATCGTCTCGAAGACCTAGAAGGCAGAGAAATCCCTAGGACTTGGAATGCCGACCATCTTCTGAAGTACCAAGAGAGTGCCTCGGCACCCCTCTAAGTATTTCAGGATGTCGAAGCGTTCCTCTCCTACCCCTTGTATTTTCTCTATTTTGTTTCTCATATGTAATCACGGCTCGCAACTCAGAAGCAGCCGACTAGTAGTCATCAATAAAGAAATATTTCATATTCCTGCAAATGCATCTTTCCCTTCTTTGCTCTTAATCTACCGATGGTTCGGAGTCCAACACTCGGCTCGACTCTACTTCGTTGGTTCGCCCTTAGGCGAGCCACAAGTAGGTCACCGTTCGGAACTGCTCCCACAACCTTTGAACTCTAACAATGGTTCCGGAGTCCAACACTTGGCTCGATTCTACTCCGCAAGCTCGCTTCGAAGCGGGCTAGGAGTGGGTCGCCATTCGGAATTGCTCCCACAACTGTTGAACTCTAACGATGGTTTCGGAGTCCAACACTTGGCTCGATTCTACTCCGCAAGCTCGCTTCTAAGCGGGCTAGGAGTGGGTCGCCATTCGGAATTGCTCCTACGACCGTTGAACTCTAACGATGGTTCCGGAGTCCAACACTTGACTCGATTCTACTCCGCAAGCTCGCTTCTAAGCGAGTTAGGAGTGGGTCGTCATTCGGAACTGCTCCCACGACCGTTGTACTCTAACGATGGTTCCGGAGTCTAACACTTGGCTCGATTCTACTCCGCAAGCTCGCTCCTAAGCGGGCTAGGAGTAGGTCGCCATTCGGAATTGCTCCCACAACCGTTGAACTCTAACGATGGTTCGGAGTCCAACACTTGGCTCGATTCTACCTCGCAAGTTCGCTCCTAAGCGAGCTAGAAGTATTTTGCAAGTCGGAGTTGCTCCCACAACCGTCGAACTACTCTCATGTTGGTCAGCGAGCCCACTATTAGGTAAGTCTCGACTCATCTCGCAAGTTCGGAAGGTTAGGAGACCGAAGCGCTGCTCGGCACCACTGGCCGAATGCTCATGTCGCCGAACCGCGGATGAGCAAGAGGCCGGCTCAGGGACCTCGGCGCGATGAACGCAGTCACAAACAAAACGACTACACAAAGTCACAAAGGACATGAAGTTCGAGAAAGGAATGTTATTAATAATTGGGATACAGTACAAAGCGACTCTTCCATACAACAAGGTTACAAGGCCTTAAAGTACAAAAATTACAATGCCGACCCACTACACTTGGCTTTAAAAATGATCATCAATGTCCCATTCGGTCGTTAGTTTGGCAACCTCGACCGTCAGTCCCTCTCCCTCCGTCCGAAGCTCCGCCTCTACAGTCTGCAAGTGACGGATCTCAGAAAGCAGATCGTCCCTCTCCGCTGTTATTTTCGACAAATTGTGCCGAACGCACTGGATCCGAAGGGCATTGCAAAAGGCGGTCGGCGAACCCTCGTCCTCTCCTATGCGGGTCATCTCGGCGATCCTGCTCTCTAGACGCCGGATCTCGATGTCTCGCCGACCTAGGACGAGCTGAAGATGGTTCCGCTCGCTTTCGGCTCGGCGCAATCCCAGCTCGACTTCATAGAGCAGCTCTTGGCACCTCGCCGAGCACGGCCTCGTCACCCCCGAGCCAGTCTCGGCTCGACCGTGGTCATCAGAGCGATTGGGCTCGACGTCTTGAGCTACCACCACGAGCTGAAAAGAAGAAGAGACAAACAACAAAATTTCAAACATTGTCGAAGGCCAATACATGAAGCCAATATTCCCAACGCAGCATCAGAAGCAAAGCAAAAGTTTTTATTCAAATAAAGTAGCCCTACATACAACTAGACCGACGCTACAACAGGGTTTTACAACAACTTAGAGGGACATAATGCAACTTGTTTAGTGCCTCTTCGGAAGGGGAATGCTTCGATTCAAGGAAACGCGGGGGAGGCGACGCCTAACCTCCGAGCTCGATTCCAAACCGGCGAAGCGAGATCCCCCTTCGCCGCTAACTCTAACTGTGGCGCTAACTGAGGTGCCGCTAGACGAGACAGCTACACTACTCTGAGCGTCAGTAGGACTCTGCCTCACCACAGGCAAACGAGTCGCAAGTTCGTAGAAAGTAATCCCTCTCTCGCTCTCTTCGCGAGTACACGACGTACTACGAATGTTGGCCCTCTCAGGCAGAGGCTTGAACGATGCGATCTCTTCCTCCAGCTCGATAATCCTATCTCTCAGAACCTCATCCTTTGTCGACATCTTCAAACGAGGAGGTCTTGACGAGCCCGCAACGTTGGCACTATCGGTTGCAAGACGTCGATAATGGGTGACCTCGATCCCCCTGTCTATCGTAATCCTCCTAAGCTTGTCGACCTTCGCCAACAACTTTTGGCGCTCGGATGATAGCTTCTCTAACTCGGAAGCTAACTTCTCTCCTTCCGCCAAATGTTCTTTCTCCGTTACCTCCAAGTGACGGATCTCGGCCAAGAGCTCGTTATTCTTTTGCTCGACAACGAAAAGCTCCCTACGAAGCCGCTCCGTCTCACCGTCGGGACGAGAAGCTTGAGGTTGCTTCCGTAGTTGCTTCAACTCACGGCAATACCCCCTCGCAGCCGCTTTTATCTCCTCCAACTTCAAGAGCATATAAAATCGCCTCTCTCGGCTATGGGAAAGCGCACACTTCATTTCTTTCAGCTCCTTACGGAGGTACGAAACCTTCGTGATCGGACCGAACTTCACCTGAAAAGCAAAGATAAATCCGATGCCCAACACTTGGAGAATTTTTGGCCAAACAAAAAGTGTTTTCATTCAAAACTCAAAACGCATTACAGGAGCGGTGGCCAGTCCGCGGTCAGGCTTACACATAAAAGGAAAAAAAAGAAGACTAAAGACGCAACCAAGTCAGGGGTCGACCTTTTTGTCGCTCGGGTCTTCTGACCCCCCGACGATTCCCATGTCCTCGTCCACGTCCTTGTCCTCGGAGTCGTCCTCCTCCTCACCCTCGGCCTCTGTCTCGCCCGTGCCTTCGACACCGTCGGCCTGTCCCTCGGGGCCGAGCTTTGTCGAGGGAAGCTCCTCCTCCCCCTCCACGGGGTAGTAGAAGTGGTAGGAGGATGTGTCGAACCCCGGGTTCCGAGCGGCGATATGAAGCAGGGCTCGGCCGTACGCATCCTCCATGTTCTTAAACATGTGCTGCTCGGCCTCATGCTGGATAGCCCTCTTCGCCTTCGCCACCTTCGATTGGTGCTTGGCCCTGATCCTCTCAGTCTCCTTCCGAGCTTTCTCCGCCTCCGACCGTGCTTCAGCCAGCTCCTCCTTAAGCGCGGCATTCTCCTTCTCCGAGGCCTCGAGCTTGGCTGCCTCGTCCGCCGACCGCTGCATAGCTTCGGCCAGCTTCGCCTCCAACCCCGCCACTTCGGCACCGCACTTTGCCGAGAGGAGTTGCTCGGCTTCGAACAGCTTCACAGCTTTCGCGCGCTCCGACCTCTCCCGGTCGCATAGCGCCGACAGCTCCTGTTCTTTGCTCGCGAACTCTTCGAGCAAAAAGTTGAAGTGGCAGAGGGTCTGAAAAGAGAACAAACAGTTAGAATCCGAACCTAAAAACTTAGGAAAATTCGAAAGAAATGCTTCAAGAAGAAAGTGTTCGGTCTACTTACCGACATCGTGTTCCGAGCAATCTGTATTGTAGCGTCCCCGACCTTTCTGGACTTAAGCGCCGCTCGGTCTTTCGGGGTCGGCAGGTGCTTCACCGCCTGCATACAAATTTTGCCGTCCCCCAAGAAGCCGTCGACCATCATTACTTGCCAGTCCAGGACGAAGATCCGCTTATGCTCCTCGGTCAGAATCTTCTCCGCTTCGGCGGTGAGAGGCGAAACTTGAAGGGATAACGCCGCGCTCACGTTGAACGCGCCGCTCAACGAGCCGAGAGCATCCGTCTTCGCCGGTGGAGTCGGCGCATCCGAGACAGGAAGATCGGAGGCCGCGACCTGGTCTTGCTCAGGATTGGCATCCGGAACAACGACCACCTGCAGGTCGACGGTCTTTGGGACCGAAGGTATCTTCGGCGCTCGGCCGCCCTGAGGCCCCGTCGAGGGTCTCTTCTTCTTTCTCGTCTCCTGCTCCCTAGCCGCCTTGGCCTTCGCCATCAACGCCCTATAGTTCATCTTGGAAGACTCTGCACAAACCGAATGAAAAAACTTAGAAAAATTTTCAAGAACTTCAAGCAAAAAGTAAAAAATACCAGAGGCGTACTGGGGTCGATCGGACTGAGACCCCCTCGGAACAGAGCTTCCTCAGTGATGTTCTTCCAACTAAGCGTTGGCAGGCCGAGGAGTTTCTTGAGGACTTCCGTCTCCTCGTCACCAAGCACTGGCTCCTTCTTCGCTCGCTTGGGCAGGCCCTCCCTCGACCAAGCTATCGGAATTGCCCAGGGTTCGGGAGCTCGGACAATGAAGTACTTCTCCTTCCAATGCTTGATCGAGTCCGGGTTCTCGATCAACTTCACGCCTGTCCGCAGCGAAAGGTAGAACCTCTGCTCGTTCCTGTTCGGCTGGCAAGGACGGTAGAGGCTCCGAAGGAGAAACAGACTTGGCTCGGCGCCGATCTCTTGACACTGAAGAACTAACGCCAAGACGTGCCTCCAAGTGTTCGGCATCAGTTGGGCAGGGCACAAGCCGTACCAATTGAGGACCTCGATAATGAACGGATGCAGCGGCAAACGAAGCCCGGCGGCCAAGGAGTCGAGTGGAAAAATGCACATGTCGGCCGAAGACGACGTGCAGGCTCAGAAACCTGGTCCAGGGAGAAGTAGCCCGTACTCGGCAGGGATCTGGAATCTGGTCCAGATTCGATGCAGATCAGCCTCTGTAAGAACCGAAGTGATCTGGTCCACCTCGGACAACTCTTTTGGCTCGTTCTTCTCTACCGACTTGGCGGTGCCCTTAGTCACCTTCTCCAGCATCTCTTCGGAGTAGCTCCGAACTCCCCCCACGCTCGACAGAACGATCGGCTGCCGACCGAACTCCCCTGCCGTCTTCGGCTGCTCTATGACCGTCACGACTCCCTTACCCTTCCGGGAGCTCGCTGCAACATCCTGGGGTAGCTCGGCAACCTCCCCACTCTTGCTCGGCCGGACCACGGTCTGCACGATCGGCTCTACCACCTCCTTCTCTTTACCCGCTCGGTTGACGACTCGGTCCGAGGCGGGGGTCTCATCCGAAGAAGTAATCTTAACCATTTTTCGAAAGAGAGAGGAGAGAGACTGACCTTAAAGTGACTGTTACGGTCGGAAAAGTTCGCCGGAGCAAAGAAACGCCTTGCCGCGACAGCTAGCAGCGCCACCCGAGAGCTAAAAACATCGATGGTGAGGAGTAAAAACTTGAGTAAGAAAGTAAAAGTGAATAATGAGATTTGGGGTGGGGGAGTGAAGATTTATAGTAAAAAAAAAAGTCTCTTGGACTTCGTAACGTAAGGGCGCGACTCTTGAGCGGCTCTTGAAGCGTTACGAAAGCCCAAACGACTTTATAACCGAGCAGCAGCGGTTGGCAAAAATGCAAAACGTTTCAATACAAGTCGAATAGCTCGGCATACACGGGATCAAAATCCGAGCGACGTGCGATCCGACCCCAATATCAAAGGGCCCGGTCGGCGGACCGAGCAAGTGCCCATCCGAGCCCCAAAACAGAGAAAATTCACTTTTCCCTCAACATTCGTGTAAGATCTCGATCCAACGGCCCAGATCTTGCCAGCGTCGCTAAACGACAAGATAGCGTTTTCTTGGGAACTGAGCCGTCTCGAGATTCGTGCCATCATCCAACGGATCTCGCCAGCGTCGCTAGACGACAAGATAGCGTTTTCTTGGGAACTGGGCCCGCCTCGAGATTCGTGCCACCATCCAACGGCTCAGATCGCGCCACCACGCTCGGACTGCCAAACCCTTAGACCTCCGGTCGGCTAACCGAGCAAGTGCCCATTCGAGCCCCAAAACGGAGAAAAGTCATTTTTTCCTCAACATTCGTGTAAGATCTCGATCGAACAGCCTAGATCTTGCCAGCGTCGCTAGACGAAAAGATAGCGTTTTCTTGGGAACTGGGCCCGCCTCGAGATTCGTGCCACCATCCAACGGCTCAGATCGCGCCACGTCGCTCGGACAGCCGAACCCTTAGACTCCCGGTCGGCTAACCGAGCAAGTGCCCATCTGAGCTCCAAAATAGAGAAAAAAGGCACCGAGCGACCACGACCATTGGATCTTCCAAAAATTCGCGCTTCTGGTGATGAACGGTCCAGATCGTGCCACGTGCGCTAAACGACAAGATAACATTTTTTTTGGGAAACGCACCTCCTCGAGATTCGTGCCGAGATCCGACGGCACAGATCGCGCCACGTCGCTCGGACTGTCGAGCCCCTGGACCTCCGGTCGGCAGCCGAGCAAGTGCCGTTCCGAGCTCCAAAAGCGAGAAAATGGCTGCCGAGCGACTACAACCGCCAGATCTCTCAGAAATTCGCGCTCGCGCGAGATCAACGGTCCAGATCAAGCCACGCCGTAAATAAGTATTAAAAAATAGTTTTTATTTATTTTAACCATTTTATTTATTTAAAAATTGCGAAAAAATTACTGAAAATTCGGAAAAATTAACTAAAAATTCTAGAAAATAATTATAAATTTGGGGGAATATTTCTGAGCCCCTGAACGAACAATTATTGCCTAGAATGTATCGTTAAGGCCCCCGAACGACTGGTTAACACATCGCAAAATTAAATAAATAATCCGAAAAAATAGATAAAAACCGTCGGATATTCAACAAAGCTTAAGAACAGCTTACAGCTTCAAAAATCACCTCAATACCCCATTCGAGATTCAAAACCCTCTATTCGGACTCCGATACAACTCCACTAGCCACTGAAACAGTTAAACTACTCCTCAAAGGCTGATCACACTCAGTCTTTAGGAGTGGGGGGCTCGTGATATGGCTAAAAATGGGATTTAATCGGAACCGTCCAAATCGGGCACGAATCTTGAAGCTCAGGGGTAAAACAGTAATTTCACCCACCAACGGGTCTGAAGCAGGCACTGGATCTCCCCTTCACAGATCCAATAACCCGCGAACGGATCCACTCCAACTGGGTACGGGTTCCGACCCGAGACAAACCCAGACCAGCAGGAGGAAATCAGGGTCTCTGATTTGACTAAATCAACGGTCCTGATCCGCAGTTATCCTCTCACCGGGAATTAGGGATCAGTTTCCTAAACTGATCATGAGGATTTTACTCCTAACAGAATCACAGGAAATCAGATCCCTAATCAAATCCCCATGGCGATTATAAATACCTCCGACCTACCACTGTTACAAGGTAATCACTCTTTTTCCAACTAAAGCTCTTTCTTAATCACATCCTTGGTTACTGACAAGAGCGTCGGAGGGTGCGTCGCCGGGATCAATCCCGGTGTATCACACTTCCTTGTAGGTGAACGACGGGAGTCAGCAGCCCAATTCCGACGAACAGGCTTGGATTCGCTATTCAGGTTTTTCCACGAACCCACAAATTCTATCAGTTTACCCCCACACCAGATTCAGCGGTAACAACCGGTAAACGATCAACAGTAAACAGGTGATACGTGTCGCGCAGCCGAACCTTCTACAACGTTCGGCGTCCCGCATCGATCAAACGTGTCCTCGATCGAAAAATCATAGAAAATCATTGACTAGTCAGCGGTCAACGGTTAATCAGTGACACGTATCACGCAGGCAAACCATCAGCAACGTCCCATGTCCCACGCCGAATAAATGTGTATCCGATCGAAAAATCAGAGAAAATCGTTGACTGGTAAACGGTAAATAGTAAACGGTAAACGATCAATGGTCAACGCCACATGTCACTTCGCCGACCCATCCATGTCGTTCGGTGCAAAAAACGGAACAAACGGGTCCCTGAACGAAGAATGAAGGAACAGACCTGCCTTCCGATTCGAGCTTGATCATGATTAACTGCTCAGATCTTGCCACATCGTTCGGATCCAAAATTCGAACGAATCTGCCTCCCAATTCGAGCATGATCATGATTAATTGCTCAGATCTCGCCATGTCGTTTGGATCCAAAAATTGAACGAATTTCCCTCCTAATGCGAGCTTGATCATGATTAACGGCTCAGATCTCGCCACGTTGTTCGGATCCAAAATCCGAACAGATCTGCCTCCCGATGCGAGCTTGATCATGATTGTTGCCGCTAAATTCGGTGTGGGGGCAAACAGATGAATTTGTGAGTTCTTGGGGAAACTGAATAGGAGAACCTGCGTACCTGTTCCGTCGGGCCCCGTTCGTCGTTCCCGCCGTGCACCTGCAAAAAGTGCGAGACACCGGGGTTGTTCCCGGCGACGCACCCTCCGACGCTCAAGTCAGTAATCTAAGAAGACTATGAATGAGCACGAAAACTGGTGAAGGGTTGATTACCTCTTAATGGAGATGGATGGGGGGTATTTATAGGCGTCTTAGGGAACGGATTAGGAATGTAATCCCCGTGATTTGATAAGGAATGTCCTCCGTAATCAGATGAGGAAGGTAATCTGACAATATATATTCCCTGTAATCAGATAAGGAATTTAATCCCTAATCCCCCGTGAAAAGATAGACGTCCATCAGGGCCGTTGATCGTATTTAATCAGGGACCCTGACTCTATCTTGATGGATTGGGTACGCAGCGGGTCGAGACCTGCACCCTCTTGGTGGTGGATCCATTCGCGGATTATTGGGCCCTAGGAGGGCAGATCCAATATCCGTTTTGGTCCTTTTGTGGGTGAAATTACCGTTTTACCCTCAGGTCTCAAGATTCGCGCCCGATTTGGACGGTTCCGATTAAACCCCATTTTTAGCCATATCACGAGCCCCCCACTCCTAAAGGCTGAGCTTGATCGGCCTTTGAGGAGTAGTTTAGCAGTTTTTTAATGGCTGGTGGAGTTGTATCGGGGCCCAAACGGAAGGTTTTGAATCTTGAAGGAGGTAGTTTGGTGATTTTTCAAGCGGATTGAACTCTGAGTCGCTCCTGAACTCTGATGGTCATGTGGTGTTCTTGCAGGGATATCTTATTAACTTCGCAAAGTGTCAATTCGTCATTCGGTGGTCTTGTATACTTGGAGCACGCTTTAGACCGCCCTAGAGTTCGCTGGCGAAGGGGCCGAGGTCTATATGCGGTTCGGCGAGCTTTTCCAGAGAGGGAAGTGAGTTCGGCAGGACTGCGAGCGTCAGGAGCGAGTTCGGCGGTCCGCCGAACTTGTCTTTCCCCTATAAGAGGGTCGGTGCCGCGAACGCTCGGCAGGGGTGCCGAACCTGTTTTTTCCCTATAAGAGGGTCGGTGCCACGAACGCTCGGTAGCGGTGCCGAACCGGTTTTTTCCCTATAAGAGGGTCGGTGCCACGAACGCTCGGCAGCGGTGCCGCACCTGTTTTTTCATATAACAGGGTCGGTGCCACGAACGCTCGGCAGCGGTGCCGAACCGGTTTTTTCCCTATAAGAGGGTCGGTGCCACGAACGCTCGGCAGAGGTGCCGAACCTGTTTTTTCCATATAACAGGGTCGGTGCCACGAACGCTCGGCAGCGGTGCCGAACCGGTTTTTTCCCTGTAAGAGGGTCGGTGCCACGAACGCTCGGCAGGGGGTGCCGAGCGTGACTTTTTCCCTGTAAGAGGGTCGGTGCCACGAACGCTCGGCAGGGGGTGCCGAGCGTGACTTTTTCCCTATAACAGGGTCGGTGTCACGAATGCTCGGCGGTGGGTGCCGAGCGTGACTTTTTTCCCCTATAACAGGGTCGGTGTCACGAATGCTCGGCAGTGGGTGCCGAGCGTGACTTTTTCCCCTATAACAGGGTCGGTGTCACGAATGCTCGGCAGTGGGTGCCGAGCGTGACTTTTTCCCCTATAACAGGGTCGGTGTCACGAATGCTCGGCAGTGGGTGCCGAGCGTGACTTTTTCCCCTATAACAGGGTCGGTGTCACGAATGCTCGGCAGTGGGTGCCGAGCGTGACTTTTTCCCCTATAACGGGGTCGGTGTCACGAATGCTCGGCGGTGGGTGCCGAGCGTGACTTTTTTTCCCCTCTAACAGGGTCGGTGTCACGAATGCTCGGCAGTGGGTGCCGAGCGTGACTTTTTCCCTATAACAGGATCGGTGTCACGAATGCTCGGCAGTGGGTGCCGAGCGTGACTTTTTCTCCTATAACGGGGTCGGTGTCACGAATGCTCGGCAGTGGGTGCCGAGCGTGACTTTTTCCCCTATAACGGGGTCGGTGTCACGAATGCTCGGCAGTGGGTGCCGAGCGTGACTTTTTCCCTATAACAGGGTCGGTGTCACGAATGCTCGGCAGTGGGTGCCGAGCGTGACTTTTTCCCCTATAACGGGGTCGGTGTCACGAATGCTCGGCAGTGGGTGCCGAGCGTGACTTTTTCCCCTATAACGGGGTCGGTGTCACGAATGCTCGGCAGTGGGTGCCGAGCGTGACTTTTTCCCCTATAACAGGGTCGGTGTCACGAATGCTCGGCGGTGGGTGCCGAGCGTGACTTTTTTTCCCCTATAACAGGGTCGGTGTCACGAATGCTCGGCAGTGGGTGCCGAGCGTGACTTTTTCCCTATAACAGGATCGGTGTCACGAATGCTCGGCAGTGGGTGCCGAGCGTGACTTTTTCCCCTATAACGGGGTCGGTGTCACGAATGCTCGGCAGTGGGTGCCGAGCGTGACTTTTTCCCCTATAACGGGGTCGGTGTCACGAATGCTCGGCAGTGGGTGCCGATCGTGACTTTTTCCCCTATAACGGGGTCGGTGTCACGAATGCTCGGCAGTGGGTGCCGAGCGTGACTTTTTCCCCTATAACAGGGTCAGTGTCACGAATGCTCGGCGGTGGGTGCCGAGCGTGACTTTTTTTTCCTATAACAGGGTCGGTGTCACGAATGCTCGGCAGTGGGTGCCGAGCGTGACTTTTTCCCCTATAACGGGGTCGGTGCCGCGAACGCTCGGCAGGGGGTGCCGAGCGTGACTTTTTCCCTATAACAGGGTCGGTGTCACGAATGCTCGGCAGTGGGTGCCGAGCGTGACTTTTTCCCCTATAACGGGGTCGGTGTCACGAATGCTCGGCAGTGGGTGCCGAGCGTGACTTTTTCCCCTATAACGGGGTCGGTGTCACGAATGCTCGGCAGTGGGTGCCGAGCGTGACTTTTTTTTCCCCTATAACAGGGTCGGTGTCACGAATGCTCGGCAGTGGGTGCCGAGCGTGACTTTTTCCCCTATAACGGGGTCGGTGCCGCGAACGCTCGGCAGGGGGTGCCGAGCGTGTCTTTTTCCCTATAACAGGGTCGGTGTCACGAATGCTCGGCAGTGGGTGCCGAGCGTGACTTTTTCCCCTATAACGGGGTCGGTGTCACGAATGCTCGGCAGTGGGTGCCGAGCGTGACTTTTTCCCCTATAACGGGATCGGTGTCACGAATGCTCGGCAGTGGGTGCCGAGCGTGACTTTTTTTCCCCTATAACAGGGTCGGTGTCACGAATGCTCGGCGGTGGGTGCCGAGCGCCCAGACTTGTCGTTTATGTGAGTTTGTCTCTTCTGTGCGCCATTGGAACGTCTGACAATTCTGACAATTCTGACAACCCTGACAGATGGGACGCCCATTAAATGCTGTGACCTCTGGGATTCCATCAGATGGGATAGCATTAAATGCATCTCATGATTCGCTGCGGTTAACGAGGTGACGATTGGGATCGCTCCGCCGCTTGGTTTAGATGGGCCGGTCGTACAAGCCCATTAGCCTCGTGGGGCGTGCCCCCCTTCTATAAATCCTCACCCCCCCTCATTTCTCACTTCTCCTCTCATTTGTTCAGGCGTTCTCTAGTGTTTCAGGCAAGTTTTTCCGGCACGGCGTTAGCTCAGGCGAAGCTTTTCGGCAGCTCTTTCTCTCGAGGTAATTTATAAACTATGTCTGTAGCTTCTGTCTCAGATGAAGTCTCTGGGTCTGAGTCCTCCCCTATAGGTGCCGAAGCCTCGACTCCGACCCCAACCAAGGGCAAGGTGTTCGGCAAGGATTCGATTGTCGAGGATCCGAAGAGGATGGGAGAGTTCGGACAGCTGCCGGGTCCGCTGACAGGACTACACAGGGTCCGGGAGCTCCCGAAGGACCAGGCCGAACGAATCATCCATGGGAGGGAGAGGACCTTCAAGGAGAATGAAGCGAGGGAGACGACGGAGGCGGACGATGCGGCGTCGATCCTGCGCGAGGAGGAGTTGGTGGCGATCCGGGACGCTTTTTTCATCCCGGAGGAGTACGAGATCATGCTGCCGGGCCCCGGGGTTAGGGCCAATTCGCCGCTGCCAGTGACCATGTGTTGCTGGCCGGTTGATGCCTTTATCGCCGGCGCCCGGCTACCTCTCCACGCGTTCGCAATTACCGTGGTGAGCTGGTACGGGGTCTGCCCTATTCAGCTCATGCCGAACGCGTGGCGAGTGATTAATGGCTTCGTTCTCCATTGCCAGGCCGCGGGGATCGAACCGCAGCTGAACGTGCTTCGGACGATATACCGGCTCCACCAAGGGAACAAGTCGGAGTACCGGTATTATCTGACTCCGAGGCACGGCGGCAGGCTCGTGGTTTGCCCGTACTCTATCAAGCACTGGCGAGAGAAGTGGGTCGTCGTGCGGAGTCGAGAGGCCTGGCCGATCCCCACCAATTGGGCAGAAGGGGTGACCAAGAGGGCGACGGCGCTGCCGAGACTCTCAGTAGAAGAAGAAGGGGCGGTTCGGACCCTTCTCGACCGGCCGAAGTACGACTGGAAGGAGTTGACGGAGGACGTTCTTTACAGGGGAGGGCTCGGCCGCGTAGATCCTAGTACGCGGCTTTTCGCCAAGTTCTTTTTTTTTCCGTACTTGCTGCCTTGTTCTTCTTTTGTGCTAATCAAATTTTTTTTTTTTTTTGATGTAGAATCTATGGACTATGAGGCGGTGTTGGCGCTCAGGGCAGGACTCGCCAGTAAGGCGCCGAGGAAGCGCAAGAGGGTAGCGTCGAAGCTACCCTCATCCTCAAAGGCGCCGAGGATCGAGGGCCCCGTCCAGGCGGTGGAGATTGCCGACGACCCGGTCGTCGCCGTGGTGTCGACCTCGGCTCCAGCATCTGCGGGCGAGTTCCCCATCGCCGCCGCCCTCGCCATGCCGACCCCGCCGTTGACCGTGGCAGGCGAGGAGCTCCTGACGGAGGAGCACAAGCGGATCCACATTCCGGACTGGCAGGTCCGGAGGCACGATGGGTTCCTCGGAAACTCGTTGGCGAGCATGCAGGCCGTCAAGCATCTCGCCACCCCGAAGGACCGCGCCGCCATGGACGCGGGGAGGCAGGGCGACGATGTGATCGAGATTGCTCGTTCGGCGGTATCGGTAAGTTCCGAGTTCCCTTCATTTGTTTCATCTTGAATCACAAAATTTTTCTAACTCTCAGAGTTCTTCCTCTTTCCCTTGCAGATCGTCGTCCACTTCGGTCACCTCACCGAACGGCTGACCGCCCTCGAGAAGGAGCTGAAGCAAGAGTCCGACCAGGCTCGGAACGAGAAGGCTCGGATGTCGAACCAGCTCGACAAGCTCCGAGTCGAGCATGAAGGCCGGTCTGCGAGGATCCAGCACCTCGAGGCCGAAGTGAAGAGGCTGGAGGACGAGCTGCGTCGGGAGAAGGAGGGGTCGGCCAATCAGTTGGCCGAGGCCGAGGCGAAGCAGGCGGCGGCTGTGAAGGAGGTGGAGGACGCCACCTTGAAGAAGGCCCAGGGGTACCTCGCGCAGAACATGGCGAAGGCCTTCGCCACTGCCCTCGACCGGGTGCGAGAGGCGTACCCCGGGGTGGACGTCTCGGGATGGCGACTCTTCCCCGGACACGTCGAGGGCTTCGACCCCGAGTCCGAAGGGGAAGAGGAGGAGGAGGAGGAGGACGGCACTGATGCCGATGCCGGGATTACTGGCGAGGTCCCGAGCGTCACGGCCACTCCACTGGCGGCGGCGTCTCCTTCGGCGAAGTCGACCCCTACTCCGCCTCGTCGCCCGGGGAAAGAGGTCGAGCACTGAATCCGCCTCTCGTTTTATTGTTTTTGGCTGTTTCTGCTCTTTTTCTCTTCTTTTTTTTTTATCGAACTTTGTAATGCCTAATAGCGGACTGGCCACCGCTTCTTTTGACGTAAATGAAATCAAAATTTTTGCAAGTGTTGGTGCTCGGAAATTTCTGTTTTATGCCCCCTCTTTTGCCGAACCGTCAAACTTTGTTTTTAGAGATGAAAATTTTTCCAAGTGCGGTGCTTCGGCCACGCTCATCGTTTTCGCTGATTGCTCCGATTTCTTTGCAGCTTATGGTGATCCCCCAAGACGTCGAGCTTTCCTGCCCGGACGAAGAGGTTAAAGCCGAAGCTGGCCTAGGGGCGACGAGGCTGTGTCTGGCTAGGTGTAGGGAGAAACTTTATGAGGTCGAGCTCGGATTGCGCCGAGCCGAGAGCGAGAGAAAGCATCTCCAGCTCGTCCTTGGCCGGCGTGATATCGAGATTCGTCGTTTGGAAAGCCGAATCGCCGAGCTCATACCCGAAGGTGAACACTTGCCCACTGATTTCAGTAATGAGATTCGTGTTCAGTGCATTCGTCATAATTTGTCCAAAATAACAGCGGAGAAGGACGAGTTGCTTTCCGAGATACAGCATCTGCAGTCCGTAGAGGCGAAGCTCCGGAGTGAGGGCGAGGGGCTGACGGCCGAGGTGGCCAAGTTGACGACTGAACGAGTCGAGTTGACTGCTGAAGTCGAAGCGCTCAAGAGGGCGACGGTGGATAAAAGCATCGAAGTCACCCACCTTCGGCGCCTCGTCGCTAGTCGATCTGGAGTGCCAGACTCCGCGATACCCCCACGTTTCGAAGTCGACGTTAAAGACGACTCGTTGCGGGACAGGATCTCAGAGTTGGAGGCGGAAGTGGCTCGTCTGAAGCCACATTCAGGGCCGATCAATGTTCGAAGCACGTCATGCACTCGTGCTGAGAGTGAGCGGGGCATTACTTTCTATGAGATGGCGACCCGTCAGCGGATCGGCCAACCAAGCCCGGGGGACGCGCAAAGCTCGGTGGCAATCTCCTCGAGCGGGGCGTCTGTCGGCGTAGCTGCCAGGAGCGGTGCCGAGGATACGTCCCAGTTTGCCGGCTTGGGGTCGCGCTCCGGGGACAAGCGTCGTCACTCTCGAGTGTCCTTGAAGCGGAATGCTCCAGCTCCGAAGAAGCGCTGAAGTGGTCGGTTCCGCGCGTTCTTTGCTCTCTCTTTTTTTTTGCTTTTCGCTAAGTGTGACGAGTCGGTATTGTAAATACCCTTGTTGAGTCGTGCTCCTGTTTGTGTTTGCCTTTGTATCACATCTGTTTCATTAATAAATGCGTTATTGCCGAACTTGCGTGTTTTATTGCTGTGAATGTTGTTTGTCATGGGGTAACTTCTGAACTGTCGAACTCCGAATGGCGAGCTTCTTTTAGGTCGATCATGAGTGGAGTCGCGAAGTAACATCGAGCCGAGTTGTGCACTTGCTTGATTAGGTTAACGTCGTCGGAGCGTTTTTTAGGACGGTGAGCTGTCCCTAGCTCGTTTGGCGGACTCCGGAACCATTGTCGGTTTAAGGGGTGTAGGAGCAATTTCGAATGGCGAACTACCCTAGCTTGCTTCGGAGCGAGCTTGCGGAGTAGGTTCGAACCAAGTGTTGGACTCCGTACCATTCAACGGCTGTGGGAGCATTTTCGAATGGCGAGCTACTTCTAGCTCGCTTAGGAGCGAGCTCGCGAAGTAGAATCGAGCCAAGTGTTGGACTCCGGAACCATTGTCAGTTTAAGGGGTGTAGGAGCAATTTCGAATGGCGAACTACCCCTAGCTCGCTTAGGAGTGAGCTTGCGGAGTAGGGTCGAACCAAGTGTTGGACTCCGTACCATTCAACGGCTGTGGGAGCATTTTCGAATGGCGAGCTACTTCTAGCTCGCTTAGGAGCGAGCTCGCGAAGTAGAATCGAGCCAAGTGTTGGACTCCGGAACCATTGTCAGTTTAAGGGGTGTAGGAGCAATTTCGAATGGCGAACTACCCCTAGCTCGCTTAGGAGCGAGCTTGCAGAGTAGGGTCGAACCAAGTGTTGGACTCCGTACCATTCAACGGCTGTGGGAGCATTTTCGAATGGCGAGCTACTTCTAGCTCGCTTAGGAGCGAGCTCGCGAAGTAGAATCGAGCCAAGTGTTGGACTCCGGAACCATTGTGACATTAAAGAGTTACAAGCAGAGGGATGTAATAGTAGTGAAAACATGAAGAAACTTCATTTATTAATATCTAATGATCGGCTGCTTCTAAAGTTGCTAGCCGTTATTACAATAATAAAAGAAAGCACAAAAAGGACAAACTATGACTAGAGAAAGGAGGGGAACGGTTCGACATCTCGAGTTACTTGGAGAGACGTAGTTGCCTTCTCTTGGTATTTCAAAAGATGGTCGGCGTTCCAAGTCCGGGGAATTTCTCTGCCTTCGAGATCCTCTAGCTTGTACGTACCGGGGCGGATTACTTTCGAGATCTTGTACGGTCCCTCCCAGTTCGGGGCCAGCTTGCTTTTCTGCCCGGGGAATGATATGGCCAACTTCCGAAGGACTAAATCCCCTTCTTTGAGGTCCGTTGGACGGACTCTTTTATTGTATGCCAGCTCGATCCTTCTTCGGTAAGCTTGCTGGCGTATGGCAGCTCTCTCTCGGATTTCGTCTATCAGATCTAGGCTTGTTCTGAGTTCTCTAGCATTCTGCTCTTCTTCATAAGCGATCAGGCGAGGAGAGGGTATCCCGACTTCTAGGGGGATGATGGCTTCGGCCCCATAGGTGAGATTAAATGGGCTCTCGCCTGTTGGGGTCCGCTTGGTGGTGTGGTGATTCCAGAGTACGTTCGGCAGCTGATCGACCCATAGTCTCTTGGAACACTTGTCTAACCTCTTCTTGATTCCTGCAAGAATCTGTCGGTTGGCATTCTCAGCTTGGCCATTCGACTGGGGATGGGAGATGGAGGAGAATCGGTGTTGTATGGAAAGGTCTTCACACAAGGCTCGGAAGGCGGCTCCAGTAAACTGTGTCCCGTTATCTGTGACTATGACTCGGGGAACGCCGAACCGGCAAATCACATTCTTCCAGAAGAACTGAACGACCCTATGTTCGGTGATCGTGGCCAGGGGCTCGGCTTCTATCCACTTAGAGAAATAGTCGACTGCCACGACTAGGAACTTTAGCTGTCCGGGGGCTGGAGGGAATGGTCCCAGTAAGTCCATCCCCCACATAGCGAAGGGAACGGGACTTGATAGGGAGGTCAGCGGTGCCTGCGGAAGACGTCGGATGTCTGCATACTTTTGGCAGGAGCTGCAGTGCCGAACGTGTCGTTCGGCGTCCCGTAGGAGAGTGGGCCAGTAATATCCATAGTTCAATACCTTGCGCGCCAGAGCCCTGGATCCAGAATGGGCTCCGCCGATCCCCTCATGGAGCTCCTGTAGGGCGTAGTCGGCTTGCTCGGGGGGGAGGCACCTTAGATACGGTCGACCATCCGCTTGGGTGAAGGAGCGTTTGTATAAGATGCCTTCGAGTAAAGTAAAACGCTCGGCTCGGGCCCTAATTCTTCGTGCTTCCCTCGGATCTTCAGGGAGGAGTCCGTTCCTCAGGAATTCGACAATGGGTTTCATCCAGTTGTCTTCGAGGAGGACGGGCAATGCTTCAACGGAGTCTGGCGCTTCGTCCTCTATGCTCGGCTTTAGGAGGACTTCTATCAAAACGGTCTGTTCTAGACCTTGAAGGGAGGAGGAGGCTAACTTGGATAAGGCGTCGGCCTGAGCATTTTCTTCTCGAGGGATCCTTTGGATGAGAGCCTCGTCGAACAGCGCCATGAGGCTCTTTACTTTGGACAAGTATTTAGCCATTCTATCGTCGCGGGCTTCATACTCGCCGAGGACCTGGTTAACAATCAACTGGGAGTCGCTGAAAATCTGTAGCCGATGTGCCCCAGCATTTCGGGCCATTCGAAGCCCGGCTATTAGTGCTTCATATTCGGCCTCGTTGTTCGAGGCTTTGAAATTTATCCGGAGTGAGTATTGGAGGACGAAGCCATCTGGTCCTGCCAGGATGACTCCTGCCCCGCTACCCTCATTACAAGAGGACCCGTCAACATAGACCGACCAGACGGGGGGTCCCTTTGCTGCTTGGCCAGACTCGGGGATTGTAGTCTCAACTATGAATTCGGCCAGTGCCTGTGCCTTGATTGCAGTCCGAGGCTGATAAGTTATATCGTGCTGGCTCAGCTCGATCGACCACTTCATGAGGCGACCAGAAGTCTCGGGTTTGTGAAGAATCTATTTCAGTGGCTGGTCGGTAAGGACGACCACCGAATGAGACTGAAAGTAGGGTCTAAGTTTTCTCGCGGCCATTACCAGGGCATACGCCATTTTCTCAATTTTCGGGTACCGAAGTTCGGCATCCCGGAGCACCTTGCTGACGTAGTATATGGGCTTCTGAGCCCTTTCTTCTTCTCTGACTAAGACCGCACTGAGCGTCTGTTCGGAAGCCGCGAGGTAGAGGTAGAGCGGTTCGCCGGGTACTGGTTTGCTAAGGAGAGGGGGATTGACGAGGTAGGCTTTAAGCTGGTCAAAGGAGTCTTGTTGCTGCTGCCCCCACTCGAATCCTTTAGCCCCCCTGAGGGCTTTGAAGAACGGGAGGCACTTCTCCCCGGACTTCGACAGGAAGCGCCCTATGGCGGCTAAGCGACCAGTCAGCCTCTGAACTTCTTTGACATTTCTAGGGGGGGCCATGTCCAGTATGGCCTTGATCTTCTCCGGATTCGCCTCTATTCCTCGTTGGCTAACCATAAAGCCGAGGAACTTGCCTGATGAGACGCCGAACGCACATTTGTTCGGGTTGAGTCTCATATTGTTCCTTCTTAAAACATCAAATGCTTCTTGGAGGTCGGTCACATGATCAACACCTCGGATGCTTTTCACCAGCATGTCATCGACATACACTTTCATGTTTCTGCCGATCTGAGCCTGAAAAACTTTGTTGACGAGGCGCTGGTATGTTGCCCCTGCGTTCTTTAGGCCGAATGGCATGACCCTGTAGCAATAAAGGCCTTGGTCGGTTACAAAAGACGTCTTTGGGATATCCGGCGGGAACATCCTTATCTGATTGTAACCCGAGAAAGCGTCCATGAAGCTTAGAAGCTCATGTCCCGAGGTTGCGTCAATCAGAGTGTCGATGCTCGGTAGAGGGAAGGGATCTTTGGGACAGGCTTTGTTGAGGTCGGTGAAATCAATGCAAATTCTCCATGTTCCGTTGGACTTCTTCACCATTACTACGTTCGATAACCATTCAGGGTAGTTTACCTCCTGTATGAATCGGGCCTTCAGCAATTTATCTACCTCTTCTTTAATAGCGAGCTGTCGCTCGGGGGCGAACTTACGCCTCTTCTGCTGAACCGGTTTGGACCCCGGATCAACACTCAAGCGGTGGACTAAGAGTTCTTCGGAGATACCGGGCATGTCAGCTGCGGACCATGCGAAGAGGTCTTGATTGTCTCGGATGCATTCCACAATATCTGAGTATAGGGCGGACGGGAGGGCCTTGCTTACGAAGAACTTGCGGGTCGGCTCTTGTTCGGAGAAGAGCACCTCCTCCAGTTCGTCCGCTGGCTCGGAGGTCGGTCTTGTGGAATCTTGGGGAATTTCCAGGGTCTCTAAAGAGAGGACGGGCCCAAGGGTCGAAGTCATGTAGCATTTCCGGGCCTGCTCCTGATTTCCCCTTACTTCTCCGACCCCGGATCGGGTGGGAAATTTCATCTTCAGATGATATGCCGAGGGAACTGCTTCCAGAGCCGCGAGGCCGGGCCTGCCCAAAATGACGTTGTAGGCAGCGGGAACATCCACTACCATGAAGTCCATTGGCTCCGTTCTGGTGGTAGGGGTTTGTCCGGCAGTTACATCGAGGGTGATCACCCCTTCTATAGTTACCGGAACCCCCGTGAACCCATGGAGAGTGTAACCGGCGGGTTTGAGTCTGTCTCTGGAGAGCTTTAGGCCTTTGAAAGCGGAGAGGAATAGGATGTTGACGGAGCTGCCGTTGTCGACTAAGATCCTCTCCACTTTGAAATTTGCCATGTGGAGGCTGATGACGAGAGCGTCACAATGCGGGATACGGACTCCCTCGAGATCTTCGTCGGAGAAGGTAACTGGCACTCCGAGGCCCTTGGGAGGAGGCGTGGTTCGGACTGAATTGACCTCTCTGATAAACGCTTTTCGGGAGGAGTTCGAGGAGCCTCCCATCGGACCCCCATGGATGAGGTGGAGGACTCGCTCTTCCTCGAAGTCTGGCGTCTCTTCTCTTTCCGGATGCTTGTTAGCCCCCCGAGGCGGGAGAGGGAGCTCGGCTCGGTCCTTTTTTACAAACTTCGTCAGCTGTCCCCTCTGGATAAGGGCTTCGATCTCGTTCCTCAGAGCACGGCAGTCGTTGGTGTCATGCCCGTGGTCCCGGTGATAGCGACACCATTTCTCTTTATCTCTTCTCTTGGCGGGAGTATTCATTTTGGGAGCTGGAGGCAAGACCCCGTCTTTTTCGACCTCCATGAAGATGGCCGAAAGGTTAGCGTTGAGGGGAGTGAACTTCTCAAATCTAGGGGGAGGTCGGCGCTGGCCGGCATTATCCTTCTGGAGCTTCTTGGCTCCTTCTTCTTCTGCCCCCTTCCTTTTAAGCCCGGAGGCGGGCACTTCCCAGTTGGGGGGTTGCTCGGCCTCTTCGGCCCGAATGTACTTTTCGGTGCGAAGAAGAAGGTCGGAAAAGTCATGTGGGGGTTTCTTGGCAAGGGAGGAGCGGAGGTTGGAATTGAGAATGTTGGATTGGAATGCTGCGGTAGCGACCGATTGGTCGAGGGAGGCAATAGTTCTAGCTTCGGCTGTGAACCTCTTCACGTAGTCCCTCAGTTTTTCCCCCTTTTGCTGACGGAGGTGCAATAGTGAAATACTGGTTTTCTCGGTCCTTCGGCTGCTGACAAAGTGGGTGATGAAGAGGGTTTCGAACTGTTCAAAGGAGAATATCGATGCCGGGGCGAGACGAGAGTACCATTCTCGAGCCGGACCTTTGAGTGTCGCGGGGAATGTTTTGCAGAGGAGGGCATCGGAAGCTTGGTGGAGGAGCATCAAAGTCTTAAAGCCTTCGATGTGATCAACTGGATCGGTCTCGCCGGTGTAATTTTCGAATTGGGGAGGTTTGAAACCGAACGGTACAGGGGCATCCACTATGGTTCGGGAGAACGGGGGCCGGCTAGGACGTAGGGTCCTCCCCCTGAGTTCCTCTTCTCGGTTTATCTGACCCAGGAGCTTTTCCACTTCGTTGAGACGGCGGTCCATGATGTCATCCCTCCGACGGTAATTCGCCGGACCACGGGACTCGTCTTCGTATGAGGGGGAGCGAGGGCTGCGGCGGCGGTCACTTCGGGAGCGACGAGGACTCAGGGTGCGCCGGGAGTTGGTTGGTGCAGGACGAGGAGAGGGGGACCGTTGGCGAGGGCTTCGGACCGGAGGAGGGGATGGGGCCCTCGGCCCATTGGGATTTTGACGGAGGTTGAGGGCCTGTTGTACCATTGCTTGGAACTGCTGGAACTCGGCACGGGTGATGGGTGCCTCATTGTCCCTAGGCTGCTGCCGACCTGCGGGAGAATGCCTTCTTCGGTGATAACCGGGGGAGTCCTTTCTTCCTCTTCGGACGGGGGACCTCCTGTGCTCTCGGTGACGGGGGGATCGCTCTTGCTGGCGGGAGGCTTCCCCCCGAGCCCGCTTTTCATCCAGATGGCGACGAAGGTCATCATCTTCCGGGCGTTTGGGAGGGGCATTGTGGCGACCAGAGGCCCGGGGGTGATGGGAGGCCATGGAAGCACTGGAGGCGTTGTGGATGGAGATGTTCTCTTGGTGAAGGGGCTGTTTCTGGGGGTTAGGCCCCTTTGGATCAGGAGGTGGAGGGTTTCGTTGGAGCGGCTCTTCTATGGTAGGAGGGAGTTGCCCTTGTTGCTGAGCGGGATCAGGAAGGACTTCTTGCTGGTCAGGGTTGGGCGCTCGGTTGGAGCCCCTAGATCTAACTTTGCGAGGCGGCATGGCAGGAGAAAACCTGTTCACCGGGGAGGGGAGAGGTCTCTATTCGTTTGTTTCCCACAGACGGCGCCAATCTGTTGCCGCTAAATTCGGTGTGGGGGCAAACAGATGAATTTGTGAGTTCTTGGGGAAACTGAATAGGAGAACCTGCGTACCTGTTCCGTCGGGCCCCGTTCGTCGTTCCCGCCGTGCACCTGCAAAAAGTGCGAGACACCGGGGTTGTTCCCGGCGACGCACCCTCCGACGCTCAAGTCAGTAATCTAAGAAGACTATGAATGAGCACGAAAACTGGTGAAGGGTTGATTACCTCTTAATGGAGATGGATGGGGGGTATTTATAGGCGTCTTAGGGAACGGATTAGGAATGTAATCCCCGTGATTTGATAAGGAATGTCCTCCGTAATCAGATGAGGAAGGTAATCTGACAATATATATTCCCTGTAATCAGATAAGGAATTTAATCCCTAATCCCCCGTGAAAAGATAGACGTCCATCAGGGCCGTTGATCGTATTTAATCAGGGACCCTGACTCTATCTTGATGGATTGGGTACGCAGCGGGTCGAGACCTGCACCCTCTTGGTGGTGGATCCATTCGCGGATTATTGGGCCCTAGGAGGGCAGATCCAATATCTGTTTTGGTCCTTTTGTGGGTGAAATTACCGTTTTACCCTCAGGTCTCAAGATTCGCGCCCGATTTGGACGGTTCCGATTAAACCCCATTTTTAGCCATATCAATGATCAATGGCTCAGAGCTCGCTACGTCGTTTGGATCAAAAATCCGAACGGAATTGCCTTCCGATGCGAGCTTGATCATGATCAACGGCTCAGATCTCGCCACGTCGTTCGGGTCCAAAATCCGAACAGATTTGCCTCCCGATGCGAGCTTGATCATGATGAACAGCTCAGATCTCGTCGTTTGGATCCAAAATCCGAACGAATTTGCCTCCCGATGTGAGCTCGATCATGATTGACATCTCAGATCTCGCCATGTTGTTCAGATAAAAAATCTGAACAGACGTCTCCCCGAACGCAATATGGCGAAACAGCCTCGCCTACCCATGTGCGCTCGATCATGATCGACATCTCAGATCTCGCCATGTTATTCAGATCAAAAATCCGAACAAACGTCTCCCCAAACGTAATATGGCGAAATAGCCTCGCTTACCTATGTGCGCTCGATCATGATCGACATCTCAGATCTCGCCACGTCACTCTCTGCCTGATCGCCTCATCACAGTCGTCCAACAACATCAATGCGCGAGCCATCTCATGATCGACGGTCGTGATTTAGCCAAGGTAATTTCTTTTATTTATTTCCTTTATTTAATTATTAAATCGAATTAATTATTTAAAAACTCGAAAAAGATCAAAAATCGTAAAAAACTAATTAAAAATTCTAAAAATAATTATTAAATTCGAAAAAATATTTTCTAAAATTCCAAAGAATAATTATTAAGTTAGAATAGTTAATTATAATTTTTCAAGAATTAATCATTTAATTCGAGAATTGGATAAAAATTCATAAAATAAATAAAAATTGGGAAAAATTCGGAAAAACCACAAAAAAGTTATAGAAAGACTTCAACATAATTCTGAGTAATTTATAAGCCCATGAGAATACTATTTCATCCAGTGCGAGGTTCAAATGTGCCCGAGAACTCCGATAAAATCTATAAACCATTAAAAACAGACGAACTACTCCTCAAAGGCTGTGGATGTAACGCCCCGCCCCAATAATCAGACAATTTTATTATTTTTAGAAGACAAATTAGATACTATGTAGTACAACTGCCCACCACAGGCTGCCTCTCAAAAGGTGGTTAACCAATTAGGTGACTCTTGATCATAGGCAATTATATTTATACTCAAATTATTTTTTGTATACTTCCCATGTGGGACTATATTTCTCAAATCCTTCTTAAATCCCGTGTAAACAGTGTTACCAGTCGGCTGTTCGCTGCAAATCTGGGGTATTACATACACCCCACCTTTAGAAATCAGCGTCCTTGCTGAGTACGGGACACACATCTAGTGTAGGATCCGCCTTTTTAACACCCTGCTTGCTCCGTGAATAGGCCCGTAGACCCTCGACACGCGAACATATCCGGAGAATTATCTCCCTGCCTATCCGGAGAATTATCTCCCTGCTGTGTACCCCACGAATAGGCCTTCAAGACCCTCTACGTGCAGATACACCCGGTGTCGAAAGTCGGCTCTGATACCATTTGTAACGCCCCGCCCCAATACTCAGACAATTTTAATATTTTTAGAAGACAAATTAGATACTATGTAGTACAACTGCCCACCACAGGCTGCCTCTCAAAAGGTGGTTAACCAATTAGGTGACTCTTGATCATAGGCAATTATATTTATACTCAAATTATTTTTTGTATACTTCCCATGTGGGACTATATTTCTCAAATCCTTCTCAAATCCCGTGTAAACAGTGTTACCAGTCGACTGAACAATCGACCAGTAGACTGTTCGCTACAAATCTGGGGTATTACATAATCTGTAGCGCCCCGAATTTCTAATATGATATCTTAGAAAATACGTGGCACAATCCCAGCATCAACTTCAATGTAATAGTACACATAGCCCAAAAACACAAATAATTTTATTTCTAAACATTTATTACAACCATCTCTTTCAAACACAGCGGAATTACAACACCTTGAATTACAACTTTCTTTTACAACACTTCTTTTTACAAAATTTACACAAGGCTTTATTACATCACTTATAATCTCCAAAGCTAACTCAAGCATCCAAACCCCCAACCTGCAACACATGAGGCTAGAGATGATCCCTAACCCCCAAACTAAAGGGGTCAGCCATAAATGGTGTGAGTGATATAAAACAAAACAACATAATTTAATCATAAAACATAAAGTCATCAGCAGCATGTATCAACCACAAGGATAAATGAATGAGAAATAACAAAGATGTAAAGCATGAAAACATCATGGAATGAAAACAACAAGTGAAGGTAGACTAAGTGTCAAGTGTAGGAAAAACAGGAAAACACAAGCATAAAACCAAGTCAAGAAAACACAATTCCATATGCAATTAACCCCACTACGGTGATGGGAAACAAGATTCAGAATACTCCGCGAATAAGCGTCACCGCCCTCGACACGCAAGCATCATGTAAGATAACTCAATAACAACAACTGGAGAATCATCTCCCTACTGTGTATCCCACGAATAGGCTTGCAAAACCCTCGACGTGCAGATACACCCGATACATTCCGTGAATAGGTCTGCCGACTCTCGACACGCAAATGCATCCTGCATGCTCCGTGAATAGGCCCGTAGGCCATCGACACGCGAACACCTAAATATTATGTACCCCACGAATAGGCCTTCAAGACCCTCGACGTGCAGATACATCCGATACATTCCGTGAATAGGTCTGCCGACCCTCGACACGCAAATGCACCCTGCATGCTCCGTGAATAGGCCCGTAGACCCTCGACACGCGAACACCTAAATATTATGTACCCCACGAATAGGCCTTCAAGACCCTCGACGTGCAGATACACCCGATACATTTTGTGAATAGGTCTGCCGACCCTCGACACGCAAATGCACCCTGCATGCTCCGTGAATAGGCCCGTAGACCCTCGACACGCGAACATCTAAATACCTTCTAGTTGGACTAACAAATCATGAGTCTATACTTACGTCGATTATTATCAAATACACCAAAAATACTTATCTTTAGAGTTAGTATATTCTGCTGGTTCGCAGGACTCCCACTCAACTCCTAGAGACCTCAATATGATCATAACTCACTATTCCATCGTCAAACGATCAAAGAAGAAATCTCTCCACTCAACAAAACTCAAGTCTTTAATAGATTCCATAATCCAAATCCAACCATAATATATATTGAAAGCATATGTTCTGTAGAAGAATAATATTTATAAGGATCAGGACCAGTCGACTGCAAAAGGTCACCAGTCGACTGTCCAGAGTGAAAACTAACCTCTTTAAGAAATAAAATCTAAGTATCTTCAGTCGACTGCAAAACTCACCAGTCGACTGTCCAGAGAGAAATCCAGTAACTTTCAGAAATAAGTCTAAGTATAGTAGAAGTCGACTGTTAATAATATAAGTCGACTGTCCAGAGGAAATTCCAACATTTCTTTAAGTAAATATTCTATGTGTTGTAAGTCGACTTAAAATGTCATAGGTCGACTGTCCAAAAGGAATTAAGAATAACTTAAGTATACCAGAGAGAAAACTAAAGTATCTCTAAAAGTAATCTGGGGACACCAGTCGACTGTAAAAGGTCTAAGTCGACTGTCCAGAACGAATTTTCAAGAAACTAACGATCATAGCAGCTGGATTGTACTAGTCGACTGAATGGTCTGTCAGTCGACTGTCGGCCTACAGACTGCCTAGTTTTGGTTGTATATGGTAATCAAAATTAGGGTTTTCCAAAAGTAATCATTGTTTACTAAAATAATTTGTATTCAGGTAAAAACGACAATCTCAAATAATCCTCATTATGGATACATTACCCAAATCATCCAATATCTCAAACTTAATTCTCATGTTCTTAACTCCTAAATCTTCCATTAGGATTTCTCAATACTCAATATCTTCCACAACTCAAAACCAAATCTGATTTGTATTCACGAGATCTAGATGTTCATCCATCCGATCTCTTATTATCATAACCATACTCAAATCTTAAACATGTTTTCAAGCAATAAAGAATTCATCAATTAAGGTCTACTAAACGTTCATAGATTTCACATACATATTACAACAATAACCATCGCATCATTCTCATACGAAACACACTAAATAAACAAACATGTCAAACAAACAACAAAACAATCGTTCACATAAATCAAACCACAAAACAAAGTTCATATCACTCACAAAACAAAATAAAACAAAACAATATCACTCACCTTAGAAATGAAGAGATCCAACGATAAAGTCTCCCTTTTTGCGAGATCCAAAGTCCTCCTCTTGATCCTCCCAAAAATCACAAAATATAATGTTGTGCAGCGAATGACGGCTGCACACCCACTTATATACAGGTCGGAAGTAAAGATTTAGGGTTTTAGAAATACATTTGCAAAATAGTCCTTTCAAAATATAAATTTACATATATAACCTTTTCTTAGTTAAAATAGATTAACTAAATCAAAACCAAATCAAATATTTTATCACTGAGTTGTCCAACAATCCAGAGCAGCCCAGTAGACAAGAAAAATTCGGGTTTACAATTCAGGGTGACGATTTTGTACAAAAGCCTTCCCTTTTGTAATATTTGCAAACATATCATAAAATATTCATAAAAATTCAGAAAAATCAGAAATAATATATAATAATACATATTATATTTTTCAATCAAAATATTTGACTTTTACTTTCCAGAAAACATTTGCACAAAATTCTACATGAATTCCATATTTGCAAAAACACCCTTTTTGACTAAATCTTCACCAAATCGACTTTAAATAAAATCTAAATATATTTAAATTCAAATGATAACCATGGAGAACCAAAATATCAGTAAAAACGAATTTTCATAATTTATTTAAGATCCAAACGACTTTTTACATAAAAGTCCCTCCCTTTCGAGGTATTTATAAAAATAGTTTTTCTACTCAGAAAAATCCCAAATTTTAGAATATACTCCATTATAATTAGGAGAATTTAATAAAATATAAAATTGGTTATTTACACCAAAAAAATATTTGTACGTGTTTTGCACGTGTGAAAAGATAAATTCTTTAGGAAATATTTATTAAATCTCCAGAAAATCATTTTAATTCATTTTCAAATATTTAAAATAATATTTGAAAATACGGGGTTCTACGTCACTCCCTCCTTAGAAGAGTTCTGTCCTCAGAACTACTGCTAATGGGGTCCGAACAAACCCACCAACAAGGAATGAAAACTCATGGATGGAAACATAATTTAAGGAAATATAATCACATCAAAGAATGTATTCCAACAAAAGAAACACATCATACAGGAGAAACACAATCATGCAAAGAATTCAGAAAATCAACCTTCCGATGCGCAACTCTGATAACTTGCCATCGGAAGCCACGCTGCAACAACTACTGAACTCCTGCATCCAATTCTGACCTTCTGCTTCATCCTTCCGAGAATCACTGGCCACTCCCTCCTTAGAAAGGACATGACTAAGGATAGCCACCTCAAGACCTTGCCTGGAAACACCTTAAGCTCCACACTTAAGACTAGCAATAAATGGGCGACACAATTGCATGCAAGAAAATAGTATCAAATAAAACTTTGTCTTTATTCCATTAATCCAATTAAAACTTGTTACATGAAGAAAAATACTCAATCTTCAATTATTCCCCAAATAAAAGTTTTACTTAATACAAAAGAATGAATTTCAAAATTCTTGCACACACAGATCACATTCTTGAGTTACCCGCATCCTCCTCAGTCAATGCGGACTCTCGCCCCTGCCCCTGATCCTTGCCTTTCCCTACACCATCCTTCTCCCGTTGCGGACAGTTTGATCGGATATGCCCTTCACGACCACAATGATAGCAAGCCTTTCGAGGTTCGGTGCATGCTGCTCGATAATGTCCTGTCTCTCCACAATTGAAACAAGTCTGCTTCGTCAACTTCGGACATGCTGACCGGTAATGTCCTGCCTCCTTGCAGCGATAACAAGTCACTTCCTGAGTTGCAGGTGCCTTTTAAACTGGGTCACTGAACTTGACTTGCTTCGCTGGGAATTCCTTCCCACTCTGATTTGACGCTGGCCTCCTCCTCTTGGAAGACTCGGCCTGCTCGATAGGATCAGCATTAATAAACACTGGTCCAATCCTATAGTTCCGATTCTGGTTCCGAGTCTGCACCAAATTAGCTGCTATCAGTGCATTCAAGGTCTGATACACCCTGGCAAATTCGGCCTCGAGACAATTCCAGTTCCTCGAGAACTTCCAGATCCGTCCTCATTATCACCACCATTCCTGGTTCTGGGTCTTGTCATTCTACCGAATACTGCAAAACGAGGGTAAAGTTGAAGCATCACACATATTTCACATTCACAACCATACCCCAAACCAAACATCATGTTCTAACTCTATGTGATACTCACACTCTAATGTCCACACCTAGGTACTCACTCTCTAGTGTTTACACCTAGGTTGGTTTTCATACTATGTCTATTATTACTATTGAAGCATGCTCTGATACCAATCTATAACGCCCCGCCACAATACTCAGACAATTTTATTATTTTTAGAAGACAAATTAGATACTATGTAGTACAACTGCCCACCACAGGCTGCCTCTCAAAAGGTGGTTAACCAATTAGGTGACTCTTGATCATAGTCAATTATATTTATACTCAAATTATTTTTTGTATACTTCCCATGTGGGACTAGATTTCTCAAATTCTTCTCAAATCCCGTTTAAACAGTGTTACCAGTCGACTGAACAATCGACCAGTCGACTGTTCGCTGCAAATCTGGGGTATTACAGTGGAACTCAGTCTTGAGGAGTGGGGGCTTGTGATATGGGTAAAAGTAAAACTAAATCGGGACCGTTCAAATCGGGCACGAATCTCAAAGCTCTTAGGGGTAAAATGGTAATTTCACCTATAAACGGATTCGAAAATGGGAGCTAGGTATTCTCTAAACCCAATAATCCAAAAACGGGTCCGTCTTATTGGGTCAGGGTAACAACCCACTACAAACAAACCCATGATATTCTAAAGAGTAATTCAAATTCATGGTTATCTTTTTGTAGCGGTTTTAACTGTTTCTCTTATCATGAAATGATTTAAAACACTGGGAAGTAGAGATAAATCTTTATCTCGAAATTGGTCCCCAAGGTGACTATAAATACCCCTCTATCCCCACCATAAAGAAGGTAACCAATATTTTTTCACAAAAAGCTCTATCATTTTCTTCCTGATTGAGGTGTTTTGCAGGTCAGGAGTAAGCGATTGCGATAGTCAACGTCAACGAAAGTCAAAAAGTCAGATTTTTGACTGTTCCATAAAAGAATCCACATCACATGGTTACTCCCACACAGAATAAAGCAGATGACCGTCTCATTTCTGAACAAAGCAATGTAAGAAGTGAAATCTGAGCTAAATGCCTAAAATCTATACTCAAACACTATGTTCCTTTTTAAAACTTAGTTCAAATTTGAAACTACTGCTTAGTCATAAGACGGTCAAAAGAGGGTTACAACTTTCAGTCGAACAAATTCAAGAATCTTGATGGAAGGGTCTACGAGTCTTCACGATGAGTCCTGGCCAAACTTTTTGCTATCGAGGACCGCAAGCTTTTCTGCGTAGAGTAATGCTATGTGCGCAAGTATTGTACACAAATTTATGAAAATTGAGTCCATCCGGATTCAGTTTGAGGGTTCCACTTCCACCTTGTTTAATGGAGTAATTAATATTCATAATAAGATAAAATATGTAAGTTACTAAAATTCAAAAACTCCATCGAGAAACCTCCTATTTGAATCCAACTTGGTGAGAAAGGAAAGGAAAACAGCCGCAATTAATGAGCAGCGTAATGGGAAAGGAGTTTAAGAGTAGAGGATTCAGATAATTTACTCAAACTAAAACAAAGAAAACAACAGAGTTGTGAGATAGATAGATAGATAGATAGATAGATAGATAGATACTTGGAAAAATCAAGCAAATTGCAATTAATAATCTCCGCACCAAATTGCTATCCGATTCTCAACCATAAATAATTCCCCCCCTCCCTCTTTTTAATCCCATATGTCTCCATCTCTCTCTCTCTCTCATTCACATTTATTTCATTCTATTGTGATCACGAGAAAGAAAATTTGAAGATGAGCATCTTGAGTATGATGACGGGTTGGCCGGGCGCTAGCGGGTTCGGATCCGCATCCACCGCCGAGCAGGTCACCGAGAACGTCGACGCCTCCAACCTTACCGCCATCATCACCGGTTCGTCCATAATTCTCAGTTTCCTCTCATTTGTATAATTCTAGGGTTTCTGTACTGATCCTCTTGTTTATATTTAATTAGTTTGTTGTCAGGAGTTTCTTATGTTGATTATTTTAGTGTAATATTCTCAATGCCCTACATGTTGTGATGAAGGGATGGCTACTTGTCTCTGATTTCTCATTTTCTTGTCCACTTCATCTCCTCTTTATATACACTAGTATCATGCACGTGCAATGCACGTGAAGAGGAACGAAAAGAAAAAAAAACTATAATGCGCACGTGGAGGGGAATGAAAAGGAAAAAAAAAACTACAATGCACGCGCGGTGCACGTGGAGGGGATTGAAAAGAAAAAAATAAAAATAAAAGAGGGAAATGAAAAAGAAAAAAAACAAAAAAAAGCCAACATGTGCGCTGCACGTGTTGACAAAATGACAAAAAAAAAAATGTTGACAAATGACACTAACCCCTTCTCTCATTATAATAGTAGAAGAGATAGAGAGAGAGAGAGAAAGAGTCAGAGTAAGGAACTAGCTCTACAATTTTTTTCTCTCTAAAGTGTCACCCATTTGAGACACATTTCTCCCACCAAATTTTGAATTATTTTCCAAAAAGACCCACTTTTCTAAAATATTTACCAAACTGATCCACTTTTGAAACTAATTACCAAACTGACTTCAGAACCGACCCTGAGTTTCCGGGGTTCAAGGTGAAAGGCCCAAATCATTAATTTTGGGGGGCCCTAATTACAATATAATTTTTTTTCGCGCAAAATACGTGCCTATATTTGTAAGGACAATACAAATTTGGGGTCCCTAAAATTGCAAAAAAATTAGGGATCTGAGGTGGTCGCCTCACCTGCCCCAAGATGGGGGACCGACCCTGACTGACCCACTCACAGTTTCAGTCAAGTTTAATTAGTTTCGCTGTTTGAAACAACGAGTTTAGGTTTAGTATTTTGAAACTTGGTAAGATTTTTCCAAGTGTTGGAGAAAATTTCTATAACCAATGACCATAATTAAACTAGATTCATTGTTTCAACCAGCAAGTTTAGTTCAATTATGGTCACTTTTCGAAACGAGTTTAATTTTAGTGTTTTGAGACTTGGCAAGATTTTTCTAATTGTTGGAGAAAATTTCTATAACTAAATTCCTATAACTATAACGGTGGGTGAGTCAGTTTGGTAATTAGTTTCGAAAGTGGGCCAGTTTGGCAAAAATTTTCGGAAAGTGGGTCATTTTTGGAAAAATCCCAAATTTTCTAGAGTGTCATCCTTTTATATATACTAGTAATTTACAAATGCAATGGACGTTTTAATAATTTTAAAAAATAGAAATAAAAGTTCTGACGTAAGGAGGATTTGTACCGGAAACCTCATTTATATTAATTATGTACGTACGTTTGCACATGTTAGATAGATTGACAAATGACACTAAGGTCTTCTCCCATTATAATATTAGAGATTAGAGACTAGTAATTTACACGCGCGATGCATGTAGCGCCCCGAATTTCTAATACGAAACTTAGAAAATTACGTGGCACTTTCCCAGCGATCCACTTCAATGTAACAACATACATAGCCAAAAACTCAAATCGTTTATTCCAAATCTTTATTACAATAATCTTTTCAAATTTGCAGCGGAAAAACAAACACTTATTTACAACAATCCCTTTTTCAATACTCTTCTTTACAACAATTTACACATGGCTCTATTATAACACTCTTAACCTCTACAGCTAACCCAAGCATCCAAGCCTCCAATTCTAAGCAACCTGCAACATGAGGCTAGAGTTGAACCCTAACCCCCAAAACTACGGGGTCAGCCATAACTGGTGTGAGTGATATAAACAACAAACATAAACAAACAAATAAACATAAGCAACATGTACTGAACAAAATACATAAACTGAACATGTAATCTGAAACAAGAACGATAGGCCAGTACATGAGCGAACCAAGTCGAGAAACAATACCAACGATCAAGTATCCATCAATCAATTTCTCTCAAAACATGTACAGTTCAACTGTACGGTACAGTCGACTGTCTTAGGAACCAGTCGACTGTTCTGAACAAACAATAATCCTCACATTTCTGAACATGCCCAACAATCAATAAATCTCAATAGCTCAGTACAAGTTCAACGATCAATCACTAACAATGCCATAGATCGGATATCCATATATCCATCTACGAACAACTAAGAGGGTATAGATCAAATACATACCCGGCATGCATCACCAATAGTGACTATTACACCGACGAACATATTCATCTACAAACAAACTAAAGAGGGTATAGATCGAATACATACCCGGCATGCATCACCAATAGTGACTATTACACCGACGAACATATTCATCTACAAATAAACTAAGAAGGTATAGATCGAATACATACCCGGCATGCATCACCAATAGTGACTATTACACCGACGAACATATTCATCTACAAATAAACTAACGGTAACAAGAACCCTCAAGATCGTGAAAACTCATCAGAACCAGTCGACTTATTCTGTAATAAGTCGACTGCCTCGAGAACCAATATCCAAGATTATAACAAGTGCAGTAAGTCGACTTAATCAACCATCAGTCGACTCACCCGAAGCAATTACCAATAATTTCTCAAGAACAATCCAAGTGCTAACAGTATAAGATGACTTATAAAAATCATAAGTAGACTTATCAATAATATAAGATGACTTATAAAAATCATAAGTAGACTTATCAAAAGTATAAGATGACTTATCAAAACATAAGTAGACTTATCAAAAGTATAAGATGACTTATCAAAACATAAGTAGACTTATCAAAAGTATAAGATGACTTATAAAAATCATAAGAAGACTTATCAAAACATAAGTCGACTTAAAAGGGGACATAAGTCGACTTATAAGAACATAAGTCGACTTATAAAAACATAAGTCGACTTACCCGAGAGAAATTCTACGATAACTTTGAAAAATAAATTCTAAGTGTACCAGTCGACTGAGAAGGGTCTAAGTCGACTGTCCAGAACGGATTTTCGAGAAAAACTAAAGATACAATAGCTGGGTCGTACCAGTCGACTGATACATAGACCCAGTCGACTGTCGGCCTACAGATCTCACAAATTAGGTCTGTAATCAATAAACAATACTGGAGTCTATCTCAATACCAATTTTCTTCCTCAACTCACATCTAATCCAATTCGTAATCACAAGGCCCAGAGATTCATCCATCCAATTTCTTATTTTATAGTCATAATCAAATCTTAACATATTTCAAACAATCAAGAATTGTCAATCGAGATCTACTAATCTATCTTAGATTTCATATGAATAAAATAATAACAACCAGTGCATCGACCATATGCAAGATACAAATTATCAAAACAAACAACATATAAGCATTCACATAAACAAAGCAAGTTCATATCACTCACCTTTTAGAATCAAGAAGAATCCACAAGCCTTCCTCTTGCTAGATCCAAGAACTCCTTCTTCAATCACCAAGAGAATAGAAATATAATAAGATCTGAGTTGTGCAGCGAATGACGGCTGCAAACTCTCTTATATAGGCCGGGATCAAGTATTAGGGTTTAGGAATTACATTTGCAAAACAATCCATCCAAATACAATTATATATATATATATATATCTTCTTTTGGAAATTCATCTCATAATTCATTAAAATTAGGATTTATATGAAAATATACTTCTATACCTTAACAAATACTGATCGGAAAGTCCAGTAAATACATTTTGCACTTCAACCCTTAAAATTGTCAATTTTGCAAATAAGCCCTTCTTTTATTAAAATTTGCAAATAGTACTAATTAAATTCAGAAAAATCCGGAAAAATACTACATAATTCCAAAATAATAAATAATGATTTTTCATAAAGAATTCTTAATTTTTCAAGCATCTCAAAACTCATTTGCACGTGTTTTGCACGTGTACAAAAGATAGATCTTTTTAGAAAATATCAATTAAATCCTCAGAAATTCATTTAAATTCATTTTCAAATAATAAAATAATATTTGAAAATACGGGGTTCTACATCACTCCCTCCTTAGAAGAGTTCTGTCCTCAGAACTACGGCTAATGAGGTCCGAACAACCCACTAATAACGATTGAAAACTCATAGATAGAAATATAACTTTAGGAAATACAATCACGTAAAAGAATGCATTCCAACAAAACAAACACATCATACATAAGAAACAACTTCATGCAAGATTTCAGAAAAGACAATCTTCCGCTGCGCGACTCTGATAACTTGCCATCGGAAGCCACGCTGCAACAACTACTGAACTCCTGCATCCAACTCTGACCTTCCACAACTGCTTCGTCCTTCCAAGAATCAGTGGCCACTCCCTCCTTAGAAGAGACACGACTAAGGATAGCCACCTCAAGACCTTGCTTGGGAACACCTCAAGATCCACACTAAGACTAGCAATAAATGGGCGATACAATCGTATGCAAGAAAATAGTATTAAATAAAACTCTGTCTTTATTCCGTTAATCCAAATAAATTGTTACATGAAGAAAATACTCAATCTTCAATTATTCCAAAATAAAGTTTTACTTAATACAAAAGAATAAATTTCTGCACACACAGATCATATTTCTGGATTGCCCGCATCCTCTTCAGTCAACGCGAACACTCGTCCCTGCTTCGGATCCTTGTCTTTCTCTGCATTCTCTTTCTTCAGCTGTGGACATTGTTGTCGAATGTGCCCTACTTGACCACATTGAAAACAAGTCTGCTTTGCCAACTTCGGACATTCTGACCTGAAATGTCCTGTCTGCCTACAGAAATAACAAGTCACCTCCCGAGTTGCCGGTGCCTTCTGCACTGGATCACTGGGCTTGTTCTGCTTCACTGGGAACTCCTTCCCTTCCTGATCTTCTGCTGGCCTCTTCTTCTTGTTCCAAGTCTCTTGCTTAGCCCGGGACTGATCCATATCTTCCTCGGTCATAGCTGCTCTCCTGACAAGCTTGTCGAACCTTCTGATGCCCAACGGAACCATCCTTGACCTCAAGTTTGGCCTCAAGCCCTGCTCAAACTTTTTGGCCTTCTTTGCTTCGTCCACTACCAATTCTGGCGCATACCTTGAAAGTTGAGCGAACTTCGTCTCATACTCCCGAACAGTCATACTCCCCTGCTGAAGGTTCAAGAACTCAGTCGCCTTCTTCTCCTGAACATCAAGAGGAAAGAAGCGATCTCTGAACTCCTCCAGAAAAGCTTCCCATGTCAGCTGCTGATCTCCCAAATTTCTCTTCAGCGACTCCCACCAGATACCTGCATCTTTCTCCAACTGCATCGAAGCTAACTTCACCTTGCTAGCTTCAGGAGTCTCCGACACTTCGAAGATCGTCTGCATCTTCCTAATCCAGTCATCTGCCGCTGTTGGATCAGCTTGCCCCTCAAAGACTGGCGGCCTCATCCTCTTAAAGGATTCGATCTGCTTTATGGGGTCGGCATTCACCAATCCATGACCAGCTCCATGATTCGGCGGCGGATTCTGCTGTTGCGCTTGCTGCTGCGCCACATTGAGTGCCATCAGCGTATTCAACGTCTGATATACTTTGGCAAACTCAGCTTCAAGGTCGATCCCATTTCCTTGGGAACTACCAGACCCATCCTCATTGTTGCCTCCATTCCTGCCCCTGGGTGCAACCATTTCGAATACTGCAAAACGAGGGTAAAGTTAGAGCATCACACACACAATTCAAACTCACATCAATATCCTATGGCAAAACCATAACAATACCACAAACCAAGACATCATGTTTAACTCTATGTGATACTCACACTTCTAATGTCCACACCTAGGTACTCACTCTCTAGTGTCCACACCTAGGTTGGTTTTCATACTATGTCTATTATTACTATTGAAGCACGCTCTGATACCAAACTGTAGCGCCCCGAATTTCTAATACGAAACTTAGAAAATTACGTGGCACTTTCCCAGCGATCCACTTCAATGTAACAACATACATAGCCAAAAACTCAAATCGTTTATTCCAAATCTTTATTACAATAATCTTTTCAAATTTGCAGCGGAAAAACAAACACTTATTTACAACAATCCCTTTTTCAATACTCTTCTTTACAACAATTTACACATGGCTCTATTATAACACTCTTAACCTCTACAGCTAACCCAAGCATCCAAGCCTCCAATTCTAAGCAACCTGCAACATGAGGCTAGAGTTGAACCCTAACCCCCAAAACTACGGGGTCAGCCATAACTGGTGTGAGTGATATAAACAACAAACATAAACAAACAAATAAACATAAGCAACATGTACTGAACAAAATACATAAACTGAACATGTAATCTGAAACAAGAACGATAGGCCAGTACATGAGCGAACCAAGTCGAGAAACAATACCAACGATCAAGTATCCATCAATCAATTTCTCTCAAAACATGTACAGTTCAACTGTACGGTACAGTCGACTGTCTTAGGAACCAGTCGACTGTTCTGAACAAACAATAATCCTCACATTTCTGAACATGCCCAACAATCAATAAATCTCAATACCTCAGTACAAGTTCAACGATCAATCACTAACAATGCCATAGATCGGATATCCATATATCCATCTACGAACAACTAAGAGGGTATAGATCAAATACATACCCGGCATGCATCACCAATAGTGACTATTACACCGACGAACATATTCATCTACAAACAAACTAAAGAGGGTATAGATCGAATACATACCCGGCATGCATCACCAATAGTGACTATTACACCGACGAACATATTCATCTACAAATAAACTAAGAAGGTATAGATCGAATACATACCCGGCATGCATCACCAATAGTGACTATTACACCGACGAACATATTCATCTACAAATAAACTAACGGTAACAAGAACCCTCAAGATCGTGAAAACTCATCAGAACCAGTCGACTTATTCTGTAATAAGTCGACTGCCTCGAGAACCAATATCCAAGATTATAACAAGTGCAGTAAGTCGACTTAATCAACCATCAGTCGACTCACCCGAAGCAATTACCAATAATTTCTCAAGAACAATCCAAGTGCTAACAGTATAAGATGACTTATAAAAATCATAAGTAGACTTATCAATAATATAAGATGACTTATAAAAATCATAAGTAGACTTATCAATAATATAAGATGACTTATAAAAATCATAAGTAGACTTATCAAAAGTATAAGATGACTTATCAAAACATAAGTAGACTTATCAAAAGTATAAGATGACTTATCAAAACATAAGTAGACTTATCAAAAGTATAAGATGACTTATCAAAACATAAGTAGACTTATCAAAAGTATAAGATGACTTATAAAAATCATAAGAAGACTTATCAAAACATAAGTCGACTTAAAAGGGGACATAAGTCGACTTATAAGAACATAAGTCGACTTATAAAAACATAAGTCGACTTACCCGAGAGAAATTCTACGATAACTTTGAAAAATAAATTCTAAGTGTACCAGTCGACTGAGAAGGGTCTAAGTCGACTGTCCAGAACGGATTTTCGAGAAAAACTAAAGATACAATAGCTGGGTCGTACCAGTCGACTGATACATAGACCCAGTCGACTGTCGGCCTACAGATCTCACAAATTAGGTCTGTAATCAATAAACAATACTGGAGTCTATCTCAATACCAATTTTCTTCCTCAACTCACATCTAATCCAATTCGTAATCACAAGGCCCAGAGATTCATCCATCCAATTTCTTATTTTATAGTCATAATCAAATCTTAACATATTTCAAACAATCAAGAATTGTCAATCGAGATCTACTAATCTATCTTAGATTTCATATGAATAAAATAATAACAACCAGTGCATCGACCATATGCAAGATACAAATTATCAAAACAAACAACATATAAGCATTCACATAAACAAAGCAAGTTCATATCACTCACCTTTTAGAATCAAGAAGAATCCACAAGCCTTCCTCTTGCTAGATCCAAGAACTCCTTCTTCAATCACCAAGAGAATAGAAATATAATAAGATCTGAGTTGTGCAGCGAATGACGGCTGCAAACTCTCTTATATAGGCCGGGATCAAGTATTAGGGTTTAGGAATTACATTTGCAAAACAATCCATCCAAATACAATTATATATATATATATATATCTTCTTTTGGAAATTCATCTCATAATTCATTAAAATTAGGATTTATATGAAAATATACTTCTATACCTTAACAAATACTGATCGGAAAGTCCAGTAAATACATTTTGCACTTCAACCCTTAAAATTGTCAATTTTGCAAATAAGCCCTTCTTTTATTAAAATTTGCAAATAGTACTAATTAAATTCAGAAAAATCCGGAAAAATACTACATAATTCCAAAATAATAAATAATGATTTTTCATAAAGAATTCTTAATTTTTCAAGCATCTCAAAACTCATTTGCACGTGTTTTGCACGTGTACAAAAGATAGATCTTTTTAGAAAATATCAATTAAATCCTCAGAAATTCATTTAAATTCATTTTCAAATAATAAAATAATATTTGAAAATACGGGGTTCTACAATGCATGTCTTAATAAATATATATTTTTTAAAGTAAAAATTTCGATATAGTTTGGTCCCGAACCTGAGACATCTTTTATATTAGTTATGTACGAACAATGCACATCTTAATATAATTTTTTTAAAATAAAAAAACTCTGACGAAGTGAGGACTCAAACATGAAATCTCTTTCATATTAATTATGAACGTGTGTCACACGCGTTGATAGATTGACAAATGACACTAAGACCTCCCATTATAATATTTGATATATATATATATATATATATATATATATATATATATATATATATATATATATATATATATATATATATTGGTGATTAGATGCGAACCAGTTTGCATAGATCATGTGTGCAGCCATATATATGGGGGTGAACAGGTGCCAGGGCCGGCCCTGAGTTTACGGGGGCCCAAGGCGAACTCACAAAATGGGGCCCTCATACAAAATTTATTTTTAAATTTTTTTTTTTTAAAATGTTTAAGAATTTTTTTGGGTACGATTCTTAAAAACCTATATATATGAAGAAATATATGGAGATTTAGGAATTTGAGAAAAAAATCTCCATACAAACCCAAGCCCAACTAAAATAGGTCAGATCAAGTTCTAATTTTTAAAACAAAAGCCAAAAAATTAAATTTGGGGCAAAAAAAACATTACGCGCAAAATACATATATATAAATACAAGGAATAAAATTGGGGGCCCCTAAAATTATGAAAAAATCAGGGGCCCGAGGTGGCTGCCTCCCCGGCCTCCATTGGAGGGCCGGCCCTGACAGGTGCGAACTAGTTCGCACAGATCACCTATGAACTTGCCGCACAGTCAATCTGATCATGATGATGATCATGCAAGATTGGACACGGCTGTGCGGCGACTTTGCACGTGATCTGTGTGAACTAGTTCGACTATATATATATATATATATATATATATATATATATATATATATATATATATATATATATATATATATATATATATATATTAGCGCTAATATCAGATTGTGAGATCGAATTTTGTGTGTGAGAAGAGCGATTTGAATCATTTGAATTTCGATCACACTGTTCACACTCTACATGTCATCTAGATGGTGTGTAAAATTTCAAACGATATGGAGACTTCTAGCCTATGCATCAAAGCGTTCAACACGTCATGAAGATAGTGCGAAATACATAAATATGTATTTAACCTTGACTCTGAATTGCTTGAGATTTTGCACACACTATCTTGATAACATATAGAGTGATGTGAACGGTGTGATCGAGATTCGGATGGTCCAAATCACTCATCTCTCAAAAAATATTTTCATATCACCCATCTCATTATCTCATATTAGCACTGGTCTCTCTCTCTCTCTCTCTCTATAGATATATATATATATATATATATATATATATATAGAGAGAGAGAGAGAGAGAGAGAGAGAGAGAGAGCAATGCTCCATTGCAAACTGGTCCCGTGCAAACGGGTATACAAACCACTTAAGCTGTTATTGAAAATAACGACTTAGGTTATAAATTTAAGCCGTTGTTCCAAAACAGCGACTTAGGTTATAAACCTAGACCGTTGTTCCGAATACAACCTAAGCCGTTGTTCGGCTTAGGTTCAAAATAAACGAAGCCGTTGTTCAGAATGGCTTCAGTGGTTTGCAATGGAGCATTGCTCATAAATATATATATATATATATATATATATATATATATATAGTTATATATATATATATATATATATATATATATATATAGTTATGCTATTATGAGATGGTGAGATGGGTGAAAATGAAAATATTTTTTGAGAGATAAGTGATTTGAGTCATCCGAATCTTGATCACACCGCTCACATCACTCTACATGTTATCAAGATGATGTGTGTCAAATTTCAAGCAATTCAGAGAGCTGTAGCCTATGCATCAAGAAGTTCAAATAAATGCATATATATATATGTATTTCGTACCATCATCATAACGTGTTGAACATTTTGATGCATAGGCTAGAGGTTTCCAAATCGATTGAAATTTTGTTCACACCAACTAGATGACATGTAGAGTGATGTGAACGGTGTGATCGAGATTCGGATGACTCAAATTGCTCATCTCTCAAAAAATATGTTCATCTCACCCATTTCACTCATCTCACCATCTCATATAAGCATTTTATATATATATATATATATATATATATATATATAGGGCCGAACGGATTCGGTGCGAACATGGCATGTAAACGCCTGCTGTCGCTATCTCTAATAACGGCAATAGTGATGCCGCTACTGGAAATAGCGGTATAGTGATGCCGCTACTGGAAATAGTGGTATTGAACGAAATGTTGCCGCTATTGGGGATAGCGGCAGCATGCATTTGCACGCTAGTTTGGAACCAAAATTGGGCTCCTCTCTCTTTATATGTATATAATCTATTTTCTTGAAGGAGAGTAGAATTGATTAAAATATGGGTGGATGATCTCCTTGTCCTGTTTATCTCTCCTTCTCTTTTTGAAGTATGAAAGAGATGATGAGTTTTTTTCAAGAGATGAAATTGATAAAATATTGGGTCCATGATGGAATTAGAATGGGGATGGGGGGTGGGGACCTTGTAACTCAATTTATTATTTGAAATCCAATCATTTTCTAATCATGCCCGAGCTAGGATGGGGTAGATTTAGATTTTACCAATTTTCTGATAGGGATGGTAAATGGTGTGGCTTCGTGATCGATTAATATTGTTAGGAATTACGTCAACCAACAACAAGGAAATGGGGGTTTTCTATATTTTGATCATAAAACTTCTATCAATTTTTTTTTTTTGGAATCTAATAGTCCACAACAATAGGGAATTTCAAAAACCCCAACGGAGCATGCACTTTGTGATTGCTGCAGGCAAGTCATCCAACTGCATAAATGTTTTGGAGCTAATAAGGGCTGCATGCTTTGAGAGCGTCCCAAGTTCTGCGTTTAAGTAGTGACATAGGAAAAAAAATGACCCGGCACATTCCAGGCCATTCGATCTCCCCGAAAAGCTCCCACCCATGATCATCAGATCACCCTCAAGCCCATGGGCTTCTACTCCACCAGGCCCATGGGTATACGGGTCCAGACTCGATCCAAATGGATCCATACCCGTTTGGCATGTCTATAAATACCAGGTCCTGTCCCACCTTCAAAGGTAATCAATCTTTTCCCTCTCAAACTATAGCTGCTGTTGCTCTACTTCAGTAACTAACTAGACCGTCGGAGGGCTGCCACCGGGACCAACCCCGGTGTTCCTAGGCCGAGTGCAAGTTACGAGACTCCTGGATCCGAGCATCTAGATTCGAGCCGAGCCTCCACTACCGAGCCGAACATCCTACTTCCGCCTTTCTAGTCGATCGTGCCGCTCCTGCCAAGGGTCGGGCGTACCGTCCAGTACCGTATCCTTCCACTAAACAAACAAATAGAACTCACACCTGGTGCACCCACACTTTTTTCAAAAACAAACCGCAACAGGTTGGCGCCGTCTGTGGGAACTTTTGCTCGGTACGGACGTCAGCATGAACCTCTCTATCAGCGGCATCCCCTCGATCCGCGCTTCTATGGGACCCAAGCCCAGGAGAGCGATCACCTCCACGCGTCGTCCGAACGGGCCTCCTCTTCAGGACGCCCTCGAGGGCGTTCACGGATCGAATAATCCGAGGGTCAGCCTCGGACACCAACAGGGCGTATCTCACTCGGTCGCGCCCGACCTTCGTCGGGTCATCTAGAGCCGAAGGGCGAGTCAGACTAGGGGAGGGACCGCTTCCAACTCGGCCCCGAACCACTCCCGACCTCCGCCCGAAGGACGAGCGTCGGCACTTAGCCGCATCGGTCGAAGACCGACGCCCCAGTATGACCTGATTGACCATGGTGCGGTCACAAGGGCCGAGTTTCCGTAGCTTCCGGGACGAAATCATGGAGGCCATCTACGGAGCACCCAAAGCCGAGACGTTCAACCAATCCCACCGGGCGGGAGATGGAGGGAGCCACACTCGTGATCCAACCCATCTCCCGAAACGCGAAAACGAGGTACTCCGACGCCTACTGGAGATGGAGAATCGCCTCGACCACCTCGGCAATGGCATTCCAAACCCTACTCTAGGCCGCAAGCTAACCCGACCACCATTCTCGACTCCCATCCTAGAAGCGGAGATCCCCCGAAATTTTCGGCCTCCACAGTACGAGACCTACAATGGCGAGGGTGATCCTGTTGATCACATGGAGGGTTTCAAGATCCCCATGATGATTCACAGCGCTTCGGATCCCCTGCTATGCCGCGCGTTCCCTGCCACACATCGGGGTCCGGCTCGGGAATGGTTTTCTAAGCTCCCGCTGGGCTCGATCTTGTCGTTCGACCAGCTGGAGGTCAACTTTCTGGCCCACTTCATAACCAGCAGGAAGGCCGAAAAGACAAGTGCATCCTTACTAGATCTCCGGCAGAGAGAGGGAGTCACTCCGTGACTTCGTCAGGAGGTTCACCACCGAGGCAAGATCTGTCTCCTCCCTCGATACCAGGGTTGCCTCGGCTGCCTTCCAACATAATGTCCGACACAGTCAGCTGAAGGTCTCCTTGGCCAAGAAACATCCCCAGGACTTCCCCGACTTGCTCAACCGGGTCGAGAAGTACATACGAGCAGAAGAAGCTTTAAATCTGGAAGGTGTCAAGGAAGCCACAGGGAAGGGCAAGCGCAAGGCCGACGAGACCGAGCCTGCCAGGAATGTAGCAAAAGAAGGGGTCGGTATGAAGAGGGCGCCTCCGGTCCCCTGCTTCGGGAGATACATGCCCTTGACACAGAACGTGTCCGCCATCCTCCTAGAAATAGAGGACAAGGGCCTCATCTGATTACCCCCTCGACCGAGCAACAACAAGAAGCGAGATCAGCACTTCTACTGCCGCTTCCATCGGGATCACGGGCACGAAATCGACCAATGTTGGGCCTTGAAAGACGAAATTGAGGTCCTCATCCAACGAGGGTACCTCTGTGAGTTCACAAGGGAAAACCAGAGGGAGCGGAAGGATACGAGAAACCGGAGGCCTTCGCCCCCCACTCGCACTCCGAACTGCCATCCCGAGCGAGATCTCCAGACCGGAGGGACTGAAGGGTAGGCCATTCTACATTGTGTCCACGGGGGACCCATAGGAGGGGAGTCTAATACTTCCCGTAAAGTGTTCGTCCGAGAGGTGAATGCCGTCCGAGACCTCCCATCTCCTCGGACTCAGCTACTCCCTGTCTCTTTCTCGGGAGAGGACCTGGAGGGCGTCCGCCTTCCCCACTGCGATACCCTCATCATTAGTCTTGACATGGAAAATTTTGAGGTTCGCCGGATCCTCGTCGACAACGGGAGTTCGGCAAACATCCTCTTCCTCGACGCCTTCGAGAACCTAAAACTTCCTAGGGACAAGCTCAAGCTGGCCGGATACACCCTGCATGGGTTCTCCGGTGTCCCGGTTGTGATAGAAGGAATCATGACCCTAGATGTCACCACGGGTACGGCTCCCCTCAGACGAACCGAATCAATGGACTTCATGGTGGTAAACATCAAGGCGGCATACAATGCCATTCTCGGCCGACCTGGGCTTTGCTCCCTTCAGGCTGTGCCGTCGGCCTACCACTTGAAGTTAAAATTTCCCACGAAGCAGGGGGTCGGTGTCGTCCGAGGCAACCAGGAGGCTGCACGATCCTGCTACATGACAGCGGTCGAAGGGGGTGTCTTTCCCCTCGACGCCATCGAGCTTCAGCCGGAAAGAAACCAACCGGATCCCGAACCAGCGGACGAGCTGGAAGAAGTCTCGTTCGAGACCGAGGACGAGTCGAAGTGGTTCCGAGTGAGCCGCTCCCTCACCGAAGATCTAAAGTCAGACATAGTCAGCTGCATCCGCCGCAACATCGACCTCTTCGCCTAGAAGCCGTCCGATATGCCTGGGATATCCGAAGACCTGATCATGCACAGGCTGAGCATCGTTCCTGGTTCGAAGCCGGTCGTCCAGAAGAGGCGCAAATTTGCCCCAGAAAGGCAACAAGTGGTAAAAATGGAGGTAGACAAGTTCTTGTCTGCCCAATTTATCCAGGAGGTCAGCTACCCCGAGTGGCTAGCAAACTTCGTCATGGTAAAGAAGGCAAGCGGGAGCTGGAGGATCCGTATAGACTTTACGGATCTGAACAAAGCGTGCCCCAAAGATCCCTTCCCACTCCCCAGCATCGATGCCTTGATCGACGCGACTTCGGGTCACGAACTCCTGTCTTTCATGGATGCCTTTTCAGGTTACAATCAGATCCGGATGTTTCTGCCGGACATTGCAAAGACATCTTTTGTTACTGATCAAGGTCTCTTCTGTCACCGCGTTATGCCCTTCGGGCTGAAGAACGCCGGAGCTACCTACCAACGGCTTGTCAACCGAATCTTCAAAAACCTGATTGGTCGTAACATGGAAGTTTATGTCGACGACATGCTCGTCAAAAGCCGACAGGGACATAACCACGTCGCCGACCTCGAAGAAGCCTTCGGCATTCTCCGGACACATAACATGAGGCTTAACCCCGCCAAATGTGCCTTCAACATTTCGTCCAGAAAATTCCTTGGGTTCGTCGTCAGCCAGCGCGGCATCAAGGCGAATCCTGAGAAGATCCAGGCCATAATAGACATGGCTCCTCCCCGAAACGTTAAGGAAGTCCAGAGGCTTACGGGGAGATTGGCGGCCATCGGCCGTTTCCTCTCTAAATCTGGGGAGAAATCTCTACCCTTCTTCAAAGCTCTGCGTGGAAGGGGGGCTTTGAATTGGGCGCCCCTCAACAACAGGCGTTCGAGCAACTAAAGTAGTACCTGGCTAACCCGCCTCTCCTTAGAGAACTCGAGCCAGGTGAGCCACTCTGGCTGTACCTGTCCACCTCAGAAAGCACCCTCAGCATAGTCCTCGTCTGCGAAGATGATAGAGTTCAGAAGCCATTATACTATGTGAGCAAGGTCCTGCTCCCGGTCGAGATGAGGTATGCAAGAATAGAGAAAGTGGCCTATGCTCTGGTCATGGCCGCCCAGAAGCTCCGCCCTTACTTCCAGGCGCACTCCGTCCAAGTGCTGGCCGATCAACCACTCAAGGCCGTCCATCACAAGTCAGAGAACTCCGGCCGCTTAGTCAAGTGGTCGATCGAGCTGAGCCAGTACGACATTAACTACCTGCCAAGGACGGCAATCAAAGGACAAGCCCTCGCCGAGTTCATCACTGAATGCACCATTTCCGAACAGCCCAACATCGAAGATTCGGATCCGACCTGGGAAGTCTATGTCGACGGATCCTCCTGCGAATCCGGGAGTGGTGCTGGGATCATCCTGCGGGGCCCTGACCACTTCCTCCTTCAGTATTCTCTCCGCCTCAACTTCCTGCCCTCCAACAACGAGGCGGAATATGAGGCTATGATTTCCGGGCTGACCCTAGCACACCAGGCCAGTGCGAAGCAGATCAGGGTCTTTAGCGACTCTCAGCTCGTGGTCAACCAGATCACCGGGGAGTACAAGGCTCGTGATGACCGAATGATCCGATACTTGGCCGTGGTCCGACAGCTCTTGTCGTCCTTCAACTGCTCCGCTGTCTTTAGGGTTCCAAGGGAACAGAACGCCCAGGCAGACTCCTTGTTGAAACTCGCCTCCTCATCCTTCGAAGGCCTCGACCGAACAATAGTCATCGAAATCCTCCTGAAGCCGAGCATCGACGTCCCCGAGACAATGTGCTTAAACAACGAGGCCCGTCCGGACGACTGGACCTCCCCAATATGAAGGTTTCTACTAAAGGCCGAGATCCCTGAAGACCGAGCCGAGGCGAGAAGGATCAGGGTTCGAGCTGAAAGGTTCGTCATAATCAATGACGTCCTCTTCAAATGCTCATACACCCTAACGGACGAGAAGCCCTACCTCCGCTGCCTCACCGATGAGGAAGCTAGCTATGTGCTCAAAGAACTTCATGAGGGGATCGGCGGATGTCACATGGGAAGTAGATCGCTGGCCAGGAAGGCCCTGAACCACGGGTATTATTGGCCGACAATGCTGCAAGATTCCCAGGACCTAGTCAAGAGGTACGGTCCGTGCCAAAGATTCTCCCCCATCAAGAGACTTCCTCAGGCCAACCTCCGTTGGCTGGCCAGTCCGACCCCGTTCGCCATGTAGGGGATGGACTTGGTCGGCCCCTTTCTCGTGGCAACTGGACAGAGGAAATTCCTAATAGTCTCCATCGATTATTTCACAAAATGGATCGAGGTCGAGCTCCTGTCCACAATCACCGAGCGACAAACCCAACAATTCTTCTGGAAAAACATCATTTGCCGGTTCGGGATTCCTCATGTCCTTATCACGAACAACAGGACCCAATTTGCGGGCTAGAACTTTCGCAGGTTTTGCGAAGACATCGGCATCTAGCAGTGCTTCTTTTCTATATGCCATCCCCAGTCAAACGGCCAAGCGGAGAATGCGAACAGACAGATACTTGATGGCCTGAAGAAGCGCCTCGGCAGTTCCTCCAAGGGACAGTGGGTAGAAGAACTGCCCAGCGTGCTGTGGGCTCACCGAACTACAAAGAGAATTCCTATGGGCAAAATACCGTTCAATTTAACCTATGGGACGGAGGCGGTTATCCCCATCGAGATCGGCCTCCCTTCTCTACGCATCATGGCCTTCGACGAAGCCGACAACTCATCCGACCTAAGGGCCAACCTGGACCTCATTGCCGAGGTCAGGAAAAAGTCCACCGCAAGAAGAAGCATCTACCAACAGCGGATCGAAAGGTTTTACAACAAGAAATTCCGCTCCACTGACATCAAGGCCAGAGACCTCGTACTCCGCAAATTGTCCGTCTCCGACCACACGAAAAAAAGAAAGCTGGCCCCCAACTGGGAAGGCCCCTACAAGGTAACCAAAGTTATATGCCCGGGCACCTACTGACTCGCAGATATGGAGGGCCGAGCGGTCAAAAGACCTTGGAACGCCGAACATCTGATCAAATTTCTGGAAGGGCAGAAGTAGGGTTTTTGTTTAATTTATGTAAATAACGGTTTTGTAACCTGCCCTGTGTAAAAGGCCGTTAGCGCTTTTCTTCATGTATTAAAAGGCTCAAGTAAAAAAGCTTTTTTTGTTAAACTCCATCAACATCGGTAGCTCCGATCCAATGTCGAGCACAGGGGTAGTTTTCTCAAGCTATGGTATCCAAGTCAGAACACTGGGCGCCGACCCCCAACTCCTCGGTAGCTCCGAACCAATGTCGAGTACAGGGGTAGCTTTCTCAAGCTATGGCGCCCAAGTCAGAATACTGGGCGCCAAACCTCCTATCCTCGGTAGCTCCGAACCATGTCGAGCACAGGGGTAGCTTTCTCAAGCTATGGCGCCCAAGTCAGAATACTAGGTGCCGACCCTCAACTCCTCGGTAGCTCCGAACCAATGTCGAGCACAGGGGTAGCTTTCTCAAGCTATGGTACCCAAGTCAGAATACTGAGCGCCGACCATCTGATCCTCAGTTGTTCTCCCGAAAATGGGTTGCAATAACAAAAAGAGAAATGAAACTCCTTATTCACACTCTTTTATTAATTAAACACCGTCGGAAGAATAAGAATGTTACAAACTGCGTCACTCAGCTAAAAAGGAAAAAATCGAAGACTTTTCAGAGCCCCTCGGGTCCGATGCAAGATAACCCGACTCCGACCGAACGACCAGGACCACCCTCCTCGTCACCGTGACCCTTGGGGTCGGCCAAAGTCGAAACACCGGCCATGGAGCTCTGGGCATTGACCGGTCGGATATGCTCTAGTAACATCAGTGCCGTGGTAACCCCCTCCGCTCGATGACCTCCCGAAGAAGAGCCCGTCCTCGTCCTGGACATGCCTAGCATTGTCTTGTAACGTTGTATCTCCATCTCCTTTTCCACTATAATGTCGCGAAGGAGCCTCTCTGACGAGGGTCGCTACACCGATGCACTCGACAATGTGTGCCCAAGACCGGCACTGCCTATATCGCGATCTACCATCGCCCTCTTCAACTTGGTCGCCTCCACACTCAGCGCCTCGGATTTATTTCGATAGTAGTCAAAGGCGGCATCCTGGTCGTGAGCCCCCTCCCGGTAGCAGACCAACGTGGACTTAAGGACCTTGATCTTGCTCCAGAGCCATGCCACGTCGGAGCGGTGAGGGTCTGCCTCGGAAGGGAGGGTCGGCACCTAACAGAGGAAAACAACCATCATTCCAAATGCCAAAACAAAAATAATCCAGAAGGTTCGTTCGGCGACGCTACACTACCCCAAAATAAACGGTCGAAGTCAAAACACTTGGCCAAACAAAAAATTCTTTTTCATAAATCAAGTTCAACGTACAAAAATGCGTTGGCCAGTCCGCAGTTGGCCAATACAACAAAGAAGAGAGAAAACAAAAGCAAGGAGACGAACGACTTAATTCCCCACCTCTGGATCGGCCTGGTCGAGGGGAAGGTTTGCAGCCGAGGCGACAGGCGACTCTTCTTGCTTGCCCCTTCAGGAGTCTTCGGCGTCACCTCGATCACCATGTCATAACTGAAGTCGGTCAGATCAATGGTCGGATAGAAGTGCCTCACATGACTCAGGGCCTTCTCATAGACCTCGTTCTGGGCCTTGAACGTTCTCCTGTGCCAGCCGCATGTAGGCCACCTCCATGGTGTCATTGCTCATGCTGTGATGATCTAGGGGAGTCACCAGCTTATCGGCGATCTCGATGGCAATGGCCCCCTCGGTCAAGCTGTCACCCTTACGGATCGACCGGTCCAGGGCCCACGGCTGCAACATCTCGTCACCCACAATTTCCGCAACATCGGCCCGGAGCAGAGGGAACGCCTCCTTGGCACGTTCGGTCACCGTGGTCATGCCAGGGCTCGGCGGGACGAGCACCTCCTTGCCCACCTCAAGGTGCGCCTTCTTTGCCCTCGGTTTGATAGGGGCGTCGGAGATGACCTGTGAGGACCCCCTCGCTCTCTTTCCTTGCTCACCCTGCTAACCCTCTGCTTCTTCAGGGCATCCTTCTAGCCTTGATCGATTTGGGGTCCATACCTACAAGAAGACCCATTAAGAACAATGAGCGGAAAAGAATACTAGAATGAACAAAATAGAACAAACTACATACTAGACGTGGCCGGGCTTAGTCCGATGCGGGCTGTAACACCCGGTATATATATAATATTATATAGAGATATATATATATATATATACATATATATATATATATATAGTATAATAGATAAAGAAAAGGTGGTGGATGGTAGGTGACGTGTAAAGAAGGAAGGAAGGGAATGAGTAGATGGTGTTTGACTAGTTGACCATACATATGGGAATTAAATGAATGAAAAAGAAAGACATCCATGTGTATGTGCTAGTTGGGGCTATGTTGACCAAGTTGACCATGGGAGTAAAAGATCCCATATCGGATGTGCTAGTGAGTGTGTGTGTGTTTATATTAGGTTTCCCAAATGATAAAGGCACCTAAGGGTTAACCCACCTTTTGATGGAGCCTGTGGTGGGCGTGGCTAGAGTTTTGTGTCCGTTCTTTCGCGTGTGCGCACGTGTAGCCGCGTGCGCAGCTGAGCCGGACTCGGGGCGTTACAGAGTGGTATCAGAGCCGACTTCAATTTATAGTCCAAACATAGAAGGAAAATACACTTAGGTACCTTGTAGGGGTTAGGCTTCCTTTTAGCTAGTTGTGGACAATTATAATTCATATTGTTGTTCCTTCAACTTATGTATTATGATGTTCTATATCTATGCTAATTTCCGTATCCACTCCATACAGGATGTCGAACGGAGCAGTTCCCCCAGGGAATGGAGTGATACACGGAGTTGCAATTGAGGTGGGCTCGGACTTGGAACCCCTCACAGATGGGGACGAGTCACCGATTGGAGTAGGATTGGCCAATGGAGGCACCGCAGCTGCCGCAGCAGGGGGTGCCCCTGCCAATGGCCAGAACCCAGCACCACCTCCGCCACCACCTCCCCCACCTAACCCAATACAGCAAGCTTTCGACCAGGTCTTTCAGGATCTGGAAACATGGGGATGGTGCCATGTCTGCCTGGAAAACAGAATGGACTCCTGTGAGTTCGTAGTCCTCAACAATGAGAAGGAAATAGCAGAGTTAAGGAGGGCAAGGGCAAGGGCAGACCGCAAGATAGTAATCCTGAAGCACAGCCACCGTGTGCAATTTGCGCGCCTGGAGCGCAAATGCGCGGAGCTGCAGGCACAGGTTTCACAGCTACTTGCACTGTTGGCACCACCTGGTGGAGGGGACGGGACCTCTAGTAGTACTGATTAGGTAGTTAGGTGCCCTAGGCTATTTTGTTGTTTTGGATATTTTGCTTCCTACTGTGAGATATAAATGTAAGGAAGGTAATGACTATGTAAGACCTGGGGTTATGATATAATGAAGTTAGCTTTATGTTTTCTACAAATCTTATGTGCATGATAAATTGAATGAATGTTATTTTTAATTATGATGCCCTGTGTATTCCGTTACTCTCTTCTACCAGATGTCACGCAGGACCAGGAGTGGTAGGACCGACAATCTGGAAGGCGAGGGTAGTGGAGGCAATGGCACAGGCCTTGATTTGGAGATGGAATTTGCTCGTATGTACCAGGCCTTGGGTGACCTCGCAGAAGCGAGCCGAAATAATGTGCAACATCCAGGAGCACCCGGAGGTAATCGGGGAGTAGCAGCTACCGACCCTGTTAAGATGGTCGAATCATTCCGAAGGATGAGACCGCCTGTTTTTGAAGGCAAGGCAGACCCGACAACGGCTGACGACTGGATTCGTCAAGTCGAGACAGTGTTTGAGGTGATGCTGACGCCAGAGGATAGCAAGGTCAGGTTGGCCAGCATTCTGCTAGAAAAAGATGCCGGAGTCTGGTGGCAATCAGTAAAGAGAGGCATGGGCGAAGGGCCCATTACCTGGGAGGATTTTCTGGCAGAATTCAGACAACACTATTTCCCACTAGACGTGCAGGAGGAAAAAGCCATGGAGTTCCACAACCTGAAGCAGGGAAACATGACGGTCCGAGAATATGAGACCAAGTTCACCCAGCTTTCCCGCTATGCTCCAGAAATGGTACAAGATGAAGTCAAAAAGACCAAGAGGTTTGAGCAGGGGCTGAGGCCCGCACTTAGGACCAAGATGATACCGCTTTGCATCCGGAGGTTCGAGAAGCTAGTCCGTCGAGCAGCTACGACGGAATTGGACATGAATAAGGGGCCAGAACTGCAAGGAAACACTGGAGGGTGGAACAAGGGGAAAAGGCCTGCACCAGCGTCAGGATTCAGAAGCCAGGGTGGGAACCAAAAATTTCAGAAGAGGGTTAGCAACATCAGCAACATCAAGCCAGGGAGCTGTTTCACATGTGGCGAACCAGGGAATTTCAAGAGCCAATGCCCCAAGAATGGGAACCCTCTGAATGGTGCCCGCTCCTGTTACAATTGCGGGGAGGTCGGTCATATCCGGCCCAACTGTCCCCAACTTCAAAGGGGCTATGGAGGGCCGGCTCCCAGGGCAAACAAAAAGGGGATAAACCGCCAGGGGAAAGTATTTGCACTCACAGAGGAAGACGCCAATGAAGACGAGGGAGTTATCACCGGTAGGTGAAGGAGTATGACTAAGCTTTTGTAGTATTTTGAATATTTTGGCATAAGTTAGTATTGATGTAACCGCTTTTGTAAACAGGTTGGATTAATATAAATGAAATCCAGGCAACTGTTTTATTTGATAGTGGGTCATCTCATTCCTTTGTGTCTGGAGCATTCTCTAAGAAGTTGAAACACACCCAGGAGGCAACTCCGGAATCAGTTTTGCTAGTAGGTACCCCGTCCGGAGCAACTCTCCCCGCAAGTTCATGCTACCAGGGATGCAATCTCAGGATCGACAGAGAGACCCTGAGTATAGACTTGCTAGAGTTGGGCTTTGTAGGGACGGACGTGATTATCGGGATGGACTGGATGTCCAAGCATAATGCTAGCATCGATTGCAAGGAGAAGAGGGTCACCATTACCCCATCCGGAGGACGGGAGCTTGTGTTCCAAGGAAGGAAGAAACAGAACGAGGAAATTCTCGCGGCTACGACCAAGATACCAGTGCCAAGTGAAGTCAAGGCGATACCAATCGTACGAAAATTTCCCCGCGTATTTTTGGAAGAATTACCTGGACTCCCACCACACAGGGATGTGGAATTCAGCATTACTATCCAGCCGGGCAGCGCACCAGTGTCAAAGACACCCTATCGGATGGCACCAGTAGAGCAGAAGGAAGTAAAGGAGCAAATTGAAGAACTGCTGCAAAGAGGATTCATCAGGCCAAGTGCTTCACCCTGGGGAGCACCTGTGCTACTAGTGAAGAAGAAGGATGGAACCTCAAGAATGTGCATCGATTATCGGGAGTTGAACAAGGTGACGATTCGGAATCAGTACCCCATTCCGAGGATCGATGACCTGTTTGATCAGCTTCAGGGAGCGACTGTATTCTCAAAGATAGACCTGCGTTCAGGCTACCATCAAGTTCGGGTCAGAGAGGAAGATATACCCAAGACTGCGTTCCGGACCCGGCACGGTCACTACGAGTTTTTAGTGATGCCATTCGGGGTGACAAACGCTCCAGCAATCTTCATGGACATGATGAACCGCATCTTGCGACCATTCATCGATTCCTTCGTAGTTGTCTTCCTAGACGACATCTTGGTGTATTCAAAAACAGAAGAGGACCATGCTGAGCACCTAACTGCAGTATTGGCCAAGCTACGAGAGCACCAGCTATACGCCAAACTGACAAAATGTGAATTTTGGAAGTCAGAAGTGGCATTCTTGGGTCACGTCCTTTCTAAGGAGGGAGTGGCTACGGACCCGTAGAAGATAGAGGCAGTAAAAGATTGGCCTCAGCCGAGAACTGTGAAGGAGGTCAGAAGCTTCTTAGGCATGACCGGGTACTACAGGAAGTTCATCCAGAACTATGCCAGAATTGCCGTACCACTTACTGCCCTGACCAAGAAGAACGTAAGTTTTGATTGGACTGAGAAGTGTGAAGGTAGTTTCCAAGAGCTGAAGAATAGACTAATTACTGCACCAGTTTTGGTTCTGCCTCAACCAGACAAGGGATACGTAATCTTCAGTGATGCTTCGCTTTTGGGGTTCGGATGTGTTCTGATGCAAGAGGGAAGAGTCATAGCATACGGATCAAGGCAACTTCGGCCGCACGAGAAGAATTACCCGACACATGACTTGGAATTAGCCGCAATAATCTTTGCTCTGAAATTGTGGCGGCACTATGTCTATGGATCGAAGGTGGAAATGTTTACCGACCATAAAAGCCTGAAGTATATCTACCAACAAAAAGACTTGAATCTCAGACAAAGGCGATGGTTGGAGGTTCTGGAAGACATAAGACCAGAAATTCTATACCACCCGGGAAAAGCCAATGTCGTGGCCGATGCGCTCAGTAGAAAACGAATTGTAGCCATGCTCACGGTGATGAGACGAGAGCTACAAGATGAGATCAGACAAGCCGGCATTGAACTAGTGGTTGACGATTTAAGTGCCATTTTGGCCAATCTAGAGCTACATCCTAGTCTGAACGACCAAGTCAAGAAGGCTCAATGGGGTGATGCAGAGATTGAAGCACAAAAAATGCTAGTCAACGAAGGAAAAACCCCAGAGTTCAGTATAAAGGAAGGGACACTTTGGCTTGGGAGCAGGTTGTGTGTGCCAAAAATCGACGAGTTACGAGAAGAAATCATGAAGGAAGCACACTCCACCTTACTCACAGTCCACCCAGGAAGCACAAAGATGTATAAGGATATAAAACAACACTTTTGGTGGGCTGGAATGAAACGAGATGTGGCAGAATTTGTGGCCAAATGCCTTACATGTCAGAAAGTCAAGGCGGAGAACCAGAGACCAGGAGGTTTGCTACAGCCCCTACCCATTCCAGAATGGAAATGGGAGAACATCAGCATGGACTTCATCACGGGACTACCCAGAAGTTCAAAAGGGAACGACTCGATTTGGGTAATAGTGGACCGCTTGACAAAATCCGCACATTTTCTCCCAGTAAAGACAACTTGGTCGGTAGAAAAGCTGGCCGAAGTCTACATAGAAAGCGTTGTGAAGCTACATGGGGTGCCAGTGTCAATCGTTTCTGACCGGGATGCCAGGTTTACGTCCCGATTTTGGCAAAGTCTGCAAGAGGCCTTGGGAACAAGACTAGATTTTAGCACAGCTTTTCACCCACAAACGGATCGGCAGACAGAGAGAGTTAACAGAATTCTCGAGGACATGCTGAGAGCGTGCATAATGGACTTCGGGGGAAGTTGGGAACGACACTTAGCATTGGTAGAGTTTGCGTATAATAACAGCTACCAAGCAAGTATTGGGATGGCTCCATATGAAGCATTGTATGGAAGGAGATGCAGGACCCCAGTGTGCTGGTTTGAAGTAGGTGAAAGACAAATGTTCGGACCTGAAATAGTGCAACAAACGTCCGAAAAGATCGAGCTAATCAGGGAAAGGATGCGAGCAGCACAAACAAGACAGAAGAGCTATGCTGACAACCGCCGGCGAGACCTAGAATTTGAGGAAGGTGATTCGGTATTCCTGAAGGTCTCACCTACAAGGGGAGTGGTCAGATTCGGAAGAGGCGGCAAGCTAGCACCACGATATATTGGACCCTACCAAATTTTGAAAAGGATCGGGAAGACGGCATACAAACTAGAGCTACCAGCCGAATTGTCCCAGGTACATGATGTATTCCACGTTTCAATGCTGAAGAAATATGTACCAGATCCAAGTCACCAGCTGCCAGATGTCCCTGAAGATCTACAAGTGGACCTTACATATAAGGAGCGGCCGGTGAAGATCATCGATCGTCAGGATAAAGTACTAAGAAACAAGATTATTCCAATGGTCAAGGTTCTCTGGAGGAACCAACTCGTGGGAGAAGCCACTTGGGAGACAGAAAGTCAGATGAAGCTCTCTTTTCCCGAGTTGTTTTGAGTATCGTTGTTTCTCCTCGCCCCACTTAGTGCAGTTCTGAGGACAGAACTATTCTAAGGAGGGAGTATTGTAATATCCCAATCGACTATTAATAATATTATTTTATTAGCGTTCGACTACTTGATTATTTTATATTTTTCTTCACCATTGTGATTCTTTTAGCCATGACAACCCAATAGATAATTAGGGATTATTAGGTACTAAACCTAGGGTTACAAGACATAAGAGGGTTAAGAATCCTTCTAGAAAATTTCTTCCCCCACATCAACCTTCTCCCCACATAACACCTCCCCCACTCTCCCCCTCCTCCTAAGCATGGCCGGCCCCAAAAGGTGGGAGGGCCTTTGTAAAATTGTGTAGATGCACAATTTAAATCTCCACCCTCCTTCCCTCCTATAAATACCCCCTTCATTCTCCATCATCTTACTTTAGAAACATCAAAGAAAAAAAAAGAGTAAGGAAAAGAATGAGTGTTCTAACTTGAGAGTTTTTAATTGTAGGTTGATAGGAGTTCTAGGAGAAAGAAGGAAAGTAGTCTAGTCTTCCATCAAGAAAGAAACAAGGTGGGGGGTTCTCATATGGTTTGTATGTTTGTTTGTTTGTTTGTTTGGTTATTTGAATGATGGTTTTGATGTCCTTCTTCTTCTTACCCTCTTGTTTACCTTTCTTTTTGGTATGGTTATTATGTTGTATGTTGTAGTAGGAATCATCTAAAAATGGTTCTTTTGTTTGTTGTTGTGTGATAAAAAGTAAACTACTTGGACTAAAGGAACACATGCACATAAACTCTTTGCATACAACCATGTAAGGTTGTAGGACTTGAATGTGAGACCATACATAAGGCATATGAATATTGTTTACAACCATGTAAGGTTGTAGGACCTATGATTGAACCTTGAGAACATATGTTGATTAAACCTAAAAAAAAAAGGTGTTCTCTTTGTTGTATTATTATTTAGTCTTAATCTTAAAGTATGAAAAGAAAAAGAAACTAGCTAAATCACTAGTGGTAAAATAAATTAATAAAAAGATCTTCTCTTTTTATTTAATCACTAGTTGTAGTTAATAAAAAGATCTTCCCTTTTTATTTAATCACTAGTTGTAGCAAATAAAAAGATCTTCTCTTTTTATTTAATCACTAGTTAGTTGTAAAAAGATCTATTTTATGCCCACTAGTTAATAAAGATCTCTTTTTGTAGTAACTAAATTGTAGATGTTTATGCTAAATTTTAGTTGATACTTATAGTAGTAGTAGTAGATATATATGTTCTAATAAAGTTGTAGTAGTAGTAGATATGTATGCTTTTATTAAGTAGCAATAGTAGATGTATGTTTCTATTAAAAGTAGTAATAGTAGATGTGGAATTTGTTACATCATGTTAGAAGCTATATTCATGCTACACATATTGTAGGATCATTCCTAAAAATATTTAGAAGCCATGTTTATGCTTCAATTGTTGTAGGATTACTTCTAAAAATAATTAGAAGCCATGTTTATGCTACACATATTGTAGGATCATTCCTAAAAATATTTAGAAGCCATGTTTATGCTTCAATTGTTGTAGGATTACTTCTAAAAATAATTAGAAGCCATGTTTATGCTACACATATTGTAGGATCATTCCTAAAAATATTTAGAAGCCATGTTTATGCTTCAATTGTTGTAGGATTACTTCTAAAAATAATTAGAAGCCATGTTTATGCTTTACATGTTGTAGGACCATTCCTAAAAATATTTAGAAGCCATGTTTATGTTCTACATGTTGTAGGATTATTCCTAAAAATATTTAGAAGCTATGTTTATGCTTCAATTGTTGTAGGATTACTTCTAAAAATAATTAGAAGCCATGTTTATGCTTTACATGTTGTAGGACCATTCCTAAAAATATTTAGAAGCCATGTTTATGTTCTACATGTTGTAGGATTATTCCTAAAAATATTTAGAAGCTATGTTTATGCTTCAATTGTTGTAGGATTACTTCTAAAAATAATTAGAAGCCATGTTTATGTTCTACATGTTGTAGGATTATTCCTAAAAATATTTAGAAGCTATGTTTATGCTTCAATTGTTGTAGGATTACTTCTAAAAATAATTAGAAGCCATGTTTATGTTCTACATGTTGAAGGATTATTCCTAAAAATATTTAGAAGCCATGTTTATGCTTCCATTGTTGTAGGATCACTTCTAAAAATATTAGAAGCCATATTCATGCTTTACATGTTGTAGGATTTATTCTAAAAATATCTATCATATTAGGAATGATATATATGCTTAGAATGATTGTTGGATTGATGTAAAATTACTTGCCATATTTTAGGGATGATGTAGAAGTATATACATATGCTTGAGAATGTTGTATGTTCATACTAGTGATGTGTATACATGCTTGAGAATACTATGTGTTCATACTAGTTATATATGTATCCATGCTCGGGATCGCCACAAATGCATGCTAAAACACATCCACAATCAAGAGTGTTATAAGTTAATGGTTATGTCATATATACCATGTTTTAATAGTGGTAGGTTGATGCTTGCAATTGCATACCATGATCGAATTGCCATAGGATAAGCAATAAGAAAGAGCCATGTGGAAATTGTAGGAATGACTACCTTGTTGTAGTTAGTGTTAGTATGAAAGCATAGCATATGAGCACCCTTCATTCATAGCAATAAGGGTTGAGAAGTGCTAGTAGTTGTAGCTTGAGAAAAAGCTAGTTTAGGGTCTTCAAGTACCCTAAGGGTCATCGACCATCAAGACCACATCCTACCCCCTTAGGGTAAAATGGATAGATCTCACCTCGGGCGTCGATGGGTCTTAACCAATGTAGGTTGACCGTGGGCCGAGAGTGTTGGTAGAATCCAAGTTAGGGGTAGGAATGAGTGAGAGAAATATTATTATTAGAGTCTTGGGTCGAGGGACCACGAGTTGGACCATGATTGGAAACTATGCAAGATTGCATAGAGATAATAACCTCATTAGGATAGTGACTTATAAAATCATCCCTTAACCTTTTGCCCGAAAGAAGGGGAGTTGGTAGTAGGGTGCACCGTACGACCATACCTTTCTTTAGGGCCGATCTTAGGTGGTGTACTGGGTTGTACCTTCCCGTCAAAGGGATACGTACGGTGCCGTCTCACAAGTTGAGGACACGGGTTGCGTATCTCGCGCTGTTAATTCCTGAAATACCGTGGCTGGGGTGCCACAGGATGCATGGTGCAGTCCTGCGTTTGCTAGACCCTAGAGAGTGCCACAGGGTAGGCTTCGCGCTGCCCTGCGCTTGCGAAACTCTATGGTTTGATTTTGGAACGATGCCCGATATACTGGGGTCGAGTGAGGTCCGGCATGCCGGGTAGTAGTGGAAAACGGAGACACCATAAGCAGTATGCATAAGGGGACTTGACCCCTTCTGCAACCTCATAGAGTCATAGAGTATTGTCAGGAACAGGTTGTGTACAATTAGAATTCATAACGCGGGTTCAATCCCGATATATGGAGAAACGGCTTGAGATGGAGTCGCATGTAGTATGGGCTGCATGTTGCTTTCGGAGACTTGCTGGCATTAGAGTAGGAGCATCCTGGTTTAGTTGACATGGCATTAGAGTAGGAGCATCCTGGTTTAGTTGACATGGCATTAGAGTATGAGCATCCTGGTTTAGTTGACATGGCATTAGAATACGAGTATCCCAACTCAGTTGACAGTATATTAGTGTTCTAGTTTAGTTGACAGTGCATTGGCATTCCAGTTTGATTGACATTTGTTGGATTCTTGCACTCACGAACACTTAAACTACACCGACATACTTTACTATGTTTGTATATATTGTTTGGAGATCCGCTGCTATATGATCAGCCTTTAAGCGTCAGTGAATACTGACGTCCCCACTTCCATAGGTGCTGGACCGCGAAAATACAGGTGCGAGATTCAGGAGGACTCAAGGCAAGGAAAGTGAGAAGTCAACGTCAAGTTTTAATTTCCGCTGTAATAACTATTCATGTATACTCTGATGTAATCCAGTGTATTGATAGGAACACTCGGCCTGTAATATTGAGTTAATAAAAAGTTTTAAATTTTCCTGTTTTCTGTGTTTTGTGACTTATTGAAGGAAAGGTCTTGGCTCGTGTCTCGGTTTCCCAGTATATGGAAATCGGGGCGCTACAGAGTGGTATCAGAGCCGACTTTCGACACCGAGTGTGTGCAAGATGTACGCCTGAGAAGGAGCTAGGTTGGGACAGGTCGCCCGGGTAGGGGACTGTACAACTAGCAGAATCAGGGTAGTCCTCTCCACATCGGCTAGAAAGGGATCCTGAATCAAAGTTGTAAGTCCGGGGCTCAGCGAGGACGCTGAGTTCTTAAGGAGGGGTGTGTGTAACACCCGGTATATATATAATATTATATAGAGATATATAATAATATATATATATATATATATATATATATATATATATATATATATATATATATAGTATAATAGATAAAGAAAAGGTGGTGGATGGTAGGTGACGTGTAAAGAAGGAAGGAAGGGAATGAGTAGATGGTGTTTGACTAGTTGACCATACATATGGGAATTAAATGAATGAAAAAGAAAGACATCCATGTGTATGTGCTAGTTGGGGCTATGTTGACCAAGTTGACCATGGGAGTAAAAGATCCCATATCGGATGTGCTAGTGAGTGTGTGTGTGTTTATATTAGGTTTCCCAAATGATAAAGGCACCTAAGGGTTAACCCACCTTTTGATGGAGCCTGTGGTGGGCGTGGCTAGAGTTTTGTGTCCGTTCTTTCGCGTGTGCGCACGTGTAGCCGCGTGCGCAGCTGAGCCGGACTCGGGGCGTTACACGGGCCATATGACCTTCCGTCACCTTCGGCCAGCTGATGTTGTTCCCCTTCCGAAGGCACTCGACATATCCCCACTCCTCGGCGGACAGGTCCTTCGGCCTCGGTGCCTTGAAGTTCAGCTTGTAGAAATTCCATCGAGTGGGAATATCCCAAGGCTTTTTACTCCGGATGACGAAGTACTTCTTCTTCCACTCTTTGATCGAGTCCAGGTGGCCATGGACTACTTTCCCTCGGCCCCGAGGAGAGATATAAAAGATGCCCTCGAACTCCCCAGACGAGCTGATCCCCAGCATCGCCCGAAAGACATCCAGCCTCAACGATAGCTTCCTCTCTTCGCACAGTAGCACGAAGCACACCATCTGCTTCCACGAGTTCGACCCATATTGCATCGGAGCCAGGGATGCCCAATTCAGCACTTCTCAAATGAACGGGTGGATCGGTAACCGAAGCCCGGAACCGAACGCATCAGTTGGGAAGATGCAGTACCACTCAGACAAAGGGTCGGTGGACCGAAGACCGGGGCTCGGCAACATCAACTCGTAGTCTGGTCCAATATGGAAGGCTGACCGAATGACGCCCAAGTCATCTGCCTCCAGAATCGACGGTGTGGCATCCATCTTTATCTTTTGGCGGCTCGGCGAAGACGGCTGAACTCCGTACAAGATTTTGTCTGAAAGATCGTCAGGATACTGCCTGATTGACCTCGGCTGCGATAAGAACCCAGTCGCCAAATCACGAGCAGGGGTCGTCCTGTCCGGACTGCTAGGCATCGTCCACTTCTTTCTCGGCCACCCTTTTTTCTTGGCCTTCTCCGGAGAAGGCGTGGCCAATGGCTCGAGGACGGTCACCGTCGAAGAAGAGCCTACCCCCTTGCCCTTCCTCTGAACCGACGACACTCCTCCCTTGCCCTTCCTCCGAGCCATCGACACTTCCGCCTCTCCTTCTTCCCCACTATCGTCCGACACAAGGTCCAACACCTCCACCTCATCCGAGCCTTCGCTGTCCTCCTCCTCAGAGTCACTAATTTGCACGACAAACGGCCTCCTAATGCGAAGGGGCTCAACATCGTACACCTTGGTATCCTCCTCCCAGGACGTCGAGTCGGCGAGGCCCGTGAGGGGGTCGTCCATCTCCCTCGAGGTCAAAGCCGAAGAGCCGGACTGAGCCCTAGACATACTGAAGAAAAAAGCAACTGAACTAACCTGATCGGCTTCGGCGAGACGAATGAATGCAGCAGACTAGCGAGAGAAGTGCTGAAGACACAGTTTTCTAGAAATAGAGGGTAAAAGTGAAGAATGAAAAAAGGGGGGTGGGGGGTGGGGGTTATATATAGAGCACAAACAGACTCCTCGATTCTCGCAAAAATAGTTACTAGATTTTCGCAAAACAGTTCCTAGAAAATCGTGATAACTGCTCCTAGAAATTCGCGATAGTGACGTCATCAAGGCACGCAGTGGGCGACCCTTCGGCTTCCACGCAATGGTCGCCAAATACAGGCCAACGAGTCGGACGGTGGGCATCGACCCCGAGCAGGGGTCTGGCCTTTTCAGACCTTGGGACCCACTACACTCGGCGATGACACCCCGCTGCTCGACCCCAAAAGTTTACTTTAAAGATTTAAGGCGCTCGCCTTAGGCAAGCGCCCTAAGCTCCGGGATTCGGTCGGCACCCCTCTCACCTGCGAACAATTCGGGACTTATGGCCCTGAAAGCCAAAACCCTAAATTATTCGAGGGCGGCAGGAGAGCTACCATCCCCGAGCTCTCGATCCCAGACCTTCGCCGACCGAACCTTGTATTTTTAGGTATACCAATCTCAGCCGAACTGTGGGCTCAGATTGATATACTAAAAAATACCAGACAATGGCAGGCACTCGCCCCGGGCCTCGGACCTCGATCGGTACGCCACCCGTCTCTGTCCCCTTTGGACAGACAGCTCTCGGAGCCGCATACCCAAAGGAAGACCGAGAAGGCAGTGGAACCACCTATTCGGGGCTCTCGGCCTTAAAAAGTTCAAAGTGTTAGACATCTGCCTGTGGCAGACACCTCTGATAGCCGATGGGCCACCAGTCATTCTTCTGCTGAAAGAGCAACAAGGGAAGGGGGTATTTATAGCCCCCCCCCCAAGCTGCAGTTATGGCCTTAGGGAGGCCAAGCGATGGAAGGCAAAGCATCACGCCGCATTCATCCTTGGAAGCTGAAACGTCGCGAGCAAATTTAGAAGCACCATTAATGCCCCTAGGAAACTGAAGCGTCGCTCACAAATCCCAAAACGTCATTGATTCCCCTGGGAGACTGAAGCTCAGCGCTAACCCTGCACCTAACGGCTCGCCAACACCCTTGCCGACCCCTAAACCCTCGATGCCCCGAGGTCAGGTCGAGCACTATGGTAGCTTTCTCACTAAAGCGCAATGGCTCGCCAACACCCTTGCCGACCCCTAAACCCTCGACGCTCCGAGGTCAGGTCGAGCACCAAGGTAGCTTTTCCACAGGAAAGCCCCCAGGCTCGCTAAGGCCCTTGCCAACCCCTAAACCCTCGACGCTCCGAGGTCAGGTCGAGCACCATGGTAGCTTTCTCACGAAAGCGCAACGGCTCGCCAACACCCTTATCGACCCCTAAATCCTCGACGCTCCGAGGTTAGGTCGAGCACCAGGGTAGCTTTCCTACAGGAAAGCCCCCAAGCTCGCTAACGCCCTTGCCGACCCCTAAACCCTCGCCGCTCTGAGTTCAGGTCGAGCACCAGGGTAGCTTTCTCACGAAAGCGCAACGGCTCGCCAACACCCTTGCCGACCCCTAAACTCTCGATGCTCCGAGGTCAAGTCGAGCACCGGGGTAGATTTCTCACTGGAAAGCCCCCAGGCTGGTCAACGCCCTTGCCAACCCCTAAACCCTCGCCGCTCTGAGGTTAGTTCGAGCACCAGGGTAGCTTTCCCATAAGAAAGCCCCCCGGCTCGCCAATGCCCTTGCCGACCTTCGCCTCGATGATCCGAGGCTACATCCAGCCCATCGCATCCCCTAGAAGTGAGATATGACCGCAGACTGGACCCCCGGCCTTCGAGTCGAACTCATCCTTGGTGATGACCCCAAACACCTCTAGAAAAACTCCCACCGCTCTTCCTTCACGACCAAAACTACTCCTCCACGGCTAGCTCGCACATCCCTACAGGAGTGGGAGGCTTGTGACATAGGGGAAAAATGACCTGGTACATCCTAGGCCATCCGATCTCCCCGAAAAGCTCTCACCCATGATCATCAGATCACCCTTAAGCCCATGGGCTTCTACTCCACTAGGCCCACGGGTATACGGGTCCAGACCCGGCCCAAATGGATCCATACCCGTTTGGCATGCCTATAAATACCAGGCCCTCTCCCACCTTCAAAGGTAATCAATCTTTTCCTTCTCAAACCCTAGCTACTGTTGCTCTGCTTCAGTAACTAACTAGACCGTCGGAGGGCCTGTCACCTGGACCAACCCCGATGTTTTTAGGCCGAGTGCCGGTACATGAGACTCCAGGATCCAAGCATCCAGATCCGAGCAGAGCCTCCACTACCGGGCCGAACATCCTACTTCCACCTTTCTAGCCGATCATGCCGCTCCTGCCAAGGGTCAGGCATACCGTCCCGTACTGTGTCCTTCCACTAAACAAACAAATAGAACTCATACCTGGTGCACCCACACTTTTCCCAAAAACAAATCGCATCAAGTAGTGATTCTGTTCGTTCAATTAAAGTTATAAATTTGTAGAGGATTTTAGTCATGATGATGAAGACAACTACATGCCTATATATTTCAATGTTTACGAACTGCAAGTGTTTGAAGTTTTAGATCATTCCATTACTCTTTTGCTATCCTTAGATTGTCGGTAGGCAGTCCACTTTCGTATTTATTCCCACTTGCAGGGTTCAATCTTTTTCTTTGTATAAACACGTTGTCTCAGTGTCTTCAATCTTCCTTTTCCTAAACAAGAGAAATAAATAGGACAAGTTATCGGTCAGTTTCGTGCATTCGTCACTGATAAGGCTTGTGGTCCATGTCCCTGTATATAGCCTACACCTGTCCCACTCAAGTAAAGGAACACTTGAGGTGATCCTTGAGAATAACATGGAGATTAGGGTATGGAAGAAGCATAAAGCTAAATTAAGAAGAAGAATTGCCATTATATTTGATGCAGTTTGTTTTTGGAGTGTGGCTGCAACAGGTGTGAGTTTGTAATTTGTATAGTGAAAGTTGCAGTACTGACTATACATCCGACCCTCGGTTGAGGGACCGGCTCGGGAGTAGCAGGAGTGAGGTGGGGGATGGATGCTCAGCTCGGATCCAGTAGCTCGGCTTGGATCTTCGGGGCTCGGCTCGGTCATGTGTACCTACACTCTACCTAGAAACACCGGGAGAGATCCCAGTGATAGGCCCTCCGACGATCTAGTCAGTCACTGGAAAATAACAGGAGCTAGGGTTTTTAGAGGAGAAAGATTGATTACCTTGCCAGTGGGGGAGGGGGTCTGGTATTTATAGACAGAGCAAACGGGTCTGAGATCTTGCTGGGCCTGGTTGGACCTATTTGCTCGTGGGCCTGACGTGGTAGAAGCCTAGGAGGCTCTGGTTTGATCTAATGATCAGGGGAGAGCGGGTTTTGAGGGGATTTGGTGGCCCAGGAGGGGCCACATCATCTGACCCATATCAGGAGCCCCCACTCCTAGAGGGCTAGATAATCCAGCCATGTAGGAGTGATTTGCCGCTGTAGGAAGAGCGGAGCAGTGTGTACGACAAAGAATATGGTTCGTATCTTCTTAGAGAGGCCAGTGGGGTAGGATGAAGAGGATCCTTTTGAATGGTATCAGGGGCATCGAGAGCCGAAGAGTGGGGGGACTCGCTTAGCCGAGCGTCGAGGGTCGGGAGACGAGCCCCCATGCTTGTTAGAAAAGCTATGGGGACGTCGGGAGCCGAAGAGTGGGGGCTCGCTTAGCCGAGTATCGAGGGTCGGGAGACGAGCTCCATGCTTATTGAAAAAGCTATGGGGACGTCGAGAGCCGAAGAGTAGGGACTTGCTTAGCCGAGCATCGAGGGTCGGGAGACGAGCTCCATGCTTGTTGGAAAAGCTATGGGAACGTCGAGAGCCGAAGAGTAGGGACTTGCTTAGCCGAGCATCGAGGGTCAGGAGACCAGCCCCCATACTTGTTGGAAAAGCTATGGGAACGTCGAGAGCCAAAGAGTGGGGGCTCGCTGAGCCGAGTGTCGAGGGTCGAGAGACGAGCCCCATGCTTGTTAGAAAAGCTATGGGGACGTCGAGAGCCGAAGAGTAAGGGCTCGCTTAGCTGAGCGTCGAGGGTCGGGAGACGAGCCTCCATGCTTGTTGGAAAAGCTATGGGGACGTCGAGAGCCGAAGAGTAGGGGCTCGCTTAGCCAAGTGTCGAGGGTCGGAAGAAGAGCCTCCCTGCTTGTGGTGAAAGCTAAGGGTGGCTCAAGGTCACCACCGAGCACCGAGCCCCCCCCCCCCCCCCCCCCCCCCGGGAAGGCTAGGGAGTGGCTCGAGGTCACCACCGAGCGCCGAGGCCCAAGACTTGTTGGAAAGTCTTGGTGTGGCTCGAAATTACAAATTTGCTTGGAGCCCCAAGACTTGTTGGAGAAGCCTTGGTGTGGCACGCGGTGACATCCGTGCATCGAGCCCCCAAAACTTGTTGGAAAAGCCTGGGTGTGGCTCGCGGTGAAATCTCCGAGTCCCAAGTTTTTTAGGAGAAGCTTGGTGTGGCTCACGGTGTCTTCCGAGCGTTGAGCCCCATGCTTGTAGGAGAGCCTTGGTGTGGCTCGCGTTGACATCCGAGCTTCGAGCCCCAAAAACTTATTGGAAAAGATTTGGTGTGACTTGCGGTGACATCCGAGCTCCGAGGCCCAAGACTTGTTGGAAAGGTTTTGGTGTGGCTCGCGGTGACATCCGAGCTTCAAGCCCCAAGACTTATTGGAAAAAGTCTTGGTGTGTCTCGTGGTGACATCCGAGCTCCGAGCCCCAAGACTTGTTGGAAAAAGTCTTGGTGTGGCTCGCAGTGACATCCGAGCATCGAGCCCCACGCTTGTAGAAGAGCTTTGGTGTGGCTCACGGTGACATCCGAGCGTCGAGCCCCATGCTTGTAGGAGAGCTTTGGTGTGGCTCGCGGTGTCATTCGAGCGTCGAGCCCCGCGCTTGTAGGAGAGCTTTGATATGGCTCGCGGTGACATCTGAGCGCCGAGCATCAGCTTGTTGGAAAAGCCTGGTGGGGCTCGCGGTGACATCAGAGCGTCCAGCTTCCAAAACTTGTTGGAGAAGCTTGGTGTGGCTCGCGGTGACAACCGAGCGTCGAGCCCTCAAAAACTTATTGGAAAAGATTTGGTGTGGCTGCATCCGAACTCCGAGCCCCAAGACTTGTTGGAAAAGTCTTGGTGTGGCTCACGGTGACATCCGAGCGTCAAGCCCCACGCTTGTAAGAGAGCTTTGGTGTGGTTCGTGGTGACATCCGAGCTCCGAGCCCCAAAACTTGTTGGAAAAAGTTTTGGTGTGGCTAGCGGTGACATCCGAGCATCGAGCCCCACGCTTGTAGGAGAGCTTTGGTGTGGTCATCCGAGCGTCGAGCTCCATGCTTGTAGGAGAGCTTTGGTGTGGCTCGCAGTGTCATCCGAGCGTCGAGCCCCACGCTTGTTAGAGAGTTTGGTGTGGCTCGCGGTGTCATCCCAGCGCCGAGCCTCAGCTTGTTGGAAAAGCCTGGTGTGGCTCGCGGTGACATCCGAGCATCGATCCTCCAAAACTTGTTGGAGAAGCTTGGTGTGGCTCGCGGTGACATCCAAGCGTTGAGCCGCAAAAAAACTTATTGGAAAAGATTTGGTGTAGCTCGTGGTTACATCCGAGCTCCGAGCCCCAAGACTTGTTGGAAAAGCCTTGGTGTGGCTCGTGGTGACATCCGAGCATCGATCTTCAAGCTTATTCTTCTGTCCTGGGAGGAAGGTGGAGCAGCAGCATAAAAAGAAGGTGCAGTACTCGGTCAGTTGGCCATGTGTTCCGAGCTGTTGTACCGGCTGATAGGGCGGAAGGTAAAGAGGTATTTTTATGCTCTAGGCTGACGTCATGGGCATGAGATTCGATTTGTTTTAGATCCCGGTGGCCGTTAGATCTTGATGATCAAGATCCAACGGTCAGATCTTCTTACGGAATTTGAGGAGTCCTTTCCCCTCTTATAAATCTCCCACCTCTCCCTTCATTTCTTCACCTTGCACTCAATCTCTGGGCAACATGAGTTTCTTTCATAGCTGTCGGCGACCATTTTTCGGTGATCTTCCTGTTCCTGGTATATCAGATTAGTATTTTTGTTTCGTAATATTGCGTTCTCAGTCCGGCTCCGAGGCAAGCTCTTCAGGTCGTGCTGTGGAGGAAGACCAGGCAATGTCGACATCTTGGTCTCTTGATGACTTTGAAGTGAAGGAAGAGGTCCAATTAGATTTAGGATCGGGGGGCGAGGGTGTCGTGATTTATGACATGCCCCCTTTATGAATCTGTAGGCCGGAAGAGGAGATTGTTGAGGAGGGTAAGCATGAGGAAGAAGGCCCCGAGGAAGAGGAGCTTGTTGAGGAGGACGACCAGTAGGAGTCTAACCGAGAAAACGAGGGAGGCAACGATCGGGGAGAAGGGGGAGGAGGAACCGCAGGAGAGGTAGCTGAGGAAGAAGCAGATCTTCCACCTCTGCCCCCGTTATCGACCCCATCTCCGGAGAGGAAGCCTCGCCTCCATAGGAGAAAAAGAAAGTGGATTCGTCCCGATAGTCTGGGTGAGCCAGACTAATATGGATCCGAGTCTGGGTTCAAGTTTCCCCCTCTGTCTAATAAAAACCCAGGGTCGATCAGGATGTACCCCGACGACGTGGAGGGGCTTCTCGTGTTTACCTCATTACTGCGGGACTTGGGTCGGTCCATGATCAAGATGGACAGCGTCAAGTGTGCTTTGAGGGCGGACTACCTACCTATCTTAAGGGCGGCCTACTTCATTCCCAAGGACTTCGAACTTCTGATGCCGAACCCCAGAATTCGTCCAACTGCAATGTTGGAGTCGAGCTTCTGCATGTTTCCCGAGGACGCCTTCATCTCGAGATTGAGGCTGCCGTTGCACCCGTTTATTGAGAGGGTGTTGAGGTGGGGAGAGCTGAGTCCAATGCAGTATGGCCCCAACTCGTGGAAATACCTGGTCTGCTTCATTCTGAAGTGCCAGGAGAAGGGAATTAAACCGAGGCTCACGTGCTTCCGTGCCATCCTAGGAATGAGCTCGCTCGGAGACATGAAGGAGATTTTTTACATCTCATCGCATCCTCACAGGAGGGTGATGCACGGCCACCCAGACTCCAGGATGGAAGGAGAATTCCTTTATCGTCCGAAGTGAGAAACCTTGAAAAATTCCAACTGTTTGGAATTTCAGTAGGCCGAACCATAAGCCCCCGAGGCGTAATCACTTGACGGATAAAGAGTGGGTGACTGTAGAGAAGATTGTGGAAGGACATAGCATAGGGTGGTCATGTGTCACGGAGTTGCATCTTTTCCAAGCCGGACTGAGCCCAGCCAACCCTATGTTTTTGTTTCTAATCTGTTTATCTTCCTGCTTTCGTGTTAACATTTTTCCTTTTTTCCCCTTTTCATAGAGATGATGCAAAAGGAGCTCGACAACCGACAAGCCTTGGTGGCTTTGGCCGCTAAGAGGAGGTCCGACCAGGAGAAGAAGGCTGCCTCGGCCGCAGGGCTCAATAAAGGGCCTTCGGAGCCATCCCCGAAGAGGACGAAGAGGCACCACCACTCATCGAGGTCGACGAAGGAATCGGGGGCAAGCTCCTGTAGTAAGAAAGTGGCCGCCGTCTTAGAGAAGGGGCTCCCGCCACTTTGTCCCAATGCCGAGGAGATGGTGGGTAGGCAGGGCATGAAGCCGCACACCCCGGACTGGGGGTCAAGGCCGGTGATACCCTGACCGAGGGACCGGTGGTGCTTGAGGTGGTAGAGCATCTTGCCACAGAGAGGAATCAGATGACTCTGGCGTCGGAGACATTCGAGACGGCCTACATGAGGTGGGCTCAGGCACATATTTCGGTAAGTGTTTGGTATTCGCTTTATGCTTAGACTTTAGGGATTTTTCTAACTTGATCTTCCTCGGCCAGGCATTGCTTCATGGACAACACTTCCATAAGTGCCTGGAGAAGGGGGTCGTTGTCGAGAGGAAGAACCCTGAGAAGTATTTTCGTGAGGTGACTGGTCTGAAAGACGAGTTAACGGAGTTCCAGTCGGCCTAGGCGGTCTTCTAAGCTCAGTTGGCCTCGCTACAAGACCATCACGTGAACGAGCTGGCGCATTTTCGGGGCAAGGCCAAGGCGGAGGCTGAGGAGCTGAACAACACCTTGGCGGACACTTTGATCCAGGCTCAGGATGAAGCCTATGCCAAGGCCAAGGAGCACTTCCTGTAGCTCTACCCGGAGGCTTGGGTCGACCACCTCCACTACGGGTGGCGGCTTCCCGTGCATCTGCCGACACCCAGCGGCGAGGACGAGGAGGACTTGGGGGACCCTCGTCTGGAGGAGGCCTGGGGCGATCAGGTTGATGAAGAGGTGCCGTCCCCCTCTAAAAAGTAGTTTAGGAATTTTTTACTTTCTTTTGACTTGTATTTGCCTTGCACGGACTGGCCACCGCATTTTTGTAACCCAAAATTTTGAATTTATAAAAGAAAAGATTTTTTGGCCAACCCTCTATGACTTGTAGTTTTTTCGCATGCTTCTTTAGTGACCCGTTGCTTTTCTCCTCTTCTTAATAGACGCACGAGACCTTCGGCACCGACCTGCGTTCCGCAGAGGTCTTCTGGCTCCGAAATGAGCTGGGGCCCAAGGAGAGTGTGCTGACTCGCCGTCGTAAGCAGGCTCGTGATCGAAAGGCCGCGGTAAACTATTTTATGAACAAGTCTAAGGAGCTCAGTCCAGAAGCCGCTCTCCTGATGAAGGCCATAACCGGTCGGGACTGGGGGAGAGTTGAGACGAATTGGTCAATCTCAGATGCCTCCACCAGGCAACCAGCTTCAGAGTCCTTTCTTTGCGAGGTCATCGTAGAGAAGGAGTTGGAGATTCGGAGGTTGAAGCTTATGCTAGGCATGGGTCATCATCGGCTCGGTCCGTCCGAGGGAGCAAGTCGTTCTGTATTGGGTCCTTCTCCGACCTTTTATCTGGAAACGGCGAGGCCTGCCGACGCACAGAGTTCCGTTGCCAGGACATCCTTGCTAGCCGTACAGGTGGAGCATGCGGGGCGAAGGTCTCGCTCCGGAGGGCTTGAGGCGGGTGGCGTCGGCCACGAGGGTCCCATGGGAAGGACTGAGTTCGAGGTTTAAGCCGAGTGATTTGTAATATCTTTATTGTATCGTAGCCTTTGAGGGTGTTCATGAATAAGACTTGATTTGTCCGACCCTTGTTGACTTGGGAAAAATTAGGATATTAATTGAACCTCGACCCGGGATCCGAACCCCCTGCTTTGCTCGGGAGCCGAACCGTTACTCCACGCAGATAGCATTTAATAAGGGATATTTCACTTCCCGATAACAATTAATGGGGATGTTTCATCTTCCGTCGTTTGGACTCCCCGATGCCATAAATGTGCCCCTATGGAGGGCTATATAATCCCCATCCCCTTACCGGTAGTTCATCAGAAAACCATGAAAACCCGTCACCGGTGACTTTCCTGCCACCTGCTGACAATTCGGGGTTGCGGCTCCGAGGGCCGTTTACCCCGAGTTGTCAGTGGGTGAGAGGTGAGTCGATTCCGGGAGTGGGGCTCGAGGTGCTTGCCGAAGGCGGGCGCCCTATAGCAGAAATTTTGGCCGAGAGTCCCGGATTGGTGGCTCCCCTGCCACCCTCTGACAATTCGGGGCTTCGGCTCCAAGGGCCGTTTACCCCGGGTTGTCAGCGGGTGAGAGGTGGGTTGATCCCATGTTCGGGGCTCAGGGCATTTGCTGAAGGCCAACGCCCTAAATCTTAATAAAAACTTTTGGGTAAGGGGAGAGCTGGAATCCCGAAGGCCGAGCCCCCGTAACTTTGAATAGCTATTGGGTCATGGCTCGGAGGCACTACCGAGCGCGAAGCCCCGTTAGCTTGAGAAAGCTAGGGCGTGGCTCGAGGTGAGTGCCGAGGGTCGAGCCCCCTTGTTATTTTTAAGAACGCTGGAATGAGAAGCTGTAGGTCATCGCCGAGCGTAAAGATCACAGAGCTTGAAAAAGCCAAGGCCTTGCTCGAGGTCGATGCCGAGCCCCCATACCTGTTCTACGATAGGAAGTATGAATGTAGCTAGAGGTCAACGCCAAGCGTAAAGGTCGCATGGCTTGAAAAAGCCGAGGCCTTACTCGAGGTCGATGCCGAGCCCCCATACCTTAGGAAAAGCTGGCATGAGTGTAGCTAGAGGTCATCGCTGAGCGTAAAGGACGCAGGGCTTGAAAAAGCCAAGGCCTTGCTCGAGGTCGATGCCGAGCCCCCACACCTGTTCTAAGATAGGTAGTATGAGTGCAGCTAGAGGTCATTGCCAAGCGTAAAGGTCACAAGGCTTGAAAAAGCCGAGGCCTTGCTCGAGGTCGATGCCGAGCCCCCATACCTTAGGAGAAGCCGGCATGAGTGTAGCTGGAGGTTAACGCCGAGCGTAAAAGGTCGCAAGACTTGCAAAAGCTGAGGCCTTGCTCGAGGTCGATGCCGAGCCCCCATACCCTGTAGGAGAGGCTTGGAGTGGCTCGCGGTGACATCCGAGCATCGAGCCCCAAACCCTGTAGGAGAATCTTGGAGTGGCTCGCGGTGACATCCGAGCGTCGAGCCCCAAACTTGCTTTTAAGAAAACTAGCATGAGGCTAGAAGGGGTAAACGATTACATTATATTGACTTACAAAACAAGGCACGAGGTGCTGATTACATCATATTATTTACAGAAGGGCATCTACAAGGGCTAATCCTCCCCTTCGAGGAATTTGATAAGGTGCTCTGCGTTCCAGGGTCTCTTCACAGCCTTGCCCTTCGGGTCGGTGAGGCGGTATGTGCCGGGGCGTACAACCTCAAAAACCTTGTATGGGCCTTCCCAGTTTGGAGCCAGCTTCCTCTTTTGGCCGGGGTTAGAAACCGCCAGCTTTTGGAGGACGAGGTCCCCTAGCTTGATGTTGGTGGGACGTACCATTTTTTTGTAGAACCTCTCAATCCTCTACTGGTATGTGCTCCTTCTATTGGCGAATTTTTCCTTGACCTCGTCTATGAGGTCCAGATTGGCATGCAGTTGCGCTGAGTTGCTTTCTTCATCAAAGGCCATGATTCGGGGCGAAGGGAGCCCGATCTCGAGAGGAATTACCGCCTCCGCGCCGTACATCAAATTAAATGGTGACTCTCCCGTGGGGATCCTCTTCGTCGTTCGATGGGCCTAGAGAACACTCGGCAACTCATCGACCCATAATCCCTTGGTAGAATTATCCAGTCGTTTCTTCAGACCATCAAGGATCTAGCGGTTCACGTTCTTGGCCTGATCGTTCGACTGCGGGTGGCACACCGAAGAGAAGCGTTGCTGGATTCCGAGATCCTCGCAGAACTTTCTAAAATTCTTACCTACAAACTGTGTCCCATTATCCATGATGAGTATGTGCAGAATTCCGAACCGGCAGATGATGTGTTTCCAGAAGAATTGCTGAGTCTGCTACTCGGTGATCATGGCCAGGTGCTCGGCCTCGATCCATTTTGTGAAGTAGTCGATCGCTACTACCAGAAACTTTCTTTGGCCCGTTGCTTTCGGAAAGGGGCCTACCAGGTCCATCCCCCACATAGCAAAAGGGGTCGGACTGGCCAGGGAACGGAGGTTTGCTCGTGGAACCCTTCTTACCGAGGAGAATCTTTGACAAGGACCGCACTTTTTGACCAGGGCCGGGGCATCTTGCAACATCGTGGGCCAGTAATACCCGTGGTTCAGAGCCTTTCGGGCAAGCGATCGGCTTCCCATGTGGCACTCGCCAATTCCTTCGTGGAGCTCCTTGAAAGCATACTTGACCTCGTCAGGGGCTAAGCAGCGGAGGTAGGGTCTTCCGTCCGTTGTTGTGTATGAGCGTTTGATGAGGATTTCGCTGATCATGGCGAACCTTTTCAAGCGGACCCTAATCCGCCTTGCTTCAGCTCGGTGTTGGGGGAGCTTTTCTTCGATCAGAAATTTTCGGATGGGAGTGTTCCAATCGTCTGGTTGAGCTCCGTCTATACAGAGGGTCTTGGGGAGGTCGATACTCGGCTTCAGGAGTACTTCGATCAGAACGGTGCGGTCGAGGCCTTCAAAGGACGAGGAGGCTAACTTCGACAGGGCATCGACCTGGGCGTTCTGCTCTCTTGGGATCCTTAAGACTGCGAAATCATCAAAGGATGTCAAGAGCCGCTAGACCACAGCCAAATACCAAATCATCCGATCGTCACGGGCCTCGTACTCTCTGGTGATCTGATTGACCACGAGTTGAGAGTCGCTGAAGGCCCTGATCTGTTTGGTGCCTGCCTGGTGTGCTAGGGTGAGTCCCGTGATCATAGCTTCATATTCTGGCTCGTTGTTAGAGGCCGGAAAGTTGAGGCGGAGGGAATATTAGAGAAGGAAGTTATCGGGTCCTTGCAAAATGATGCCCGCGCCACTCCCCGCTTCGCAGGAAGAGCCGTCGACGTAAACTTCCCACGTCTGGTTGGCCTCCCCACTTTCGGGTTGCTCGGAGATGGTGCATTCCGTGATGAATTCGGCGAGGGCCTGTCCCTTGATTGCTGTTCTTGGTTGACAGCCGATGTCGTATTGAGTTAGCTTGATCGACCACTTGACCAAGCGGCCGGAGCTCTCGGGCTTGTGGAGGACGGCCTTCAGAGGCTGGTTCGTGAGGACCTGAATCGAGTGCGCTTGGAAATAAAGGCGGAGCTTCCGCACGGCCATGACCTGGGCGTATGCCACCTTCTCTATTTTTGCATATTTGGTCTCGGCCGAGAGTAGGACATTGTTTACATAGTACAACGACTTTTGGACTCCGTCTTCTTCTCGAACGAGAACAGCGCTAAGTACGCTTTCCGAGGCCGAAAGATAAAGCCAGAGAGGCTCGTCCGGCTCGGGTTTGCTAAGGAGCGGAGGATTGATGAGGTACTCTTTTAATTGGGCAAACGCCTCTTGCTGTTGAGTGCCCCATTCGAAGGCTCCGATTCCATGCAGAGCCTTGAAGAATGGGAGTGACTCGGTTGACGAGTCTCTGATAGGTAGCACCGGCGTTCTTCAGCCCGAAGGGCATAACCCGGTAGCAGTAGAGACCTTGGTCGGTGACGAAAGACGTTTTGGCTATATTAGGGGGGAACATTCGGATCTGATTGTAGCCCGAGAAGGCGTCCATGAAGGACAGGAGCTCGTGACTCGACGTTGTGTCGATCAGAGCGTCGATGCTGGGGAGAGGAAAAGGATCTTTGGGGTACGCCTTGTTGAGATCCGTAAAGTCTATGCAGATCCACCAGCTCTCGCTGGCCTTTCTCACCATTACATTGTTCTCCAGCCACTCGGGGTAGCTGACCTCTTGGATGAACCGGGCAGACAACAGTTTGTCTACCTCCATTTTCACAACTTGCTGCCTCTCCGAGGCAAACTTATGTTGCTTCTGGATAATCAGCTTCGAGCCGGGGACCACGCTTAGTCTGTGCATGATCAGGTCTTCAGAGATTCTAGGCATGTCGGATGGCTTCCAAGCGAAGAGGTCAATGTTGCGACGAATGCAGTTGATTAGGTCAGACTTCAGGTCGGGCACGAGGGAGCAGCTCACGCGGAACCACTTTGACTTGTCTTCTATCTCGAACGAGACTTCTTCCAGTTCGTTCGTAGGTTCGGGCTCTGGTTGGCTCCTTTCGGGTTGCAGTTCGACGGCGTCCAGGGAAACACCCCGCCTTCGACCACCGTCATATAGCACGATCGTGCAGCCTCTTGGTTCCCCCGAATGACCCCGACACCTGACTTAGTAGGAAACTTCAGTTTCAGGTGGTTGGCGGAGGGAACAACCTGGAGGGAGCAGAGTCCTGATCGGCCGAGGATGGCATTGTACGCCGCTTTGACGTTCACAACCATGAAGTCCATCGACTCGGTCCGTCTGAGAGGGGTCGTACCGGCAGTAACATCCAAGGTCACGATCCCCTCTATCGGCACTGGGACGGCAAAGAACCTGTGGAGGTGTACCCGACTGGTTTCAGCTTATCTCGGGGGAGCTTGAGATTCTTGAACGCTTCCAAGAAGAGGATGTTCACCAAGCTCCCGTTGTCCACGAGGATCCGACGGACCTCGTAGTTAGCCATGACGAGGATGATGATGAACGCATCGCAGTGCAGGAGCCGGACCCCATCCAGGTCTTCCCCTGAGAAGGATACAGGGAGCTGCTGGACCTGAGGGGAAGGAAGGTCTCGGACGGCGTATACCTCTCGAACGAACGCCTTGCGGGAAATATTAGAATCCCCTCCCATAGGCCCCTTATGGACGCATTGTAGAATGGCTTGGCTCTTTAGGCTCCGGGTCCTACTCGGGGTGTTGTTTGGGTGCGCGAGGAGGAGAAGGCCTTCGGTTCCTCGTATCCCTTCGGTCCTGAGCATTTTTCGGGGTAAATTCCCGGAGGTACCCTTATTGGATGAGGGCCTCAATTTCGTTCTTAAGTGCCCAACAGTAGTCGATGTCGTGCCCGTTGTCCCAGTGGAAGCGGCAGTAGAACCGCTGGTCCCGTTTCTTGTTGCTGGTTGGTCGATGGGGCATCTAGACGAGGTCCCTGTCCGCGATCTCTAAGAGGATAGCCAACACGTTTTGTGTTAGTGATGTGTATCTCTCGAAACGCGGGACCGGAGGGACCCTCTTAATGCCTGTCCCATCTTTCAGAACCTTCTTGGCTGGCTCTGTCCCATCGGCCTTGTGCTTCCCCTTCCCCGGGACCTTTTTGGCACCCTCGGAATTTAGGGCCTCCTCCGCCCGAATGTACTTCTCGACCCGATTGAGCAGGCCACGAAAGTCGAGGGGAGGCTTCTTGGCCAAGGATGCCTTCAGCTGGCTGTGTCGGAAGTTGTGTCGGAATGCCGCCGAGGCGACCCCAGCATCGAGGGAGGAGATAAACCTCGCCTCTGTGGTGAACCTCCGGATGAATTGGCAGAGGGACTCCCCTTCCTTCTGTCGGAGGTCCAGTAGGGACGCGCTTGTTTTCTCGGCCTTTCTGCTGGTCACGAAGTGGGCAAGAAAGTTGGCCTCCAGCTGATCGAACGATTAGATCGAGCCGGGGATGAGCTTAGAGAACCATTTTCGAGCCGGACCCCGGAGGGTGGCGGGGAAGGCACGACATAGGAGGGGATCCGAAGCACTGTGAATCATCATGAGGGTTTTGAACCCCTCCATGTGATTAGCAGGATCACCCTCCCATCGTAGGTCTCAAACTGAGGAGGCCGAAAGTTCCTGGGTATCTCTGCTTGTAAGATTAGAGCGAAGAAAGGAGGTCGGGTCGGCCTATAACCCTGAGCCGACCTCAGGCCGCCCTCGCCAAAATGGTCAAGGCGGTTCTCCATTTCCTGTAGGCGTCGCAGGACGCCCTCATCCCGTTCTGGCAGGTGGGTTAAGCCGCGAGACTCGCTGGCTCCAGCATTCGACCGCGAGTGAGAGCGGTGGAGTGTGTCATTCCCGAGGGTCCCTAAGATGGCCTCCAGGATCTCGTTCCGAAAATTTTTGGAACTCTCTGCGTGTGACCGAAGCTTATCCGGCCGGGTCGCGTTGGGGTGGCGGCCTTCGGTCTGTGCGGCTGAGTTCTGGCTCCCGCTTTCGGGATGGGTGCTTGGGATGGTTTGGGGCCGAGTTGGAAGTGGACCCTCCCCTAGTTCGGCTGGCTTGCCGGTTCTCGATGACCCGACGTAGGTCAGTCGCGATCGAACGAGAAGCGCCCGGCCCGGGTTCACCGTTGACCCTCGGATGGTTGGATCCGTGGGCATCGGCGTGGCTGTCTGGAGAGGAGGGTCTGGACGATGCACAGAAGTGACAGCCTTTCGGGAAGACGTCCCTGATCGGGGTCGGACTGAGGTCAGTACTGAGGCTTCCCACAGACGGCGCCAACCTGATGCAATTTGTTTTCAGGGTGTGGCTGCAACAGGTGTGAGTTTGTAATTTGTATAGTCGATGTTGCGGTACTGGCTATACGTCCGACCCTCGACTGAGGGATCGGCTCGGGAGTAGCAGAAGTGAGGTGGAGGACGGATGCTCGGCTCGGATCTAGTAGCTCGGTCCGAATCTTCGGGGCTCGGCTCGGTCTTGTGTATCTGCACTCTGCCTAGAAACACTGGGAGAGATCCCGGTGATAGGCCCTCCGACGATCTAGTCAGTCACTAGAAAGTAACAGGAGCAAGGGTTTTTAGAGGAGAAAGATTGATTACCTTGCCAGTGGGGGAGGGGGGCTGGTATTTATAGGCAAAGAAAACTGGTCTGAGATCCTGCTGGACCGGGTTGGACCCGTTTGCTCATGGGCCTGACGTGGCAGAAGCTCAGGAGGCTCTGGTTTGATCTGATGATGATGGGAGAGCGGGTTTTGAGGGGATCTGATGGCTCAGGTGGGGCCACGTCATCTTACCCATTTCAATATTCTTCCTTGTTAGTTTTTATTTCTTCAAATTTAATTTAAGTTGGCGAAATGAAACTTGATTAGAATGCCACTGGATATCGATGCACATCTTTTCCATTTAAGTCATTTAGATATCCTTTTAACTTGCTAGTACTGAAAGCCTTCATAGTCCGTTAAGTACAGCACATGGGAATGCCAGCGTTTTCTTCATACTGATTAACTTGGTTATTTGATGGGTCATTATTTTTTTGAGATAAAAGTGAATCGAAGCCACCGATTTCATTAATGAAATATTAACGAAATATAAAGTAGCAAATGTTACAAGTCTAAACTAAAGAAGTCTTCAACATGTAGGCAACAATGAACAACAAATTAGTACATCCAAAATACATCATATTGCCACTCCAAAAGTACAACATCCTCCAAAACCGTCAGCACGCGTCAACGATCTGAAATAAGTTGCGGCTATCATCACCCTCTAAGCTAGTCTGCCCCCTTCAATCATAGCCTCTTTCTTGCCCCTGTTTGACCTGCCCAGACATCTATAAGTACCAGAGTTTAATGCAATGTACATTGAAATCTACTTAGAATGTTACGAAAGCAAGCATCATTTCTATCTAGCCATAAAGTCCACATAATAGCCGCTACCGTGATATCCCAAATTACCTTATACTCTTTTCTAATGAAAGTTGATCTCCATATCCCCAAATGTCGTGAATATGTGTTGGTGTCTCTCTGATACCAAAACCTAGACCCATAATTTCCCAAATTAATCTAGTTTAGGGCAAAGAAGGAAGATATGGTTAGTGTCCTCGTCCTCTCTGTTACATCTAGGGCACTTTGCATCGATCGGTAGATTACGTTTCTTAAGATTCATTTTGGACATTATAGCATTGTTCATGACCAACCACATGAAAGCTTTCGCTTTCTGAGGAACATTGGACTATAATATTTCTACAGATCCTTCTTGTTTTTTTTTTATAACCATAAAGACAAAAAATGATTTTCTTGATTCCAGTCATTTTTCTCTTTTTGGTTTTTAGGGAAATAATATTATACCCACTTTCTTTGTTTCTTCTAACATTGTTTTACCGCTTTCTTGATTCATTTCAGTTATAGTGGATGCCCACCCCAACTTTTACTGGCATCTAATCTATATTGTGTTTTTTGGGCCAGTTGTCATTAGTTGTGTTATTAGTGTTTCGCAGTTCAAAATTTTCTCTAGAAATGATGTGAGTCCTCACTAGCTCGATGAATGTCTTATCTCTATCTATTGTTATACGCGAATTTCACTTCTTCCTAATTTAACATTTATATAGTTTCTGCCTTTCTGGTTATAGCTTCTCTGCGCTTATTACAGTATACAGGAGTATTTATTTTCCTTCTGATATATCAGTTCAAAATTCTGTTGTGATTGCTCCTCGTATCTGATAGAATGGCACACCTTACAATGTTTTATTAAATATTCCTTCTGTATTTTTCATTTAAAATTTCTAGTATTTTCGCTTAGATTCTTGACTGGTAGATTCGGAATTCAATTCATATATTTAAGCGGGACCAGTACTTCATTTGGTCTGGCTGAAATGAACTTCCAGCTGTGAACAATTAAGGCACAGTACTGTTGATCGAGGAGCATCCAATTAAATAGAATTCCAACCATAAATGTTTTCATCGGTGATACAGGTAGTCCAACCGTAACTCTTGTGGCAAGCATCATAGATTGATTGAAAATGGTTGGTAATATGGAGCCCTTGATGTTATTATTAAGCGTTAATAGTCGTTTTGCTGTTTTTCTTTCTATGTGATATGTGTCATGTATCAGAATTTACTAGTTTATTGAAATATTATCTGTTAAATGCTATTCAGTCAAATGAGGAAGCGCTATCTCATTGAGTATGTAAGCGTTACCGGTAACTCGCTCGTTCTTTTCAATGCCAGATAAAGTCCTGAAACTTTTTTTATTTTTTTTCAAAGAACAAAATAATAATAGAAAGCTTTCTTATAACTGGTAAAGTCATCAAATCTGTTGCTGTTACACTCTGGTGCTATTATCGTGACAATTACAACTGTAACAATCACAGTAGTGACAAAAGCATTGCGTGCATGTCTTATCTAGTTTTGGTTTTCTCTTCTCTAGTTGATGAAACAAGTTACACTGAAGAACAATTCCTCTTGTCTGAAAAGACACCAAAGTTTCAGACAATACTGAGTGGATTGTCGTTGAAATTGCTCATAAAGTTTTCTCATGCTCTTCCCTCCTCTTCTCTCTTCACTTGTTGGGATGAATCCTAGAATATAGTATTTGATCACGATATTCAAGTTCATACTATCTCATCTTTGAGGTGCATGACACATAAATGAACGAACTAGATATACAATCCACATGCATAAAGCACTCGAAAACGAGTCCACTGTTACTGATTCCTCTTATCTCTTCTATTTAATTATTCCCCCCTTATGTTATGAGATTACTAATGCAGATATTGATACAACCATATAGGTGGAGCTAGTGGAATTGGTGCAGAGACAGCAAGGGTTTTTGCACTTCGAGGGGCCCATGTCATTATTGCAGCACGAAACTTGGATGCTGCAAATTCTACGAAACAGATGATTCTCAAAAGTAATCCAGATGCCCGCATAGATGTGTTGAAGCTTGATCTCAGCTCGCTTAAGTCTGTGCGTCAATTTGCTGATAATTTCAAGGCGATGAATCTCCCACTTAACATTTTGGTGTAATAACCCCGACCACCTTTTTCTTTCTTTTTCTTTTGCTTAGTAGATTATTTGCTCTGTATTAGTAAGTGTAGTCTCTTTTGTAAGTCTGTGATTTCTTTAAACTCAATCTAAATCATCTTTTAAAATTTTCTTTTCTTTGTAGAAACAATGCCGGTGTTATGTTATGTCCTTATCAACTTTCTGAAGATGGAATTGAAATGCAGTTTGCTACCAATCATCTTGGTATTGTACTTTACCAACCTTTAACTTGGGTAAAAGTTTGCTCTCTTAAAATATCTGTTGGGATATAGAGACTTTGAGATCGGGAAGTTCAGGACCATAGCAGCTAGTGTGTTTCCTTGATGTTCTTAATAAATATAGGGGAAGTAAATAGTATTCAGTAGATACCAGAATTATAATTGTAAATCACCCTAAGGGGAGGTGAATAGGGTGATTGTGCGGAATTTAAAAAATTAAATGAATAGCAAAGTAAATAAGGAGAGATAAGAAAATCAAACACAGATAGCACAAGTGACAGCGATATAACGTGGTTCGACCCCCAGGTCTACGTCCACACCACCTACTTGTAACAATTCTCCGCTACAAGCATTCCACTATACTCAAACCCTTGTACAGTGATTCTCGGATTCAGACCGAGAGACCTATTACACAAACAGGACTTCTAATTACAAGTCACGTTAATCTCACCGAAGTGGAAGAAAAGAAAAGAACTCAAGATCCTCAATGGTCCCGACTGAAGAATAAAAATAGTTATCACACACACTTGGATTGATTGTTGAAAGATTAGTTCAGAAGATTTTTCTCAGAAGCAATAGGTGAAGAATACTCAGTGGGTTCGTCCAATTATATAGATGAGGAAGTGTATCTATCAAAATTAGAAACGATACATTCCAAAAAAGTAAACAGCGCAAAGTACGGTCGACCGCAATTCAGGTGCAGTTGACCGTTCATCTCTCTGACGAAAAGTCGAGAGATGAATGGTCGACTGCTTCAGTATATTGCTGTGAAGTGCAGTCGACTGCGATGCGGTCGATCGACATGAGGTGCGATCGACCGTTATCGTGCTGTTCATAACGAATCCACTTTATATTCTTACCATATACTAATCAATAATCAATCAATCAAATACAAATAAAATCTCACAAATAAGGAATAGCAACAACTGGTCTTGATAGCTTTCTTGAGCACTAATCAACATGTGCTCTTTTTGAATAACTCCTTCTTTCGCTTAATCTTGCAATCTTTCTTTATTGCTTTCCTTCTTTGCTTATTTTTTTTATTGCTTTCCTTTTTTGCTTATTCTTGAATCTCTTTTGAATCTCTTATTGATATTATTTTAACATGAAAATCTGAACAACTTAAGTTAAATTTATTAGTATTTATGAACACGTTTTATGCACACCAAACTAAGAGGCAACAATAATTTCATGTGAAAGTTATGCCTCAACTTCTCATATGGAATATTCTTCCCAATATCATATAAGTATATAATTTTAAATTTTTCTGTACCGGTAATTTTATTTTTTCAGGTCACTTCTTCTTGACAAAGCTTCTTCTTGATAAAATGAAAAGCACTGCGAAGGAGTCAGGGATTGAGGGTCGAATTGTAAATCTGTCATCAATTGCACACCTTAACACTTACAAAGAAGGAATCCGGTTTGATAAAATTAATGACATGGCTGGGTATGCCAACATTGCATCAGCCAAATGTATATTACTTTTAAATCTAATATTCACATGCATTGCGAATTGATCTATGTTCTTTGTTTATACTTTGTATTTTAGATACAATGATAAAAAGGCGTATGGACAATCGAAGCTAGCAAACATATTGCATGCAAAGGAGCTCTCCAGACGCCTACAGGTAATGGTGCTATATAACATTCTACACACTGATTTTTGTGTCCTTTTGAAGGATAAAAACTTTCAAATTAAAAAGTCTACTTATTTGTATGGTTTGCTTGCTACCATTATTTCTTTATGTGTCGTACTTATAAAATAAAATGTTCATTTCTTTTTTGTAGTCATGGTTCTGAATATTTCTAATGCTCTTATGCACCGTTTAACAAAAAGTATGATAAAGTAATAATAGAAAGTTATTTTCCTCATTTCATGGAGCTTCTCTCTCCTCCTCCTCCATCCCAAACCCTAGCCTTCCCCACCGCCTCTTCCTCCCTAACCACCTCATAATCAACCCCGCCTTTTTTACCCTGCTCCTTCTTCTTCCCCACCACCCCCTCCACCACCTTTGTTCCTACCACCGTCCCCTACACCCTCTTTTTCTCATAACAAAAAACCCAAAATCTAGTGTTTTCCACCTTCTACCCCCCCTTCACCAACGCATAACCAACCTTCCTATACCCTCTTCGTCCCCAGCTCCTCACTACCTCATTACCAACCCTCTTCACTTCAATCACACACAAACCTTTACCTTTCACTATCCCCTCCTAACCTACACTCAACATTCTCTACCTTACCCACCTCCAGCCCTTTCCTTTTCAAGCTTCTCGATGTGGGGGGAGTCTAGGGTCGAACCAGGGAGAGAGAGAGTGTGTGGGCCCCTCGAGAACACAACAGCATCGAGGAGCGTCGCAATCCACGTGGTAGGCAGGAACAGCATGAGGCACGAGCGGATGGCCGACGTGAGAGTCGCTGGGAGAAGTCTCCGAGGAGAGCTATAGATAGATCTCCGATGGGGAGAGATGGTGGAGGACATAGGCACATGCGCTCTAGGTCGCCAGTTTATTTCCGTCACCATGCCCAAAAACCTGGACAAAGATTTGCGAGATATGTGAGAGGTTCCAAGAGCCCTCAGGAATCCATCAAAGCCAACGACAGGGTTCACAATGTCTCTAGTAAGGAAGCTCACAAGGTGGTTGGCCTTAGGGCGGCGGCGAGGTCTTCAGTATTCGATTCTAAGCGTCGCTCTCTTGCAGGGGAGCGGTCCAATTATCCATCACCACTTAACCCACACACCGTGTCTGCAACTAGGTCCCCTAAATCTCCAACAAACTTCACTGAGCAGGAGATCATGTCGGCTCTACGGGAGGTGCGGAGGAGGGAAGGGGAGGCCTGTCTAGCAGAGGTTGGCGAGGAGGGAGGGTGGGAGATCTATCGCTCGAAGTCATCTAAAAAACTGGAGGCTATGCTGGCAAAGGCGAGGGAGGTGCAGTGTTTATTCTGCGGCGACCATCACCGTAAGGAGGAGTGCCCCATCGGGATATTCGTATGTTTCGAATGTAAGTTACCAGGGCACAAGGTTAACACCTGTGTGGTTAGAGGAGTGAAGAGGCAAGGAAGGCAGGGGACGGAAGCTCGATCAGCAATTAGGGCCCTCGAAGTGTCTTGCATCGTGGTGTCGGTCACGGGGGTTATGAGGGAGAACAGAGAGTTACTTAAATCCAAAATGGGGGTGATTAGGGCGGTGAGAGGTTGGCCTTCCGCAGAGGAGATCGTTACAGGACTTAGACAATTATCTGATACATTCAACCGTAGAACGTGGGAGCTCCATAAGGTGAAAGACTTCTGGCTAGCGGAATTACTGTCTGCTGATGGGGTTGCGACGCTAGCAAGACGCGATGAGTTAAAGATTACTCGCGATCAGTATGGGATTTCCATCAGACAGTGGACGGGCGACGAGGGAGCTGTCAGTCATGACGACGAGAGGGGAACTTGGGTGGCACTTACGGAATTACCGCTCCATTGTTGGGAGATTGGAGGTTTCCAGGATGTCTTGAGGAGTTATGGCACCGTCCTTGAGATGGACGCTCCGACGGCAAGGAAGAGAGGAGGTGTTGCACGGGTTAGGCTTGCACGCCATGTGGGGATCCCTAGGACTATTAAGGCTATGGTGGAAAACAAAACATACTTGGTTAAGGTCATAGTGGAGGATGAAAGTTCGGGGAAGGTGGCGGAGGACGTCCGGAAGATGAAGATGGTGAGCAAAAAGCTATTCGGGAGGAGAGCGGCGACCGAAAGGCGAATGAAAGGCGAAGAAATGGGTTGATATCGCGGTAGGGAAGATAGGTCGGGAGGTTGAAGACAACGGTTTACGAGGGGATGAACCGGTTTGGGTTCATGAAACGGTTCATTTGGATCCAGCACGACCGCTCATCTTCAACGAGATTGAAAGGGAAGATCTAACGGTGGGGGAATTCTCTTTCTGTAAAAGCACGAGAATTCTCAATGCATCACGTAGTTCACCAGCTGGTAGAGGGGGGGTTGAAGCATCGAAACAGGGTACAGGATGTGGGGCCCAAGGTGACAGCTCAGCAAGGTCCTCTCCCCTTTTCCTAGCTTATTTGCACAATACTGTACAGGACGTGGGGCCCAAGGCAATCAGCAGTGAGCGGGGGTTAGAGATGCATCAGATAGGTCCTATCGTGGAGCAAGTGAGGCCTATGTCGAAACAGGAAGGGTACGGCAACAGATGGACGTGTCTCGCTAGGCTCGAGAGCGGAGAGCAGGGCGGGAAACAGGGATTTTTGAATGAAGATGAGAGCGGTGTGGGCTTGGGGGGGCCTTGGGCCATAGTAAACAAGATATAGGCCCAGGGCAGGGGGATGAGGAAGGGGCTCAGGGGATTATAGAGTCGTCCAAGTCAGCCCTTCAAGATTGCGAGGCTCAGTATAATAGGAAGGTAGCGGCAATGAATCAAGTGGCGGAGACTAATGAGGAAGGGGGGGAGGCACAGATTGAAGAGCTACTAAAAAGGAGGTCGAAAAAGAGTGGAATGCGAAGTTCAAAAGAGGATGAAGGCAATGTTGGGGAATTGGGCTTCGATCAATAAGCAGAGATAAAAGGTTTCATCAGACTCAGATACTGAATCTAACAAGTCCGAAGAGCCTAACTCGGGAGAAGAGAGAGAGTTCCTAAGCATAGATGAGGAAACAACGGTGGTTGAAACTGGTAAGAAGAAAAAACTGGTAAAGGCGAAGGAGGGGTTCAGACGCAGCGTAAGACAGCGGAGCAAAGGGGACAAGCCGATGACCGTCAAAGAAATTTACCAAAGGGTTGGAAAGCAAAAAGGCTATGAAAACATCGCAGGTACAAAATTGAATATTTCTATATTTGGTTCTATCCCTGATTATTTGTTAATTCAACTTGCCAACGTTTATGGGTTAAATTTGCATCATAATGCACACACCAATATTATTGACGTTATTCGGGGCAGGGAATTGATTAATATTGCTAATGATCAAAGGGGTTTAGAAGGGGGACGAGCATGGATTGCGTGTCCCGAAACCTGATAGAGCTGGACTCAACTCTGCAGGTACAAGGGGGTAACGGTAGTGTTTATGTGTAACATCATTTTCTGGAATGTTAGAGGGCTTGGCAAAGCGGCCAAGCATAGAATGGTAGGGGAGGTTATTTGGAATAATAATATCGATATTGTATGTTTGGAAGAGACTAAACTATCTCAACCAACGGACACAGTTCTCAGTGGTCTAAGGATAGACCATATTCAGGAATGGAGGGTAAGAGATGCTATAGGTGCGTCAGGGGGGTCATGGTGGGGGTCAATACCAGTAAATTTGATTTACTGGATGACTGGGTTAGAAAATACACGGTTACAGTTGTGGCCCAAAGAAAGCAGGATGAGTGGCAGCAAACATCACGGCGGTGTATGGCCCAAATGAGAGGAACCTAAGGCAACAGTTTTAGGATGAGCTACTACACATCAGGGGAAGGTGGAGTCTACCTTGGGTTGTTCGGAGGGGGGGGGGGGGAGATTTCAATATCGTCAGGCACACTTATGAGAGGAGTGGAGGGATAGGCAATGGGCACGATATGTGGAAATTCAACATGGTATATCAAGCTTGAGGTTGAGGACATCCCAATTAATGACCAAAGCTTTACGTGGTCCAACCGACGTAGGGAGCCAATACTTGCTAAGTTTGACAGGATTCTAGTCTCTACAGACTGGGAAATAAAATTCCCCCTGGAAATGGCAAGGTCATGTATTCTAAATACATCAGATCACGTACCTATCATGATTGATACGGGAGAAGAGGGAAGATGAAGACAGAGATTCTTCCGGTTCGAGAAGATGTGGCTGATCAACAAGGACTGTCAAGTTATGGTGAAGAACTGCTGGGAAGAGGAGCATGGGCAGGCAGAGCCAACTGCCAGACTAAACAAAAAACTATCTACTCTCAGAAGAAGGTTAAGAAAGTGGAACAAGGTCATGTTCGGGAATATTTTTAAAAGAAAAAAGGATATCCTAATCAAGATTGAGGAACTTAAAAGAAAAGAGGAAGTTGGTGACCTGGACGATAACCAGTTTCAAAGGTTAACGGCATGCAGGTAAGATATTCAACAGACCTGCATCAACAAGGAAATTATGTGGCGGCAACGCTCCAGGGTTAAGTGACTGAAAGAAGGGATGCGAACACCAAATACTTCCACAAGGTCGCTGGTATGCGATGCAGAAACAACTACATCCATTCATTGGATATCGACAGCATTTCGGTGGCAGACGAGGGACAGATAGTGATCCATGTTGATGCTAAGTTCAAGGAATTATTTGGAAAAAACAGAGATGGACAGAGCGAGTCCAATGGGAATATATGGGAGGAATTGCAAGGAGAAACTCGAGAGAGAGTTGAGGCTCTACAAGAACCATTAAACATGGATGAGGTGAAGGCAGCAGTGTGGGGGATGGGACAGGACAAGGCATCAGGGCTAGATGGGTTTCCTATATTATTCTACAGACAGTTTTGGGATATTGTGAAGCCTGACATTATGGATATCATGAACGCATTCTATGACGGTAATTTTAATCTAGAGAGACTCAACTACGCTTATGTTTGCCTAATCCCTTAAAAACAAGCGGCGAGGGAGGTGAGTGATTTTAGACCAATCAGTTTGATTAACTGCTCAGTGAAAATCATCACGAAGGTCCTCGCTAATAGATTGGGAAGGATCATCAGGGACATCGTCGAGGACTATCAGACTGGTTTTATTGCCGAGAGGGATATATTAGAAGGGGTGGCGCTAGTACAGGAAGTAATACAAGACACGAAGAGACGTAAGAAGGTGGGGTTCATGCTAAAATTAGACTTCGAGAAGGCATACGACAAGGTCGAATGGAAATGCTTATTGGAGATTCTTCAGAGAAGAGAGTTCGGGAACAGGTGGATCGGATGGATAAAGACTTGGTTAACTACTTTCAAGGTCAATGTGCTGGTCAATAGGGAGCCGGGAAAGGAAATCAGATGCAGAAGGGGACTTAGACAGGGAGATCCACTTTCACCAATGTTGTTCACTTTGGTAGGGGACGAACTGCATAGAATGCTAAATGCCTACAGAGAAAATGGACTGATCAATGGTCTTGGTATGAGGAGGGGTATCTCTACTGTTATGAATGTCCAATATCCGGATGATACTTTAATTTTTGGTGAGTGTGACATTGCGCAGGCAACTTTCCTGAAATGGGGCCTGTACTTATTTGAAGAATGGTCAGGGCTAAAAGTGAACTTCAACAAAAGCTCAATCACATTCTTAGGGGATTCTGGGGAAGCGGGGAACACTATAGCCAATATTCTTAACTGCCTGGTCCAGAAACTACCAATTATGTACCTAGGAATGCCGATCGGAACTGGAAATATTAGGAGGGTGGATTGGCATGGCATCATAGGGAAAATTGCAAGCAGCATGAAGGGGCGGAAAGAGAAAATGTTGTCTTTCGGAGGATGTCTAATCTTGCTAAATTCGGTGGGTAGCTCTATACTACTTTACTTTATTTCTTTTTATCAAATTCCGGTTTGGGTATCCAATAAAATAGACAGACTTAGGAGACGGTTTCTATGTGTTAAGATAAATAAGAGAGATGAAAACAATACTGATTATTGAATTGAGTTCAACCAAGTACAATACCACCTATATATAGGAGGAGAACAAATATCAAAACAACTCTACAACCAATATGGGACTATAATAATATTTAACATCCCCACTCAAACTCACGATGAGTCAAACAGTGTGAGTTTGCCTACTAAGTATCTAAATCTCTGATTAGTATGAGATTTGGTGAAGAAGTCTGCAGTTTGCTGGGAAGATGTAACAGAATGGAGAGAAATGGTCCCTGCCTTAAAGCGCTCATGAACATAATGGCAATCAATCTCTATATGCTTCGTTCGCTCATGAAAGACCGGGTTGCTAGCAATGTGCAATGCACTCCGGTTATCACAATGAAGAGGAGTAGCTCCTGTAAGAGTGGCACTCATATCTGATAACAGCCAACGAACATGAACAATCTCTCTAGTAGTAGCTGCCATTGCTCTGTACTCAGCTTCAGTCGAAGAACATCCAACAACTGCATGTTTCTTACTTCGCTATGAGATCAGCGAATCACCAAGAAATAGACAGAAACCGATGGTAGACCGTCTGGTAGTAAGATCACCTGCCCAATCTGAATCAGAATATGCACTCAACTCTAGTTTGGATGTAGCAAACATGAATAATGAGTGAGTAATAGTGTCCCGAAGATATCTGAGAATCTGAACAAGAGCACCATAGTGAACTATGTAGGAGCAGAAACAAACTGACTGACAACACTGACTGTGTGAGCAATATCGAATCTGGTCATGGATAAGTAAACAAGCCGTCTGTATCTAGTGGGATCAGGAAGGAGCTCATCATTAGTGGGACGAAGCTTCACATGAAGCTCTAAGGGTGTATCGGCTGATCTACTGTCAGAAAAGCATGCAGCGGAGATAAAATATGATGTGTATTTCTGTTGAGAAATGAGTATCCCCCGAGATCCATGAGCAATCTCTAGGCCTAAAAAATAATGTAGTCTGCCAAGATCTTTCATATGAAACTTCTGATGAAGGTATTTTTGGGTGGATGTAATGCCTGCAGAGTCATCCCCAATAATGATCATATCGTCAACATAGAGCAGTAGAATTACCCTTCCCTGCGGTGATGACCGCATAAACATAGAATGGTCCTGAGAACTCTGACTAAAACTAGCCTTGGTGATGACAAGGCGAAAACACTCAAACCAGGCTCGAGGGGTTTGCTTCAAACCATGTAGCCCGACGCAACCGGTAAACATGACAAGGGGGAGTAGGGGGGCCAGGAGGAGGATCCATATAAACAACCTCAGATAAGGTACCATGAAGAAAAGCATTCTTCACGTCCATCTGGTATAACGACCATTGGCGGATGGCTGCAGCAGCAAGAAGAGTACAAATAGTAGTCATCTGTGCAACGAGAGCAAAGGTCTCATCATAATCAATGCCATGCTCCTGAGTAAATTATTAGGCTACTAGACGAGCTTTGTGCCGCTCAATAGATTCATCAGGTTGATATTTGACCTTGAAGGTCCACTTGCAGCTAATATGCTGAACACCCTCTGGCAGAGGAACAACATCCCAAGTGCCAGTCTGATCAAATGTACTGAATTCCTCTACAATAGCTTTCCTCCATTCAAGATATTGAATTGCGTCTTGATAGGTTCTGGACTCACGTGTAGAGTGTATAGCAGTGAGTATGCGTGAAACTGTGGTGAGTAGGAAGCTAGGATGGAAAAACCAAACTGGTTAGAAGGACCAGTGGCATCAGGTGTATAACGTGCCGGAGGAATACTAGAGTTGCAACGGGTAGACTGATGAAGAGGTGGTGGACTAACAGGGTATGGGGGTGAGGGCGATGGAGTAGGTGAATGTGTTGGTGGGGAAGGAGGTGGGATGGGTGCTGGCTGCTGTGGGGATACAAGTGGTGTTTCGGTAGGGGGAATAACAGGTATAAGGACTGCAGGAGATGTTAATGGAGCCAGAGGAGTGGGATCAAAAGGAATACGGGAAGATAAAGTCGGGGGGCTAGCAACAACTGGGGAATCGAGAAATCTAGTGTCCTCGGGGGGAGTCAGGTAGTAAGGAGAGTCTTCCACAAAGGATACATGTCGAGAAATGCGCACCCGACCCGCTTCTTCCCTCTTTTTTTGACTTTGCATCTCGATAATTGGTTCTAGAATCTGGCGACTGTGGATCTCGATTTTTTTTATTTTTTTTATTTTTTGAGATCTAGGGTTTTGGGAAGAAATTTGTATAACTTTGGCTGTTTGGAATTTGAGGATTTTTGGATGGAAAAATTTTAAGAGAAGAAAATTTAAGTAATTGGCTCTGATACCATGTTAAGATAAACCAGAGAGATGAAAACAATACTGATTATCGAATTGAGTTCAACCAAGTACAATACCACATATATATAGGAGGAGAACAAATATCAAAACAACTCTACAACCAAGATGGGACTATAATAATATCTAACACTATGGCATGGGGCGGGGGAAGGGAGAGGGTAGGCATTAATCAAATGGAGCACAGTGTGCAGACGAAAGGAGCTTGGTGGATTGGGGGTAGTCAATATTCGCCAAATGAATCAATCCTTACTTTCAAATGGTGGTGGAAACTCAAACTAAAGACTAAGACGAAATGGGGTAAACTGATAAAGGCGTCTTATTTGAAGAATGGGTGCATGCACCAGAAATAGAAAAACAAGGAATCAGCATCCGGATTTTGGCGAGGGATCACTCATACTAGAGACATCTTCATCTCAGGGATAACATTCTCTATTGAAAATGGAGCCTTTACATGCTTCTGGAAGGACAAATGGTGCGGAACTATTAACCTACAAAGGAGATTCCCGGAAGCATACAATTTTGCTACTGATAAATATGACCGGGTAGCTAGAAATTGGAGGAATGAGGAATGGAGACCAAGACTCACATGCAGGCTAACAAGCGAGGCTAGAAGACAGAAATAGGAGATCATTGCCTTCTTACAGGATTGGAAACTAACTGGGAATGATCATGAAGACAAAGTCAAATGGGAGGCAGAAAAAAGGGGGCATTTTTTAGTGAAATCGGCATATAAAAGGCTAAACGATGGGGGGTTAGAGTCTACAACCCAGTATGGAAGGCAAATGTCCCACTTAAAGTGAGGACTGTTAACTGGTTGGTATGTAGAAATATCGTTCTAACACGGGATAACTTGGTTAGGAGAAGGTGGCAAGGATCGGTAAATTATCTAATGTGCAATCAGGATAACAAAACGGTGGACCATTTTCTTATGACGTGCAGTTTCGCAAGTCCAATATGGGGGGATCTACTAAAAGAATCGGTACTTCAGGGGCAGGGCCGCAAACGGTACTAGACGCCGGGGGAGGGGGGGGGGGGAGAGGAACACATTCACTGCAACAACTCCTGCATTTGGGATGTTGGGGTTGCGGCTATATGCTGGGGCCTATGGCTAGAACGGAACAATATAATTTTTAGAAGTACACATAAACACATCATGCATCAACAATTGCTATTCAAGATTATTGCTAATATCATGTTCTGGTCTAAAACGGCAGGTAAAGAACAAACGAAGAAGATCAATGATATGTACAAGGACATTGCCACCAATCAAGTTGAGCCACAGAAAAGGGAAGGTACACCAGAAGATGGTTGATTGCCTAGAGTGAGGAGGGTGGAACATGCGCCTTTGCCGATTTTTGGGGTATTTTGGGATCATGTATTTCGATGCCTGTATTTTGATGTATTTTGGGTTCATGTATTTTGATGTAAGTATTTTTGGGGTGTTCGAATGGGTCACTACCAAGTATGGTAGGGGGACTCATATTTTGGTCGGAGAATGAGTATCATGGCCCACATGTGGGACACATGAACATCATTGTCTGTTTCTTGATTATCTGTTTTGTTAAAAGCTTTTTGATGAAACATGGGGGGGGGGGGGGGGGGGGGGGGGAGGGGGGCTAGGCCAACCTTTTATGATAAAAAAAACAAAAAGTATGATAAGATTACTTGATTTATTTATTTATTTATTTGTAACACTCTCACACCTATAATTGGGGACTTGTGCTAGCGGGGGTTCGAACCGCCGACATCTTCCTCACTAGTGCTCACTAGCGAAGAGGCTTACCACTAGGCTACTAGGGAACTTGCATAAGATTACTTGATTTGAGATGTTCATTATTAGCATTCAAGCATTACATTATTTTTTGAGAAAAAGAAAGAGCTACTGATTTTTTTAATAATCTCACAATTCTGGTCTGGAGTGATAGGATGCTAGTTCAAGGGTACATGATCTTAGGAAATGAATCTAGTGATAGTAGATTTATCTTTTATTTCTACATAATTTTACATAACTGGGTTCCAAACAAGCCCTGAAATATGTATGTTCTCTCCAAAGAAAGTTGTCTCCTAACTCCGGAAAGGGTTACTGTGAGCCATTGAATTTCTAGGGCTTAGATTGTGTTTATGTTTTTAGTTTTCTCCCTAAGGTGTTTGGTTGATGCCATGCAATATCAAGCTTGTAATCCTGTCAAGCAAATAGATGTAGCTTCCAAAGCTGCCCTATTTGAGGTACAATGTAATAATCTGCATCATTCATTTTCTATGCATACATAAACGTAATACTATAGGTTTAGAGTTGGTGAGCAAGGTATTATTTATCTATTATGGCAAGTTCCTCCCTCATAAATATTTTCGACATGAACTTTGCACCTTTTCTAGGGTTTGATGTCAGGTTGATCGTTGTGTTGGGATGGGGTGTCTACAAACACCCCGGTGGTGCAGCGAAACTGATTAAAGCAATGATGATTGTGAGGTAGAGGAGACGAATCAATTGAATACCCAAGCAAATAGATCCACCAATCCAGCACAAACATAACGGAAATTTATCCCAGTTAGCTTCCTCTTATTCCAGAGGAAAATATAGTGAGATATAATATTCAACTAGAAGTGATTACAAGGAGTTAATAATTCACTCAATACAAAGAATTAAACTCACTCACCAAGAACTATCTCTCAAGTCTCTCTTTGCAATGGAGAAAACAATCGATGAAGTGTTCTACCTATTGGAGGCTACAGCAATATATAGAAGAAGAATAGAGAGAATCTTAGGTTAAATCTTGATTCTCATTCGTCTGATATATCCTGTAGAAGAAGTAACTGAATAGGTGCCGTACAATCTGACTTGAAGTTGATGATTGGGCTGAAATGACCTAACAAATCGAGGTCCAAAATAATACAGCATCGCGGTCGGTCGACTTCACGGTTGACTGTACTGCTCTCGGCTTGAGATCTTGTATAGCAGGTCGGGTGTGCGATCGACCGCAACTTGGATAGTCGATCGCAACCCTGCCTGCAGCTGCTAGCTACTATTTCGGTCTTCGACTCTCTTCGACTCTTCGACCTCCGTGCTTCATCGTATCTTCTTCTAATTTGAACCACGAGTATACAAGATATTTCTAACAACCTCCACTTTGGATTGCATATGAGTGCTATCAACATGATGTGATTCTTCATCTCTGAACTTATTAAACTCCACTTGCAAATATATTTGGAACAATAGTTTCTTCTGCTAGTTGAACAAATCTTCTACCCAATCTTACTTATCAGTACACCCCCTCAAGGGCACACCTTAGTGGGTGTTAACACAGAGTTGCCACTCTTGAACAATCCATCTATATCGAGGCACTCTCCACCTCTCGACGATATTCAAACGTCGTAGTCTCGCTTTGATGATGTTAGTTGCAGCAAACTAGATAAGCTTGTGGGAATAACGGAAAAAGAAGCAACAACACCTGCACAGGTATTTCGGATTCCCCAAAGCTTGTAGAGGTTGTGTTGGCTTGGCCTAACGACCATTCATACCTTTAATCACCTTACGACGACCATAAAGAACAGACAGAACTCCACCTCGAGTTGTGTATCTCCAATCCCGTACTTCAAGACATTCCAAGGAAATCAGATTTCATTTAAGCAGAGGAATATGCAAGACATCCCTTAAAGTGAACATGTTTAGACCTGTCATCTTCAGCTCAACTGTGCCCTCACCACTACTTCACAAATCTCTTCAGTTTCCGTTCTCACACAATGCCATGTAGTTTACTTATAAGAAGAAAACTACTCTCTCTCGGAGAAAATATGAGACGAACTCCCTGAGTCAAGAATTCGAAATAAGAAGACACAATTACCTGAATTAGAAGTGTAAACCACATTCGTGGTAGAATTTTCATCCTTGGCGTTCTCCTAATTATGCAATTTCTAACAGTCTTTTTTGATATGCCCTGATCTCTTGCAATATCGGCAACGGATCGAATTCTTTCGCATAGCACTTTGGCTTCCACCTGAAGGACCTTCCACTGCTAGACAACTTATGAGAGTAGACAATGATTTCTGAGTCTCCTTTCTAAGTTGATTTTCCTTCAATGCTTTGATTACACCATCTATTGTAATACTCTCCTTGGCATATTTATCGTGTAGCATGATAGTGATCAAATGCTCGTACGAATTTGGTAGTGAATATATCAAGTTGAAAGATTTATCTTCTTCACTCACATCCGCATTGATCACATGTAGTTCTGATAGCACCTTGTTGAACTCTGTGATGTGATCTTGAAGATCGGTACCTTCCTTCATTGGCAAACGAAATAACTTCTTCTTCCAATGCATCTGATCTAATAACAACGAACTAGAGTAGTCAGCAATGAGTTTTTCACACAAACTTGCCACTAGTTTCTTCAAGAAATTTGCACTTGACCTCGTCCACCAATGATAGTCGGATTAGACTTCCGACTATTTCACAAATATCACCCTAAATATTCTCCTTCATATCAGAAGGATTTTTCTTCTTCTTGACGGCTTACTGTAGATGTTCTTGAACTAAGACATCATACATGTCTACCTTTCAAAGTTTGAAGTTGATATTTTCATCGAACTGCTTTATCTTCAAAAAACTGTGACTGTCATCTTAATCAAGGAACTTGGCAATCTGAAGCTCTGATAACACTTTGTTGGAATGGGGTGTCTACAAATACCCTGGTGGCGCAACGGAACTGATTAGAGCAATGAGGATGACGAGGTAGAGGAGACGAATCAATTGAAAACCTAAGCAAATAGATACACCAATCCAACACAAATACAACGATGATTTATCCCGGTTAGCTTTCACTTAATCTGGAGGAAAATATAGGGAGATATAAAATTCAACTACAAGAGATTACAAGGAGTTAATGATTCACTTATTACAAGGAATTAAACTCACTCACCAAGAACTATCGCTCTCAGACCTCTCTTTGCAATGGAGAAAATAATCAATGAAGTACTCTACTTCTCATATTGGAGACTACAAAAATATATAGAAGAAGAATAGAGAGAACCCTAGGTTAATCTTGATTCTTAGTCGTCCGATATATCCTGTAGAAGAAGTAAATGAATAGGACTTGTACGATCTGACTTAGAGTTGAAGATTGGGCTGAAACGACCTAACAAATCGAGGCCCAAAATAACATAGTGCCATGGTCGGTCGACCGTACCACTCTCGACTTGAGAGCCTGTACAGTCGGTCGGGTGTGCGGTCGACCGCAACTTTGGACAGTCGACTGCAACTCTGCTTGTAGCTGCTGGCTGCTGTTCCCATCTTTGACTCTATTTGACTGCCTTGACCTCCTGCTTCATCGTATTTTCTTTTATTCTGAACTACGAGTATATAAGACATATTCTGAACATGCTGGCCATAAATTTTTTTGGTTAGGTTCTATAGCTGGCTTCATCATCATTATTATTATTATTATTATTTTTTGAGTTAAACGGATAGATCCAAAACAGCTCCAGCCACACCATATATATGTAGAGAATAGGAATAGAAAGTAGCAGAACATGACTCCAGTACAATATTTACACGAATAGGTCGAAATAGCAAACTCCCACAGTACAACACATAACACAGTACAACACTAAAGGTAAAGCAATGAAGAGAAGACACATAATCAAGGGACTCCCGGACAAACATGATGAGCCCCCAAAACGCAGGAAACAGGCAGCCTACTACAGTGAGAGAGAGAGCATAAGTAGTTGCGAGCATGATAAGAAGCTGCCGAAATAGTGAAGGATACTCCCCAAAATGCAGCAGAAACAACAGTCCACGAGAGCAAAACAGTGCCATAGCTGGCTTCATTTAATTAGAGAACTTGGATGAGACTGGCGATAACAACTATATGTTGCTTTGACTAGCTATAACAACCAACTGACCTAACTGATTTTATATACTGAGATATTGCGCTAAACTGAGCACAATGGAAAACCAGGATTCACGTAGCTGATCTCAACTGATTGGGAAAAAGACTTTGTTGCTATTGTTGTAATTTTTTGCTCCTCTTTTTTTCCCCCTACGTTTATACAAATGAAAAAATGCTATACCTAAAATCTAAAGCATTTATATCCTTATTACTATATTATAAGAGCCAATAAATCTCTAATATTATAATGGGAGAAGGCCTTAGTGTCATTTGTAAATATTTTGTCATTCTAGCAACTCGTGTAACACACGTGCATAACTATTATAAAGGAGGTCCTAGGTTCAAATCAAGACTAGGTCTAAATTTTTATTTTAAAAAACTCTATTTATTAAAACGTGCATCGCACGTGTAAACTACTAGTATATATAATTTAGGCATTGGACTGCATTCTTACTGATTTCCACACCTAAACATCAAGCTATCATATGCTTTTCATCTTATTTAATCTTCGTTTGTAGTTTTAAAACCAGAGAGTGATTTAAGTTGATCTCCTGACTCTAAGTGACTACATATTGCAAAATTGATGGTAATGGAGTCATGGAGACGCCTAGAAAGCATCAATAGAAGGGACAGTAGATTAATTATTGAGTCATTCGTGTATGATATATGCTTTATCCACTCCAGTGGCCTACTGATGAGGACATCAGTTCGAGACGATTTGGACGCTTCTGTCAGCACAGACATTATCTAGGATGACTACTCAAGTAGCATAGTTATCTTTATTTCAACAATTTTTATTTGTTTTTGAGCGTCTTAGACATATGTAGTAGTTTTGCAATTTGCACAATTTATTTTCTGCATTAGAATATTTTGGAGATTTTGTTTTGAGCCTATATGTATGTCTTGAGAATAATGAGAAAGTATGCTATTATTGATTAAAAAATTGTATGTTGAGTTAATGCTCTGTATTCTTTTCTTGTGTGTGTGATACCATAAGAAATTATTAGGGTTTGTGAGAAATTCTAATAAATTTTTAGGGTTTGTGATCAACTCTAAAACTAAACTCAAATTCAATACAGATTCCAAACTCTAACCCCCAGTTTCACAGCCGCCACTTCTTCTTTCTTTCCTTGTTCTTCTTCCTCTCTCCTTGTTCTCAATCGAACCCATCCCCCCTTATCTTTCCTCCTCTTCTTCTCCGTTGAGTCCCAAAACACAACACCCCGTCGGATCTCTCTCTCTCTCTTTCTCTCCTCGCGACCATGCCAAATCCACCCCCCTAACGTCCCGACCTCTCCGTTCTTCTCTCATCTTCAGTCGACCTCCGAGCCCCTTCCTCCTCCACCTAACCACCCTTGCCGGCTCACCTCACACCTCCGACCACCTCCAGAAACTCCACCAGCACACTCGAACGTCCTCCTTTCCAAAGCCAAATCAGATTCGAACCCTAATTCCTAAATCTTCATCAAGTTCTAAACCCTAATTTCTAAATCCACTACAAATTCAAAACCCTAATCTCCAAATCCACTTCAAATCTAAAACCCTAATTCTCACATCAATGAAAGAAGTTTTTGGAGTGCAACACCATTGGCTGAGGCGAGTGGCTTCTTCTTGATCTTCATCTGTGACGACGTTTTCGTCGAACCCGTGTAATTTCTTTCAATTCTCCATTATTTATGATACTGCTTTATCATCTCTAGGTTATTATCTAAATTTACTGTCGTCCACAAATATTGAGTGTGTGTGCTTCCACTTGCTAAGTAGGGTACAAATTATTATTGACTGTTTTACTTGATAAGAACGTTTAAGTAAAATTATTGATTATTAGGTTGGAGTCTTTAGTTGGGCTTGTTAAGCTTATTTCGATTCTTGAAAATCCATCAAACCAATTAGTCACTTTAATTTCTAATTTAATTTGCATTACTTGTTGGTAAACTTGATCTTTTGATATTCTTGAAAAATTCTCTACTTAGGGTTAAATTTACATCACCTACTTTAAAAGATCTTCAAGAAAGTCCAAAATTTATTCAATTAACAAACAAAATAAGCAGTTGTTGTAAAGGAGGAAGGCTCTTCTTAATATAGAGATATTGTGAAAAATTAATTGTTGTTATTGCGTAAATAAATGAATTATTGTTATCATAATGTAAAGTTTCTTTCCCATCAAAATGGGGTTCACTATAGAGAAATCGTCAGAGGGGACCCCAAAAAAAACAAAAAACATAAAATGGAGGAGCAAACTCCCCCCAGTGCTTCATTAAACAAAATTTAACGAAGTACAACCAAGTGATGAATGATACTCATACCAACCCATACACCATACACCACGTGCATGAAATTCATTCCCAAAATACATCCAAACCAATACAACTACTTACAAAGAAAGTAGAAATATCCCACAAAATACATAATAAACATAATAAACTAAGGCACACCCCACAACACACAGCTGCTTTCCTCGGCAAACCACCCCCAAAAGATACTCCAGTACTACTAGATCAGAAAACACCAGTAAAAGCGGCAGCAGAGCAACATGAGGCGATCACTCCTGTCCAAGATCCCTATCCTGACCGTGGTCCATTTCCTCCTCCGAGTCTGCCTCTAATGCTGGGATGGCGGTCGTGGCTACCCTGTCTTGAATCCTTTTGGTGGAGATACATGCTTTAGTAGACCAGAACATGATATTAGCCTTGATACCATTGAAAATATGCATGTTGTGAATTTGCTTGTGTCTAAATATGTATTTAGAGTGAGAAATAGAACATCAATTATGACTGATATGCAGAAATGTCCTTGGAATACCACTTGTATCCGAATCTTCACTAATTTACAAGGAAAATAAACTCTATTCAAATCTTTAGACACCAATCACTTGCTTGTTGACTGTCTTTTTTTTCATTGCATTTTACTGAGAAAATTTTGACTGTCGATTCAGTACAGATATCTATCATTTCAGTCTGTTTCTCAGTAATGCAGTGATATATATTGTTGTGAACTTTTTAAAGATGCTAAACAAAGTTCACTATCTTCAAAGCAGGAAGAGGGTGTGAATATTACTGTAAATTCGGTTCATCCAGGGCTAATCATGACCAATCTGATGAGACATTCATTCATGCTAATGAGTACGTTTTTTAGTAATCTTCTTAATATTTGTTGCCTGGTTAGGCTTTAAAAGAGAGATCATTTATCTTGTAATCTCTATTTTCCTGCAGAGGTCTTACAAGTTTTCACCTATCCTTTGTGGAAGAATGTACCACAGGTGAGATACAAATTACTTTTGGTATCATCCTTTCTCATGTCAATTTTTTTTTTTTTTTTTTGAGAAAAAAAAGGTTATCTCGTCACCGCTTAATTAATAAAAAATTAACGAAACAAGTAGTACAAATAATTTGCATTTAAGAGTGGAGAACAATTACAGAACACATCCTACATCCCTAAATAATCATTCCCCTAGCTAAACTTGTAAACTAGGCATCTGCACCCTCTTCTCCCACCACAACCTCTAAGATGTACTTTGAATTCCAACAAAAATCAAATTTGGAATTCAAAATCCATCCTTGTTCATGTCAAATTTGTTATTGTGCATAATTGGATTTCGGATTGACTGGTAAATGTTCCAACCTTCAAAATTTTTCATTAATTTGACCTTCTCATCAGAGAAGATTGGGAAGGATCTTATTAACAAATGCATTTCATTAAAAAATGAATTATACCTGTACATTTTCATCTTGATCCAACCCCAACTAGTTGGGAAAAAGGCTTTGTTGTTGTTGTATTTTCAACTAGATAGTTGATGCAGTTTTGTAGCCTATGCTCAGTAAATCAGAATATTGAATTGAGTAGAAGGGCGAAAATGAATGAACTAAGATGTGAATTATGTATCAACTACTTCTGTGCAGCCTTTTGCTTCAGCTAATAACCATGGCAATTAATCCCCACATTCTCCTTTATATCTATACTATTAGAACTCCAAATGTTGTGTGTGAAGCTGTTGCGATCAGTATATGTACCATCATCGTGTTATCGTTCACTAGAATAGATATTGCTGGACAAGTGTATTGCAGTTACCTTTTTCATTAGCATCATGAAATGACGGGAACATGCCAATTTCCATCTTTGCCAGTCTTTGCACACGATGCCTAAGCTGTAATCATAATTAGTTGGGAACATTTTGTTGTACAGACTACAGGAGAGCTTATTTCCATAAATTGTCGATATCATGATTAGTACTCTACTTTACGGACAGACCTGAGCAAAATTGAATCAAGGCAATAGCAAAGAATATGCCTGATAAAAGGTTTCGTAAAACTGACCTCAAAGATGTTGGATAAAGCCTTTGTCTTTGTCTGTTTTTTTGGTCGTAAAAGGTTGGCCTTGGCCCCCCGGGTTTCATTAAAAAAATTAGCAAAACAAATAACAAAAAATAAAGCTTATGAAGTTCAGATCCCAACAAGTTGGGTTCTATAATTCATACACCTCAATCAACAAACAAAAATACAACGAAATCTAATCCTACTTATCGGGTGACCTCGTCCAAGTCAATTTCTCGTGCTAATTTGAGCTCATATGTTTGTTAGTTTGTTTCAAAGAAATCTCGCGTAAAAGAAAAAGGTGTTGAAGGTATATGTGAGCATTATGTAATCTAATCTGGCCGATGTTTTCTCTTTGCAGGGAGCAGCCACAACATGCTATGTGGCTCTGCATCCAAGAGTCGAAGGAGTGTCTGGCAAATACTTCCTCGACTGTAATGAGATGAAAGAGAGCATTCTGGCCCGTGACGAGACCTTGGCCAAAAAACTATGGTCTTTCAGTGAAGATTTAGTTAAAGAAATTTCCTACAGAAAAACCGCGTTCGAAGTCATACAGCAGTAGTAGCGTGCACGTGGGATCTTAGCTACGGAATTATCTGCTCGTTTATTACCCTTCTCTGTCCCTCTATATGTAGTGATTGCTGCATCTTAATTTGAATCAAAATCCCATATTCTCATGTCTCAAATCCCTTGAAGTCTTTGTATACAAAGCATTACTATAACTAAAGATCTTTGTTGATTCTGCTGCAACTTTTATTCTCTTCCAACAGTCTCTATGTCATTAAACTTTTTAGAGAGAGAAGCTCCCCCACCACCAAAAAAAAAAAAAAACCTAATTCCTCAAATCTTTTTCCTAAATATCTTCTAAATCTAGTCCCAAAAACAAAACAAAAAACCCGCAAACTCTCTCTCAGCCGATAAAGTAGTGATTGCACTCGGTAGGGAGGAATTCATCGTCCAACTCAACCACCCCACCAAAACCACCACCACCACCACCTTCGTTGCGGTTATTTGCTTATTGGCAAATCCAACGTGAGGAGTAGAAAATGGTGACCTCCTCTTCTTTGGGTCTGTTTGGTTCAAAGGAGGGGAGGGGAGGGGAGGGATTTTAATGGAGGGGAGGGGAGGGGAGAGAAAGGGAGGGGAGAGATTTAATGAAAACTCTGTTTGGTTCAAAGGAGGGGAGGGGAGGGAAAATAATAATTTTCTTGTTTGGTTCACAAGGGGAGGGAATGGATTTTATAATAAAATTACTTTTATACCCTTTTGCATATAAGAGTTAGATGATAATAATGATAAAAGTAACCTGGAACTCAATCTTGTTCCAATCTATATTGCTTTCAAAATCAACTGTAGTTATCATTTACCAGTGTGCAGTGTGGTTTCATTGATTCTTCAGTTCATAATATTGGAGATGCAGTCATAAAGTGTTGCAGCCATTCTGGATATAGATTGGCTTGTGGACACAGAAGACAAACTCATCATTTTCGACCATCAAATAGGATGCTTCCAAACAACTCATCATTATTTGCGTTAAGTGAATTATCAAAAAATCTGCATTAACGATGGAGATCAAGCAAGTAAATAATAATAATAATAATAATAATAATAATAATAAATCTTAATCTCGTGCATCTGCTCTTCTTATCTTTTCTTTCAATATAAGTCAATGAAGCCGGAACACTTACAAGATTAGGTGCTCTTACAGTACATGCACGGCAAGAGAGGAGGAAAGCAAAGAACTCAAAAATTCTTTATCCTGTACTGCAGTTAAACCAATGTAAACCAGCCCATTCTTATAACAAGTAGCTTTCTCATTGTTAGTGTGTTTGTGGGGGAATCATTCAAGTCCAAAATTCAGACGTAATTGCAGATAATCACCACATATCTCTTGAATGAAATGATTATGAATATAAGATACTGATTCAACTTTCAAATCGTAATCTTTTAAGTACAACCAAATTAGGTTTGATCTCTCTTTATTTGAAGGATTACAATTACATCATCAATCCATCGTGTTTCACACTCCTTACAGACCAGGGGCTTGAAATAAATGGATGAAGTATTACTGTCGGTGTAATCTAACAAATAAAGAATTCTTCATTGTATACGCCCATGCATCCTACAGTAATAAATTGAAAGGATAAAGATCTTAAAAGAAAGACCGATTCACACCATAGCAAATAATGTAACGTTCTGATGGATTTCTGAGGAAACTGACTGTAATGTCTAGCTGACACAAAACAGTTTCAAATTAGATCAGCACATTCACTACTACTTTTGCCACACAACAAATTCATTACTGAATTAAATATGCTAGCACAATGCCAGCAAGCAGAGATGTAGAAGAGAAATCATAAACACAGACACAATGAGATAATTTGAATGTCACACTGCAGGAATTATATAGTTCCACAGAAACATTTGGCTCTCCCAGTCTTGTTCAGAAACATATGTCCATTCCTGTAGAACTCTAAATACCAAAAGACAATAATGTTCAGTATAATACCAAAAGACAATAATGTTCAGTATAGATAATCAGATCAGTCCAAATGCTCTAACTGCAAATTAAGCAGATGAAGTCTAATTCAATAAGTATCATGGTTTATATAATAATAATAATAATAATAATAATAATAATAATAATAATAATAAAATAATTTGCAGAAGAAAAAAAAAACATAAGCAAGAATAGACTGACACGGCGAATATTCTTCTGGTTGAACAATGCACTTTTGCAGCAGTGGTGAGCCTTCAATCAACAAAGTAAGCTCACAAGTCTCAAGCTTGGAAATATACTTACAGACTTTCTTTTCAAAAGAAATAAACAGCCAGTAATGTACATGTACACACAAAATAAACACAAAAAGTAGATTAAATTCATGAACTTTGATTAAGTTCCATAACATAGACAATAATAGTAGATAAGAGACAAAAAAAATATCCTCCCAAAACATAGACTATAAAAAAGTAGATAAGACAATAAACTGAGTAGATAATAGATAATAGTTCCTAAAAGTAGATAATAGATAAGAGACAAAAAAAACATCCTCCTAAAAGTAGATAATAGTTCCTTCCATCCCATCCTAACATGATGGGGGATCCAATGAGCCAAAGACCATTTGCATAATCACTGCCTTGCGTGCTTCAGATGGCAATTGAAGAATTGGCCTGAGTTTGTCAGCATCTTTCATTAGAGAGCAAAAAATCTGAGCTAATGAGTTTCCATCAAACCCACATTCTTTGATTAAATTCCAAGTTTCTTCCCCTGAAATTGGAGGCAGCTTGTAGTTTTGTTGTTCTCTCATTATGCCATTGCCTTCTTTCATTATGTTATTGCCTTCTCTTAGTGCCTCTGAAACAGCATACATTGCCCCTGTAATTTCACTTGCTTCACTATCTTTCTCTTTGTTGGTAGCCATTTTGGATTTCTTCCTTTTGCTGCCAGTACTTGCTGTAGGTGAGGGTTCTTGTGATTGCATTTCAGGAGCTGAGAAATTGAAACTGTTACCATTACCATCATCAACAAAAGCATCAATATTCTCCAAAAAAACCTCATTCCGAGTGATGCGATTATCAAGATCATCAATGGATTCAAACAAGTCTTGTTCAGTGGCTTAATATCCTCGTTTTCTCATCTCAGATGCAGTCTCAGCTTCTTCTCCAGTAGCTCGATTAATCCCATAAAGTTTCACCATCTTCTCATAATTCGGAATTGGAGTATTTTTCTAGTATGCTGCTTTAGGTTTTGACTGCAAAAAAAGGAAAATTTTACTGCTTGTTAGCCACTAACTTAATAATGATATATAAATGTGATAAACAAGATTTAAGGAACTTTACCTGTATCAGAGCATCCCAAACTTTAGGCTCAGCATCCCATAGATGAGTAGTTGGATTCCAAGCAAAACCACTCATACCATTTTTAAAAATATCGTACACATCTGAAAAGTTCTTTTTCAATGTTTTCCAACGATTTTTCACCTTATCTTTGTCAATTTTCCTCCCAAACAATACACTAAGCTCATTCACAATGTTATCGTAGGCAGTGGTGGTAAAGGTACCACTAACTTTGTTACCTTTTTCACACTCGTGCATGAAAGCATCGATAAGAGCATCATCCATGTCTCTTGTCCAGGTCAAGCTTTCCCTACCACTGTTTGTCGATAATTGTTTTCTTGGTGCCATACTGTGATATTTATTAAATATAGCATAAACAAAATTAATAAAATTAGAGAAAGAAAAAATCAACAATGTAATAATAAAGACGTCATGTCTCATTTAAACAAAATCAGCATTACAACATACAGTAATGTGAAAAAATCCACAACAACAACATTCATTTTCATCATAATTCAGTCCAAACAATCATTTTGATAATCTGTCCACATTTGATTTGCTAAACTATCTCTTATAAGCTCACCCTGAGCAACCTCCTCATTATCGCCTCTTGGAGCTTGATAATTGTCGTGAGATTCATTTTCATTTGCAAGTTCTGCATCTACTTCAGCTATGAGGTCTTCATCTGGGTCTATGCTCATTAGATAATTATGGAGAATGCAACATGCAATAATGATTAGTTTTTGAGCTTTGACTCCATAAGTAGGCTCTGTTGAATTTGATAAAATTTCAAATCTTTTTTTAATACACCAAAGGCTCTTTCAATTGCATTGCGTAATGATACATGACGAAGATTAAATAATTCTCTATGATTTTGAGGTGGATTTCTCGCTGAATATTCTTTCAAATGATAGCGAACTCCTTTATAAGGTGTAATCAGTCCACTTGTCAACATGAAGCCAGCATCCACAAGGTAATATTTTCCTATAACCAAAGTAAATAATGAATGTGATAGTTTGAAAATAAACAAATAAATAATTTCAGTGTATTATGAGGTCTTAATTACCTTGAGGAATTTTAAGCCTATCTTCTCGTCTTAATGCATTCTTTATAATTCTTGAGTCAGATGCAGTGCCTTCCCATCCAGGGAGCACATAAGTGAACCTTAAATCAAATGTGCATGCTGCTAACACATTTTGTGTTGGGTACTCTTTCCTACCACGATATCGGGGAGCATCTTTAAATGATACTTTGACACGTATATGTGTCCCGTCTATGGCACCAACACAATCCTGAGACAACATTTTTAGATTAATAAAATATTAATGTATCATGACAATGGTTGAGTGTAGTAATTTAATGATAACTGTTTACCTTGAAATATGGATAAAATCTACTGCTACCATCTATTTCAGAAGGAACTGTTGAGCCATCGGGTTGTACAAGGAACTTTTCTTCCAATTGGAGGATAGCACTCAACACTTGATGAAGATGACGACTAATCGTCTCGCCAGAATGACGGAACCAAAAGTTCACTTCACTATTTTTAGCATTATGTGTTAATATGTAAATTGTTTTAGCAACTTGTTCTTCTACACTTGACCATCGTGTGGGTCGTAACCCACCCTCATTTTCCAACATACCACACAAGGTTAAGAAAGCTTGAGGACCCATTCTTAATATATTTCTACTAGTTTCACTGCTACAAATTCGACCCATTATTTCTTCACGTACCCTTTCTCTCTCGGAACTCATACTATAACTAATTTTTCTCTTCCGAGACATCCTAACATAGTAATAAGCAACAACACATATGAATGTTGCTACAGCTCTTCGGCGCAAATCAAACCATCTATTGCGTAATATTTTCCAATCTTGATTATCCATCTGACACAATGAAACATTCATAAAATTAAATTAGAATGAAACATTGTACACAACTAGTTACAATCTGAACAAACATTCTACAGATGCTAAACATTCTACAGATGTATTAAAAAAAACTAGCCCTAAAACTAAGAACAAACTAGAATGAAACAATGTATTAAAAAAAATTATAACACATTGAATAAGGCATCATAATGTAATTGAAACACAAATAAAAATTTTCACTTGAAGATCTGATTCAAAGTAGGGAGAAAGAGAGAATACATCAAATAATAATTCAAAGCAGAAGATCTGATTCACAAAAATTTCATTCATATATCATGAAGAAAATACCAAACAAACCAAACTAAACCCAACACCAAACCCACCAAGAATACATCGTTAACAACATACCTTGATGACTGCAGGGGCAACGGCGGTGGGCGGACGGCGGCCGGCGGTGTGCGAACGGCAGAAGGGGGCGTGCAAACGGCGGACGAGATAGGGAGAAAAGAGAGCGGGAGACCGGGAAGAGAAACAGTCGTATGGAGAAAGAATGGTTTTTTTAGGATTTAGATTTTTTAAAAAGGGCAATTTGGTCATACAACTTTAAAAAATTAGCCCTATTTTCTCTCCCCTCCAAATCCCCCCACTTTTGGAGGGGAGCCAAAATTGGCTCAGGAGGGGTGTTGCACCCCCCATTTCCCTCCCCTCCCCTCCTAAAAATTGAACCAAACAAGAAAAATAATAAAAAACCCCTTCCCTCCCCTCCCCTTCCCTCCAAAACCCTCGAACCAAACAGACCCTTAGGGAAAATGTAGGGTGCTCACAAGTCTGGGCATGGATGGCTCGCCGGTGAATGACATCATCGTCACGCTTTCATCTGTGAGTGGTAGAGTTTGAGGTAAGGGTTGGATTCGTTGGCGAATCATAGAGTTTGAGATGAGTTAGCCGGCAACGGAGATGGACTGACAGTCAAGAAGCGGTGAGATTGTACACAACATCGTTGGAGCTTATCTTTGGGGCTTCTCCTGAGTTTTCACCGGATTAGGAGTCAGGGAGAGTCGGAAGAGCTTTGGTGTGGGTTGTCGATGATCGAAGGCGTGCAAATTGATCCGTCCCCATTAGGGTTTGGCAACGGGTCAGGTTTGGGCCGGACCCATATAGGCCGAGTTTTGAAGTTTAAAACATGGACTCAAGTCCGGCCCGACTTTTCTTCGGGCTTAAAAAATTAGGTCCGTGCCCGAATTAGGCCCGAAAAATAGTTCCGATGTAGGCCCGAACTGCTTATGCATGTTTTAATATGTAACTTTCCAAGAAAACATAACTACATCAAGAATGATATACGACAAAAAAAACAACAATAATAAGAATACTACTTCAAATTTTTGTATAATTCATATCTAATTTTTTAATTTTCATTTTAACTCTATATATAAGGCATAATTTCTCTCTCTCTCAATAAACTTTAATACTCATTTCCACTTACATATATGAATATTCCCTTTACAAAAAACTCATATATAAATATACATGATATATATATAAATATACACATGCACATGCAGAAATTTGATTCGAGTCCATCGGGTCAAAGTACTTGAGCCCGAGCTCGGCCCGAATTTTCCTCGGGCCTAAGAACTTGAGCCCTGGCATGGTCCGAAATGAAAATTGTTAGCCCAATCCCGCTGATAACAAGGTTGGACCTAGGCGGGCCCAGGTCAGGTTTGGACCAATTCCACCCTTAGTCCCCAACAAAGTTGGAGATTTTGAATTTTGAATTTAATTTTTCAAAATTTGAACTCGAATGGAGTGAGGTCTCAATTATGGAGGCGACATGGGTGGGGATTTGGGCTGCCGAGTTGAGGGTATACAGCGGTGCAGTAGCTTGAGCCTGGTTGTACGGGTGGGAGAGGTGGACGTGGTGCACATGAGTTTTTGATGAGCACTTTGGGGATTTTGAGAGGGGCACGTGAACAGAGGTGATATATGAAATTTGATTTTTCAAATCTTATTTGTGTGGGATTTGAGCTCTGTGAGAATGGGCTTTGAAGCGGGATTTGGTTCGCAAATTTGTATTTGTGCTCTCAACTTCTTGGGCTCTGAAATGAATTTGGGGATTCATTTCGTATTGCTCAAATTTAACCTCCATCGATCAATTTTGGTGAATGTGTGAATCCTTGCCGTTATAGTTGATGAACAAGTCATATTGTCGTTATGGTAGATGTGCGAGTCGTCGACATGATGGTTGATGTGCGAGTTGTGGCTATTGAGATAGATGTGCAGGTCATCGCAGTTGTGGTAGATGTGCGAGTCGTCGCTATTTTGGGGTGAAGTGTAAGTTATTGCCGTGGTGAGAGATGTGTGAGTCGTTGCATGTTGGTTGATAGGCAAGCCGTTGCAGAGATGACGTTCGGGCGAGTCATCATCGAAGTGGCAAATGGGCAAGCTGCCATCGTGGCGGTGAACGGGAATGTCATTCTTGGAATGTTAGGTAAAGAAGGGGCAAGTCGTCGCCAGAGAGGTGTATAGGCAAGTCGTCATCAAAGTAGTGAACAAGCAAGTAGTCTCTATAGTGTTGTACGAGCGAGGCGCCGCCGAATGGAGTATAGGAGTCGTTGCTGGAGTGGTGTTCGGGTGAATCATCGCCAATAGCTGAAATGGAGAGTCGTCAATGCGATGATTGATCAATGAGTCGTCACTGGGGTGATGGATAGAAGCTTATGTTGTAAGACATTCGTGACATCAAAAAACATGTTGCAAATTTCTTTTACTACAATTTAGGTTGGGGAGGAATAAGTGAAATTTGTAGTTTTAATTTTGTAATTATGTTTTTCGATTTTCCTTTTTAAGAAATACTTTTGATGTAATTTATTTCATTATATCTCTACTATTTTAATGGGAGAGTTTGTCACCAAACAAACTCTATTTGTAACCAAACAAACACGTGCATTGTAACCCAACAAACACATGCAATGCACATGCATAACTAATATAAAGTAGATCTAAGGTTCGATGCCAGACAATGTCAAAATTAAAAATATATATATATATATATCTACTATTTTAATGAGAGAGTTTGTCACCAAATAAACTCCATTTGTAACCAAACAAAAAACGTGTATTGTAACCCAACAAACACGTGCAATGCACATGCATAACTAATATAAATGAGGTCTTAGGTTCAATGCTAGAAAACCTCAAAATTATTTTTAAATATATATATATTTATAAAAACGTGCATCGTACGTGTAAATTACTGGTACTAATAATGGAACATGGAGATAATAAGTCCACCTGTTTACTCAAAGAAGAAAATAAATAAAATAAAAAACACTCTCTATGTCTTGTGATACGTGCTGGGGGATGTAAAAATTAATAAGAATTCATCTTTAAAAGTGCAAGTTGAATATAGGTCATATCGGTTCTTTTACTCCATTGCTGATATCTTCTCCTACTATCAATTAACCTTGAATGCTAGCTGTTCTTTGTACTTTCTTATATCTTGTACGTCAATCTTTTCACCCAGTTTTTTATTCTTCCGTTTTATTAGAGTCTCAGCTATGGATGCCCGGAGAGTAATGTATTCTCCGAATGCAGTAACCGTGAAAGTTTTTTTTGTTTTTGAAGAAAAGGTGGAGTATGACCACCCTATTTCATTAATAAAGGGTTAATAAAACAAACTCAGAGTACTGAGTCAAATACAAGGTCCTACAATCAAAATAAAAGTACATAAACTCCACCCCAAACATGGAAAGTGGGACAAAAGAAGAATAAACTGAGCACAACATACACGCGTCTGAACAAAATACATCATATCCCCCCAACAAACCCTGGGGCGGTGGGGATCAATCAACAGTAAAAGGACAACCTAGCAGTCAGTCGATCGTCGGGCATATCTGGACTTCATCATCATCAAAGTCCTCAATCTGGAATATGCTCGTTATCCTCCCTCTGGGACCTGCTGCGATCATATTTGCCCAAAATGAAATAAAATGCATAATGTGACTCAAATTACCAGAAATATTATTACAAGTTTTGCGAAAACAAAGATTATTCCTGTCTAGCCATAGAACCCAGGTCGTTGCGGCGATAGCAATATACCACGCTTCTCTCATAGTTCTTCTTTCAGTAGCGAATTTTGAACCTACCCACAGGTCCTCGTACATAGTAGAGTACTGATTCGTCCCCAGGGCGCTGAGTACCTCAACGAGTTCTGCTTTGCTCCTAGGGCACTGTAGAAAAAGGTGGTCTCTAGTCTCTGGGGCAGTGTGGCAGAACCCACAACAAGAATCCATGTTCGGTTAGCGTTTAGTGAGGTTTTCTCTAGTCAAAATCGCATCGTTCAGTACCAGCCATAAGAAAACTTTGATTTTCAGCGGGGCTTTCGTCCTCCATATGACGCATGACCACTTTGGGGCACATCCCCTAAAATGAATTCAGTTATACATGGAGCGCATGGTGAACATGCCGTTCTTTTCCAGTCCCCAAGATTTTCTGTCTGGGCCCTGAGAGCACCTAATTCCAGTGTTGGTTATGTAGGTTTGAAGTTCCTTGAGCCTAATCTGAGAGTCCGGGTCCAACGATTGTTTAAAGGCTGGTTTCCAGATGCCTCTTTTCCAGGTTGCGGCCACCGTGCAGTGTGATTGAGACGCATGATCGTATAAATTGGGGAATAGAGCTCGAAGTGTGTGATCACCACACCACTTATCTCACCAGAATATGATGAGTCTGCTGTTACCGATAACTGATGTCACACTGCTAATGAAGGGATTGTAGGCCTTAGCTATGCCTCTCCAGAACCAAGAGACACATGGGCCTACCCTGAACTCTAAATTTCTTGTTCCATTCCCATGCAGATATCCCTGAACAAAATCTTACCACTCTTCTCAATTGGGGTGGAAAATTTTCCACCACCATTTACCCAACAGGGCAAGATTCATATCTCGAAGATCAATAATACCTAGTCCTCCGTGTATCTTTTTCATGCATACTTTTTTCCATCTGATAAGGTGGTAACCACCTCTATCTGGGTCTGCCCCTTTCTATGAAAACCATTTTTGAGTCTGGTCAATTCTCTGAATCACCCATCGCGGCATTTCAAAGAAGGACAAATAATAGGTTGGAAGATTTGAGAGGACTGCATTAATGAGCGTAACTCTCACTTCCAATGATAGGGCTTTACCTTTCCACCCTGCTAGATAGTTCTCAACCCGGTCAATGATGGATAGCCAATCGACCTTTTTGAGTTTTCCGGATCTTAGTGGCAACCCAAGGTACTGAATGAGGAAACTCTCGGTGGAACAATTAAAAATCGTAGCATGTTCTAGTGCCTCCTCTGTAGTCATGGCAATGGGGATGAGAGCACTTTTATGGAAGTTAACCCTGAGGCCAGACCAAACCTCAAAACTATATAGAATTCCTTTGAAGACGGTTGTTTTCCCGAGGTTGCCATTTCCAAATAGAAGAGTATCATCTGCATATTGGAGGATTGAGCAACCTTGGCGATTGACTCCCATGGCATCGGTGCGATCCAACCTGCTCTACTGCAGTTAGCCATCATGGACCAAAGTACATCTGCCACGATGGTGAAAGGGAGGGGAGAGAGCAGATCTCCTTGTCTAAGGCCTCGTTTGCAAGAAAATGGGTGGCTCGATACCTCATTCACCAAGATTGTAGTTCTGTTGGTGGTAAGACATGTGTAGACCCATCTGATCCATCTATTCCCAAAACCTCTTCCAGCCAGTGCTTCTAGAAGACAGTCCCATTCAACCGAATCATAAGCTTTCTCAAAATCCAGCTTCAGGGGTAGCTCTTAGCATTCGACATGTGACAATCGTGGATAGTTTCTTCATTCGTGGTCATACTGTCCTAAATACATCATCCTTTAATGATTCCCGTCTGATCGTGACTAATGAGACCATCCATCACCTTTCCCAGTCTGTTAGCGAGCGTCTTGGTAATGATCTTGACAGAGTAGTTAAGGAGACTGATGGGACGGAAGTCTCCCACCTGCCAGGAGTCTTCTTTCTTAGGAATCATCACAACCTCCGTAAAGTTAAATCTGCCTAATTTGAGCTTATGGTTGTAGAAATCAGCAAACAACTTTAGCAAATCGTCTTTGATTTCCTCCCAGAATGTCTGATAGAAGAGTATCAGGAAACCATCTTGACCTGGGGCTTTGTCATTTCCAAGTTGCTAGACTGCCTTCCAGACTTCGTTCTCCATGAAGGGTGCTTCAAGGAATTGCCTCATAAGGTCGAGGTTGCCCGTCAGGACTTGCCAGAATACGTGGTGGAGAGGGACTCTCAAGACCGCTTTGTGTCCAAATAGGAGTTTGAAATGGGATTGGAATGCCATTCTGATATCCTCGTCGCCTTGGATCATTCCCAAGTCCGAGTGGATCGAGTGAATAAGGTTAGATCTATGCCTGACACTGGCTACTCGATGGAAGAATGCTGTGTTCGCGTCTTCCTCTTTGAGCCACGAAATTCTGGACCGCTGCTGCCACTTGATTTCCTCAAGCCTACAGAGTTGGTCCATTTTCTGTCTGAATTGGAGCAACCTATTCCGCTCTTCCTGTAGCAGGTCCCTAGTTTCTTCAAGCTTCTCAAGTTACTTAATACCTTCAAGCAGGGATTCTTTTACCCTCCAAATCAGCGCAAATCTGACCCGGTTCCCTTTCCTGAGCATGCCACTGAGTCTTCTAATTTTCTCACACCATATTGCGGTTGCTTCAGTCCCCTTAGTTGGGCGGGACCAGATCTCGTAGACCATGTGATGGAAGTCTTGGATTTCTAACCATGCTCTCTCGAATCTAAACTTTGGTGATCTCCTGGGTTAAACTTTCCCGGAAGACAAGATAATAGGTACATGATCTGAGGTGGATTTAGGTAATGATTTAGCCGAAGCCAACGGGAACTTGGTCTCCCAGTCAGTGGAGACCAAGATCCTGTCTAGTTTAGCTAAAATGGGCAACGAGTGCATGTTTGACCAGGTGAAAAGCCTATCAGAGATGGAAATGTCAACCAGTTCCAGGTCCGTGATAACCTCATTGAACACTTCCCTATCCGAGTCCCTGGTTCCTCTGCCTCTGTGTTCTGAGGCGAATCTAGTAATGTTAAAATCGCTCCACCACCCAGAGGTGTGGCCAATGAGCCTGCATAGATCTAAGTTCTGTCCAGAAAGCCATCCTAGAAGCAGAAGTATGCGTACCATAAACACAGTAATTGAGTGAGTCTACAGGTCGGCTTCACGTTGGAGCAAGACCGACAGTGAAAATTGCCCGTAGACCTTAGCTAGGCAACAAAACATGTCGGAGTTAAAACCTATAGCAATACCCCCAGATGCCCCTACAGATGGGCACATCCTTCATTCAGAGATTCGATTTCCCCCCAACCTACTCAATCTAGATGGATGTGTAAGTTTGGTCTCTTGAAGACCCACAATGTTAGCTTTCGATTTAGCAATGACCTCCTTAACCATTTTCCGCTTGCCCCGCCTGTCCAGGCCTCTAACGGTCCAGAATAGAATCTCCATTAACTACGTATAAGCAAGGAATCGTGACTCAATTTGGAAGTCGAGTTTGAAATAAGGCTAACCCTATCGTTCTCCCACCCCCTAATCTTATTAAGAAGGAACGCATTCCGATCGGTATCGCCAACCGCAAGACCACAGGTTTTGGATAGACTAAAAATTTCAGTATCAGACATGAAATTAAAAATAGATGCTAAGACGGAACGTGTACCTCTGTCGCTAGTCTTAGCGGATTTAGCAGCTGCCGTAATCTCAAGGTAATCGTCCAGGGACTCCTCAATAGTCCTCTTAATCACTTTCTGTACTCTAAAACCTTTGTCGCAGCGAGTAGGGGCAGGGGCAGTAGGTTGTGTGGGAGGGAAACTGGATGTGACAAAATCAGGAGATATGTCTACTGCCTCGTTAGCGAACTCTTCTGACTCCAAAGATTCCTCATCAGAATAGATGTGATATCCTGATTCTTTATTTTAATTAAATGAAAGGTTTGTGAATTTTACGTGTATTGCACGTACTAATTCATGTGCATTTTCTATAAAAAAAATCATTTATTTTTGTAGCATGAATAAACATTTTTCTATCTCTCTTTTTACTTTTTGAAAGCCTAATTAGATTCTGAAAAGCCTAATTGTTTATTTTTAAGCCCATCCTAATTATTTGATTTTTTTAAATTAGCCCATGGAGTTTTAGCCCACTAATTGAAGGCCTACTAGTTTATTTCTCTTTTAAATAACATGAATTGTAGTGTAGATCATTTTGGTAGACAATTAATTAATTTATCATGTACAATTAGTAGTTAGGGGTGCTACATTTGGCACGTGCATGCACTAGAGTGTGCATTATACACACTTCTACCTAGGCCGGATGGAGTAAAAGGAGAGTGGAGGAGTAGCTTAGTGGATAGGTGGTTACTTGCTCATGGGTGGTTGCTACAACTTCCCAATGTATCCTAGCCATTTATCTACAACCATCTAATGCAATCCTAGCCCTCCATTTCACCCAAAAATTAATATAAATACCCCCTTTGTATGCATACAATACACTAAAAAATTTTGTAAAGAAAAGAAAGGAAGACATACATAAGAGAGTAAAAAGATTGAGAGAGAGTTAGAAAAGATTGAGAGTGTTTAGTTTGTGTGTGTGTTCCATTCTTGGAGGCTGGTCACTTCATCAAGGGTAGAGAGAGGCTGGGGTTCACTAGTGCAAGGAGGAGGAGGCAATTGTGGTGGCTCAACCTAGGAGGAGAAGGATCGCTCGTGTGTTTAAGGAGATTCTAGGAGCTTTTGTAGTGTTTTTCTTCAAATAGGTAGGTGTTTTTCTATACTTCTATTCTTAGACATCATGCTAGGGATTTTTGACATATAAGAATGTTAAAAGAACTATTAAGATAACCACTTGTTGGCTCTAAAAAGAACTTGGTAGATGATTGAGTAAATGCTTGATGAATTGCATGCTATTGGTTATAATTCATGTTTAATGTAGTTAAATTGACTTATTGCTATGAAATTGTGAAATTAGAACCATGTTGATTGTAGGAAAATGCTTATGAATGGTTAGTAGATGAAATTATTAATTTTGTGCTTATTGAACCATTGTAACACTTGTTCAAGGAATGCAACTATGTTTATGAGTATTGTGGATAAAAGAGAGGAAAACAGAAATTAATACTTCTTTAATAAAGTTATAATGCAAAATTTGGTAGAGGATTTGCTAAATTGAAATTTTGCAATTGTAGGCACAGAATGCAAATTAGAGTGAAAAATACATGTTTTAACATCAAAAAAATGTTTTTTAAAGCACTGATTTGTTCATTAAATATAAACTCAGTATTCTGAAAATTTTTATGACTTTATGTGAAGAAGAAACGAAGTTATGAGCTTTTGAAAAATGAAATAATTTTAATAAATAGAGACTCGAAATAAACCTATTTTAATCTAATCCTATATCAGTTAGACACTATGGTTATACTGGTTATAGGGGAGGGCCAGTTGCATTACTGTAGCTATGCAGTATCCCTTGAGTGTGGGTTCGAGTCTCGGCAGAGGCTTCTTACTTTTAAAATTTGATTTTTCCCAATTCCGAGAATTGAACTCAACCCCCAATCAACCTCCCTTTATAACAGTTGGGCATTTTGTCCCTTTTGGCTAGCGCGTGGGGTTGGTTTTGGTGACTGTGCACCTTGGCTGTGTGTGTGGGTTCGAAACTGGTTAAGGCCAAAAAAAATTTTGGAAAAAAAATCATTTTTTTACACTTGATTATTTTTGAGTTTTAAAAATATAATAAATACTGAGAAAAATATTAGAAAATTCCTGAAAATACATAGACTTCATAATTTTTTTTTTCTTTCATATGGACCTTTAAAATGAGAAATAAGAGTAAAAAAAAATTTAAGAGTGAAGAATTCATCTTAGTTTTGATCTTTTTGAAATTCTAAAACAAAGTAATGAATTTTTTGATTATAGAAAGAATTGCAAAGAGATAAATTGAGATTTTTCACTCAAAAGTGTTGAGTAGAATTAAATGAGATTTTGAGTATGCAAGTTGTGCATGGAAGTATGAGACAAAGAGAACTTGTCGAAATGTGCAATTTGTGTGAACAAATATGTTTTTCTTCTATAAATGTGAAAGGAGGACTTAGACTAAAATTTTTAGCTATAACTCTACGTCGACAAAAATAAAAAAATATGGAAAAGAGGATTTTGATATTTTGACCAAGTTTGGGTCGTTGATAATGATTGATGTTGAAAAGACGGTTGTAGGAGTAATGCTAGATTCTAGAATATTGACCTTCAATTATACATAAGGAATAGATACATAGTGAAGATGTGATGAACGTAAGAGAAAAACATGAGTATGAGAGCCATTGGATTGACGGCGTGAGAGTATTCACAGGATATCCCATGATGCGTCATGATTAGGACGTGAATACTACTCTAGAGTACCGTCCCGGTGGCGACGCTTATAGGGTGATCTAATGACTACGGGTGGTGCCATGTCCATGGTAGGAGGGAAATTCACCACAGGATGCCTGTATGATGAGTCATGTGTCAGTGCGTGGGGTTCACTCCAGGGTGCCTAGACGTAGGCTCGTAACTCATAGAACGCCTAGGATACTTACCGCAGTTACAATAGTAGATTAAGTCATAGCGAGGGATCGAGCCCTACAAGATGAAGAACGGTTTAGGGGTTGCCCTCGGACCTATGTAGTATGGGCTACATAGACTCTGAACAAGTGTACATTAGTGTCATATAATGTAAACAACTGCATTAAGGATTAAGTGCACAACACAACACGACATCAATACGATAGTCCCTCTGTAGCTTTGTCTGTGATCAAGTTTGTGGTTTGTTTAAGTATTGAAAATCGTTATACTGTTCGGCATAGTGAGGATGGCTGTGTATAATATTTCGTTGGTTGTAAGCAACTAATGCGCCCACAGTTTTCTATGCAGGATAAAGAGTTTGGCAAGATTAAAGTATGCATGTTGCTTAAAGATTGATTCAAATGTTGTATATTTTTATTCATGTAATTATTGTAAATTGCTTCTGCTGTATAAATGTAAATGTAAATGTAACTTTGATGTAACAAAAGTTTTTATTTCCTTGTAAAATTGTACGAAGAGAAGTGTAAAGATCCTATGGAACCTCGAATTCGGTCTGTTTTGAAATTCGGGGTGTTACAATAGATAAGATCATCTTCGAGATTTAGTCTCTCATCTCGATCATCCTCCTCAATGTGGTTCTCTGATACGGAGTTGGGTACCCTCGAAGAGATGTTAGCTGTCCTAACGATTCCAGGAATGTTTGTGGGACTTGTGTACTTGAGCTGTTGCATCTTATTCAACAAAAAAATGGGCTTTCCCAAAAATGAATTTGCCAACTCCATATTGGACCCCTCAATAGACCCACTGTTACCAATCAGAAGCTCCCCTTGACATGTTTGGGGGACACATGTTGACTTTAGCTGTCTTGGCACAACACTCGAAGAGGGCCACGTGGGTGAGCCACGTGTCCCCTCTTCAATGGCTGGCATATCGAAAGAGGCGAGCAGCTCCGAAAATGACGCTTTCGATGGAAACGATGTGCCACCTTCTTCCGCTCTGTTTCTATCCCTCTCCTATTCCTCTTCCCTAAGATTGCCTCTTTTCTCATTCGAAACCCTCTCCATGGTTTTGATCTCTCCCTTTTTCGTCTTCTTCCCCAAAGTGGCTCCATTTTTCTGGCGCTCCCTTCCCAAAGTTCCCAACTTTTTCATTTCCCTCATTTGGTCTTGCTCGTCTTCTAAAAATCTGCCTTTTTTTCGATTGAGGCCACCTCGTTGGTTTCGGTCGAACTCCCGTCCGTCCTCTTTCCCAAACTAGCGCCCTTTTGCAATTGCTCTCTTTCCAAAGCTACCATATTTGTAACCCCTGTTTCCATTAATTTGTATTCTTAAGTATTTTCCCGTATTTTAAATTAAACTATTCTCTTTTAATTTAATATATTTCTGTGAAGCCCGATATTTGATTATCCAACTATTTTAATATTTGAAATATTTTGGAGCCCAATTTTTATTATAAGCCCAGTAATTTAAATTAAACCCAACGGTCTAATTATTTATTTTGGGCCCAATTCTATATTTAAATAATTAAATTTGTGTTGAGCCCATGGACCATGCCCGTCTTCTATTGGGTCTTGATCCGCTAACCCAAACCCAAACTCAATTATTGACCAGATCCAACAATTAAACCCCTAAAATCCCTCTTCTTTTAATTGATTGCGATAACAAATTTTGTTGCCCTTATTTCTCCTCCACACAATCAGTACATTGAATCCCGTAACCCCTCCCCCTATTATCACTCTACTCATTATTTCTATATTAACTCTATACATTTATTTTAAATTATAATATATCTCACTCTCTCTCTCCCCGTACTCTCTCTCTCCTCCTCTGTTAAAACACAACCAAAAACAAAACCAAACCAAACAAAACAAAACCCATCAGACACCAACCCATCTTCTTCCTCTCCCGCTCTCCCGTCTTCCCCATTTCGAAACCCACAAAACCCATCGACAACACCCCGAGCCGCCGCCATCGCCTCTCCACCTCGGCCCACCTCCTAGCCGCCATCGAACCCTCCACCATCGTCTTCTCGCCATTACCCAAACTTCGAAAACCCACTCCATCTCCTTCCTCCGCCCCATCGCCCGAACCTAATACCCCCATCTCCATTCGCCTCGCCACCCCATTCCCTTCCTCTTCGTCATCACCACAGAACCTGTAACGCCCCGAATCCCAAATACACTGAATTCGAGATGTTCTACAGGATCTTTTCGCTTCCTTTAGTACAATTTTACAAGAAAATTTAAACTTTTCACTTTAAATCAGAGTTTACATCAATATTACATTTACATTGCACAGCGGAAGTAAAATTTTACAACAATGAAAACGAGTATGCAACAACATTGAGTAATCTTTAAGCATTTGTTCCTCTTTATTCTTTATCAAGCCATTTACCTGCATATAAGACTGTGGGTACGTCAGTTTATTCAACCGACGATCATTATACACGGCCATTCTCTTCATGCCGGAAATAGTATAACTTAATTTTCCATATTTAGCAAACACAAACTTGTCACATTTCAAACTAGAGGGACTACCCTATTGATGTCGTGTTGTGATTGTGCACTTAGTCCTTAATGCAGTTATTTATGTTACATGACACTAATGCGCACTTGTTCGGATTCTATGCATCCCATACTACATAGGTCCGAGGGCAAGCCCTTAATCGTTCTTCATCTTTGTAGGGTTCAATCCCTCGTTATGACTTAATCTACTACTGTAACTACGGTAGTGTCTTAGATGTCCTATGATCTACGAGCCCATGTCCAGGCAGCCTGGAGGGGAATCCCACGCACTGACACGACGCATCGAGCAGGCAACCTATGGATAATTCAGCCTCCGCCATGGAACAATGGCACCACCCATAGCCACTCGAACATCCCACGAGCGTCGCCACCGGGACGATAATTCTGGAGTAGTGCCCACGCCATGTCTTGACGCATCAAGCAGGCTGCCTGTGGATCACTCTCACACCGCTAATCCGATGGCCCCCATACTCATGTTTTTCTTCTACTTTTATCACGTCTCCACTATGTACTAATCCTTAATTTTATCAAAAATCATGAACAATAAAATTAAATCTCTAGAGTTAGCCTCTCCACTAAACCAGACTTATTCATTCATTTCAACATGACCAACCTTGGTCTAATTTCATTTCATTTTATTTTCAAATGCCGGGGGAGACTTAGCTACTCTTTTATTTCAATTTTTATCTCACAATTTCCAACTCATAAATACCACATGTTGAGTTCTCATACTCACATGTATATTCTCTTTTCAATTCATGATTTCTAATTTGTTCAAAAAGTCCATAACTGTACATGAATTTCATACACTTTATCAATTATCACATCATATCAAATTTCACATTACTAACAAATATACATACTTCATATTGTTTCTCAAATGAGAATAAATTGCATTATGTCACACTACAAAGTTTCTTTTTGCCAAATCAACTTCTAATCCTTCATTTCACTTATTCTTTTAAGTTATAATTTCACATCAATAAACATATAGAACCATACTTCTATTTATGTATATCTCCAAATCATAGTTTTTTTCATTCAAATAATCCCCAAATCATTTTTATAAAGCCCCTTACATTTTTAGGAGAATAACCATATTTTTTTCATAATTTTTGGACACTTAAAAACCCCAAAAAAATATTTTTTCACTCTTGCCGATAACAAGATTCGAACCCAGCAACCCCAAGAACACAGCCCAGAGCACAGACCACTAGACCGTTCGCGCTAATTGTTATAAACATGGCTGAGAGCATTAAATGCTCTCGGCCCGCTATTTAATTGTTTAAAAAAAAAAACAAACAAAAATAATGTTGCACATGGGACTCGAGCCAGTCACCACAGAGAACACAGCCGCACACAGTGACCACTTGAGCTACATGCTCAGGTTGTCATAGTACAATTTAAAATCTTTTTGAATCAATTGCCACTGTTGTTAAAAACGTCTCGATGTTCAATTAAACTTTGTTTCATATTGCTTTTATAGAAGTTACTGAAAAATTCCAGATTGACTTTCCCTCACATGATTTTCATACCAGTATGCATAAAATAATTTTACCAATAAAAATATATATTTTTTTCCACACAATTCAATGAATTTTACATTATAACTACTATATTTCTCATTTTTGACATTTCTTAGCAATTGGCCTTCTAATCTTTTTATCCACAATTTTCACATTAATTTTCTGTTATTAATCTTTTATTCAACATACAAATCTATATTTGAGTTTATCCATTCCCACGATAACTCAAAAAGATCTCTTCAACACATAAAATAGCATTAACAAAGTACTAACTTTTACATATAATTTGTGATGGTAATAAATGTATTTTCTTCCATCAATCTATGATCATAATCAATTACGCATGCAACTTATAATTTTAACGATAGAATTACATACTATTTCCATGTCAACAATTCAATCAATTAGGGATCATTTTCCAAATTTAATGTGCATTCTTATTAATCATTTTCATGCTTTATTGTTCAATATAATACTAGCATATTCCTAATTAGAAATGAGGAGAATTAACCCACAACTCAAATTAATAATAAAACCACATACAAGTTAATCATAACATTCCGATCCATTCATATACTAACTTCCCAATTAAAGTGTATTCTTATTAATATTTTTCATGCATCATTTTGATAATTAAATCTAGCATGGATCCCTATATTAGAAATAGGAAAAGTTACCCACCTTGTATGGAGAGAACAAACACAATTAGCAACAAAAGTCCTTTGCGATGAGATGCACCTCCTCCTAGATGATGCACGCACAAGCTCCACAAGCACCAACCGAGCTCCTCTCCTTGGAATGACCGGCCTTCTTCTCCTTGTTTGAATGCAACACAATCCCACACAATTCTCTCAATCTTTTTAACTCACAACTTACTACTAAATAATGCTATTAGACTATAGGTTTGGAAGGATATAATTTGCATAAGAATACTAGCCATGGGAGGGGGTATTTATACTAAAAATCAAATAGAATGGAGGGCTAGGATTAACTAGTTGGTTGTAGGATGGAAGGCCAAGATGAAAGTAGCAGTTACAAAAACTACCCACAACCAAATAACCACCAAGCCATGACTACCACTCAAATTTTGAGTTTTCCCTCCAAAGATCACTACCGGCCTAGCACTTTTGTGCATGTTGCACGTGTACGTGCAATACACGTGCATGCCACTTGATCCAAAAAGTTGTACATTAAATTTTGTACAAAAATAAAATAGTATTAAAATTGTCTTCTACAAGACAAGTTAAATAAAAAAAAATAGATTAATCCATGGGCTTTAGTTTTGGGCCAAAATAGTTATTTTAAAATAAAATAAATAAATTACATTTTGGGCTTTAAGAAAAAGGCCTTTTAATTAAAATAAGGCTTTTGTATAAAAATAATTTGAAAACACATATTTAAATATTTATACACTTCATAATAAAAATAATCATAAGATTTAATTCAACCGAAATATTGCACGTGCACACTACGTGCAAAATAAAATAATTTTTCATTAATTGAAAAATCAGGGCATTACAGAACCATCTTCGCTTCATCACCATCATCGTCTTCGCCCCAACACCGCCGAACCCAACTCCGAAAACCCATCTTCTTCAACCTCGCACCTCGCCGACATTATCATCGCCAGTCACCACCCTCATTGCCTCGTCATCTCCTCGCTGCGTCGGCCTCAACCCCCTCATCCTCTGTCACGTCGTCACACACCCCGAACCCAACTCCCCTGTTTCGAACCCAGAGTAGAGTCGCCGCCGCGCGACGAGTTCCCTTTCGACGTCGCAAGCCCCGCCTCTTCACCGTCGAAGCCATCACCAGCCTGCGCCATTGTCCCGCCCTCTTTCCCGCTCACTGCCGAAGTGAGGAAGAAGACGAACAGCCATTGGCTCGTTTGGCTGTTTCGTGTTCACCCGCAGCGGATCCCACTTCCGCCGTCCCCTGTTCGGCCGAATCCAGTGCGGGGACGCGATCTGATTGGGCGAGATCTGCTGTTTGCTGTTTTGCCGTGCCAGATCGAAAGTCGCTGTTTGCTGCTCGGGGGAGATCTGGTGTGGGAAAATTCGATCTACTGTGGATTTTTGCACGTGCTTCACACGTGCTTTTGGGAGACGTCGCTCGGAAATTTTCGATCTCGATTTCTTCAACAATCGAATTTATTCGTCTTCAATCAAGGCGAGTATCTCTTATACAATTTTATTTATTTTAGTACAAGCCCTTGTAAAAATACCGCAAGTATATTATTTTTGACTTCAATTCACATTTATAAGTCGAATTAATACCCGTTTCCATACCTAATCCGTCGATCTGTATTCACATGTGATCGTGAATACTTTGTTCTCATATGCATGATACGAACACAAAAATAAATACAAACATATGTACTTTTAGGGGTTATACACATTGGTGTGAATGACTGTTTTGCCCTTGATAATAATTTAAGTGTTGTATATTATCCCTTAATTTTGATTTAGTTTTATACATGTGATCACTCACTTTGTAGTTGCAATATTATTTTATACGATCCTAAAATATTATGGACCCATCTATGTAATAATAAATTATACCCAAATATGACATCAAAACTACATGTTTCACATCTCATTACTTAGAACATATTGCATGCAAAATTCCTTGTTGTTCCCTGTCCATATCGTGACATCATTCTCATTGCATTATGATCATGTTAACAAAATTAATAAAAATAACAAGCCGGGGTTTAAGGGAAAGATTTAAGTAGTGGACAATATAGAAGAGCGTACTCGGATGGGAGCTCGTGGTTTCCCGATGCAAGTTGCAAGTTACAAGTTGCAAGTTTGCGAATGATATGTTTATATGTTTCACGCTATATATTTACACTATGTTTGACTCGATATGTTTGCACGTTTCTCGATACAATATTGAATGACATGTTTTCCCGAGTACGTGACCTATAAAATCCACCACTAAATCTAAACGAAACTGATTGTAAGTAGCAACTATGTAGTAAAAAGATGGATGCATGAAGTGCTACCTAGATAGGATCAAACATTAGACATAAGATTAACACGTGCACTTGCATGATCCAATTATATGTTACATGTTCATGTTGACTTGATACTTGTTTACTTGTTTTACACGCCACTTGTTTCATATTGACTTGTTCATACCATGTTTACTTATTGCATTTCCCTTACTCTTGATTCCTTGTTCTTTTCCTGTTTTCTTTTGTTTTATTTTTTCATGTTTCCCTTAGCTTGTACCCCCTTGCGGCCCGTAACTTTTATTAACGGGTCTCCTTGTTTCCCTTTTCTTTTCTTTTTGTTGTAATATACTTTCAGGCCCAAACGGAGAATTACTAGAAGGTGTCGCTGACCAAGTGTTCTAGTTTAATATTATCATGTTATAACCTAGTTTGTGTTTTACTTCATTAAACTCTTTAATGTAATTCGGGCTTGTTTGACCCGTAACTATTGTATTTCCTAGTTGTTGGTTATTTATGGACTATGTCACGAACTTTCATTATTACATTGTGATTTACATGCCTGCGTAAATTGTTTTATTATCTTGTTATTGAGTTTACTTGTACAGCTCATGAATGGTGCGTTTGCATCATTCGCTGGGCCTTAGTCTCGCATCGTATTCTCGTATTTTGGGAAGCGGGACGTGACAATATTTTTCCCTTTTGGTGAACAGCTCTGTCTGTTGGTTAAGTTGGGGGTCAATTACTCCCCTCGAGGCTTCTCCTCAGTAGCTGGTAGGGGTTGACTTCCGCTTTAAGCGTTCTGTTTGATGGAGGTTCCAAGGCTGGGCAGTGGGTCTGCAGAACTTACCTTTTTTGGGTAAAGCTTGTCACGCCCCGCTTCCCAAAATACGGAAATACGAGCATGTGACTGAGGCCCAGCGAATGATGCGAATACACCATTCATAAGATGTACAGGTAACTCAACAATAAGATAACAACAAAATCACGCAGGTATGTAAAATCACAATAAGATAACAAAAAGTACATGATATAGTCCATAACATAACCAACAGCTAGAAATACAAAGTAGTTACGGGTCAAACATGCCCGGATTACAATAGAGAGTAGCATGAAATAAAACATGAACTAAGCAACATGAAAATAAACAAGACTAAAACACTTGATCAGCAGCACCTTCGGGTAACTCTCCATTCGGGCCTACGAGTACATGATTACAAAAAAAAGAAACAAGAAGATACCCGTTAATGCAAGTCACAGGTCGCAAGTGGTACAAGCTAATGGGACAAGCATAAAAACAAAACCAGAAGCAGAAAAAAGAACAAGGAACCAAGAATCAGGTAATAGGAGAAATACAACATGTAAATAGGATCATGAACGAGACATCACGAAAACAAGAGGTATGTAAACAAATAATCAAGTAAACAAGTCAACGTGAACATGTACATGTAATTGGATCATGCAAGTGTACGTGTTAATCTTATGTCTTTTATTAATTCTATCTAGGTAGCACTTTATGCATCCATACTTTTACTACATGGTTGCTACATACAATCAGTTACATTTAGACCTAGTGGTAGATTCTATAGGTCACGTACTCGGAAAAAATATGTCAATTGTATCTTGTTCGAGATATGTGCAAACTTGTAACGTGAAATATGTAGAGTGTAAACTTGTAGCGTGAAACATGTAAACTTGTAATGCGCAAACTTGCAACTTGCATCCGGAAACCACGAGCTCCTGTCCGAGTACGCTCTTCTATATTTTCCACTACTAGATCTTTTCCCTTATACCTCGACTTGTTACTTTTATAAATTTTAATCAACAATAACTAGATATCGTATTTAAACTACTATCACGGGTAAAATATTCATACACATAATCATGTATAATCCTAAGAGTATATATGTGTGTATCAATCGTGTTCATGTAATGCATGTGGCAATAAAGTATTCACGATCATATGCAAATACGGGATCGATGAATTATGTATAGCAACAAATTTTAATTCGACCGAAGAATACGAATTAGAGTTAAAGAATATATATACTTGCGGTATTTTGCAAAGAAAGCTTGTACGAAAACAAACGGATTGTCAAGAGGATACTTGCCTGATAACCGAAGACGATGATATCGAATACCAGAATACCGAGATCGGAATCCCGGGCAGCGAAGTATGCGCAAGATATGTGGCAGCAACAACAGCAAACAGCAACCAAATAATCCAAACAGCAACAAAATAATCTAATCCCTTCTCCAAAATAGCAAACACACAACCCAATCCACTTCACAACACCAAACACCAATTCACGATCGGACCTCCCACATAAACACCAAACAACAAATCAAAGCACACACGAACAGCAAAACACCAACAACAACCAAACCCTTCACAAACACCAAACACCGAGTACCGGATCCCCTATTCTCCCAAACAGCAAACACCTTAAAGATCCCACTGTTCTTCTTCTCAACTTTGAGAGAGAGAGAGAGAGAGAGAGATCAGGAGAAAGAGTGATGGAGAGTGGGCGAAGAGATGAAGACGGCAGACAGGGCGAGAGTGGGTTGGTGGAGGCGCTCGACAGTGGCAACGACAGGGTTGAGGTTGGCAGAGGCGAGCGATGCTCGGGCTTGAGCCGAGGAGGAAGATGGACGGGGTTCTCTGTGCTTCTTCTTCACGTCGACAGAGAGAGGGAGATGGTGGGAGAGTGGGTGGCGACTGCGGTGCGGCATTGACACTGCCGCTTGGAAGCGATGCAGCGACCAAGGGAAATGGCAGCATCGAGCGCTATGTATTCGCTCGAAACAGAGGAGACGAGCGAAGGGGTGTTGCGGGGTCGACTGGAGGCTTTGACTGAGGTGGTGGTGCCGACGGGGAGGGTGAGAGGAGGGAAGACAAGGCGAGCACTAGGGACTTGTGGCGCTATGAGGTTGAAGGTGCACAGGGGAGAGCGAGAGGGTGGAGCTCGAGCGGAGAGGGCAACGACGGAGACTGTGGAGCTTAAGGGAGGCTCGAGCAGCATTGACGAGAAGGAGTGGTCGAGCTGGAGGCTCAAGAGTAAGCGGCGCGTCGACAGAGGCGAGGCGAGGCGAGGCGAGGGGATGACGACTGGGTTGAGGGCGACTCGACGGGGGTGTTTAGAGGTAGGGGATGACGAGGAGGTTGTGGCGACGACAATGGGGGGGGTGATGTCTAGGCTGGAGGTGGAGTGGTGAGGCGAGCGGAGAAGAGCTGGAGGATCGGCAATGGGGAAAATGGGTCTCTGTTTGGTTTTGTTTCGAATCAGAAGGGGGAGAGAAGAAGACAGGGAGAGAGAGAGAATAGGGAGGGGGATTTATAAAATAGAATATAATAAATATATTAAATATGGTATATAATAATGGGGAGTTATGTGTGATAGTGGGGGGAGGTGAAGAGTTGACTGTTGAGAACGTGAGAGAAGTGTGCGGGTGGGTTAGAAAAAGTGGGGGTTATGGAATAAGAAGAGTGGGGGGTTATGAGGGGATTTGTATACAATCCCATAGGATTGAGCCTATAGAAATATATATGAGTACTGGGTTGGATTTGGGCTTGGTTTATGAGCTCAAAGCAATTTAATCTACTAGTTATAGGATTGAGCTTCAAAACATTTAAATAATAAAATAGTTGAATAATTAAATATTGGGCTTCATAAAAGTAGCTTTGTATAATATAATCAATTAAGAAAAAAATAGATACAAGATACTAAGAATTTAAAATACGGAAAAATACTTGAAAAAAAATACATATTAACGGGAACAGGGGTTACAAAGCTGTTGGACCACTAGTGGGTGACCCTCTTGACGTTGAATTTTTGGGTGAGGCCTTTGTTTTGACCGCCGCTGCGAGTCGGAGTTCTCTGGGGTTCAGGGTTCGCCGTTGCCTGACCTTGGCGCCCTCCCTACCTCTAGCAACTCTGATGACTTCACGGTGCGCACGCTCAATTTCGTGGGCTCCGTCCAGGGTGAGGTCCCACTCTGGAGAGACCACCTGCTTGTAGGAGCAGCCATCTCTGAGTGCGGCAGTAGGGGATGATAGAACTAGGGGCTCCACCATCTCCGGCTCCTCTTGCTTATCCAAAATAAATCTGATGAGGTTTGACTCTTCGAATGAAAACACCTTTGCAAATCAGGGCATTAGCGTGATATCAGGGCTTCAGATTAAGATCCTGGCGGATACAATCTCCGACCGCCTCACTGTCTTATCGTCTATGTCTTCGACGGTTCCAAACTACGATATGATCTCTTGGAGAGCTTCTTTTTTTCAGAAGTGCAACGGTACATTGTGGATCCAAATCCAAAATTGTTTCCCTTTCTGCAGTTTAGCTCCAAATCTTAGCGACCACGAGAAGAATTCCATCTTAAAGTGCCCAAAATCCACTATGCCCATGGCTGTTATCTCAGTCATCTTCTCCGGCGAGAGGAATGACACTAGGAACTGGAGGTAACACATCTTTTTAGCAACCCAATCTCTGTGAGCTCTCATCGGCCATTTTGCGTTCAGAGCTTGGAGTAGATGGTTCTCCAATGGGCACCCTGCTGTCACTTTAGCAATGGCACACTATTGGCGAAGCCAATTCTCTTCACTTTTGACTGTCTCTAGGTTGTTTACCAGTCGGATGAGCGTGGGGTTGTCTGGTGACCGGCCTCTTCTAACAGGCCGTTCGTCATCGTTGTTGGATGCCTTAACGTTTGTACAAACGTAGGACATATGCTCCCATTTCATACACTTTAAGCAGCGTATCTCTTTCGTACAATCCTGTCGGAGGTGCCCCAGATCACCGCAATTGAAACATGACACTGGTTTGCATTTCCCTTTTTTTTTCTTCTTTCTGAGCTCTAGTTTATTTGAGGGGGAAATGTTGTTTCTTTTCTTTGTTTTACTTTGGACTTCACTCCATGGCTCCTCCTTCCTCATATCCCTACTCCACACTGTTGTGCCCTCCATGTTAGCCACATTCTGCGGACCCCTTTCTTGGGCCCACTCGACAGTAGGTTTAACTGGGAGTTGAGCCACCTCTGTTTGCAGTGGGGACGAGGGGGGGGGGGGGGTTGAGAGTGGGTTGTTTGGGAATTTGGGTGGTGGGTGAGGTGTGGTGTTCTTGGACAATAGTAAGTTTAGCATTCCAATTCTGAGGTGGGGGGTTAGGGGAGACTGTGAAAGGTGTGTTGGGCATTGTGGTTGTATCTGTGAGCTGTGGCTAAGGTGGTGGTGTTTGGAGGGGGCTGGAGACCCTTGTGCCATGACTGGTGGTGGGAGGTATGGTGATAATGCTCTTGAGCTTTTTCTTTCCACTGATACATTGTATGATGATACCGCTGATCACTTCTCTGCCCATAGTGGTGGCGATGGTCCTTTGGGGGGCTCTTTTATGCTCGAACGAGCCAGTAGGAGGGCCCCCTCTGTGGGCCCGTCCTCTATGGGGAGGAGATGCGTGGCGATGATGACTAATCCCTTGTCCATACCGACGCTGATGCACACTCCGGTGTGCACGCTCGAGGGATTGATGTCTGAGCCTCCTTTCTTCTACATTGTTACCATTGGGTAGGGGAAGGGGAGCAGGGTGGGGCTCTGTTCGGTGATTGTTTTTGTTTTCAGGTATGCCTTGCAGAGAGACAGGGGGTAGGGGAGTGGCAGTGTGGGCAGGGCCGGCCCTAAGTTCCCCGGAGGCCCAAGGCGAAAGGCCCAAATAATTATTTTTAGGGGCCCCTAATTACAATATATATTTTTTACACGCAAAATATGTCTCTATATTTACAAGAAAAATACAAATTTGGGAGCCCCTAAAAGTGCAAAAAAATCGGGGGCTTGAGGCGGCTACCTCACCGGCCTCAAGGCGGGGGCTGGTCCTGGGTGTGGGTGTTCTGTTGATTGATAGGGGGAGGTGGAGGGGTAATCTGCTGGTCAGGGTTGGGAGCGTGGTGACGTAGTGTCTCATTGGGCCCGCAACCGCTCATTTCTACCTCCGACAGTATCGTAGTAGAGGTGAGGTTGTAAGGGAGCAAATGTGGCTTAGAGAACTTATGTGGTTAGAAAGGTTGTGGGTGACTGTGTGGTAGATGAAAGGGCTGGAAAGGTGATGGAGGAAGTTGTGTAGGAGGTGGGGGAGGAGGATAGGTGGAGGAGGTTGTTTAGGAGGTGGAGGAGGAAGAACGAAGTGGGAGCGGCCATTAACAGTGAAAGTTATTAAACATATATATGCTATATGGTAACCAGAGTAAATCGTAGTTAGCCAGAAGTGAAAGTTATTAAACATATATATGCTATATGGTAACCAGAGTAACTCGTAGTTAGCCAGAAGTGAAAGTTGGTGCACATGCATGATACATTCGCAAGCTCCATAAACGAAAACTACGTTACATGCAATGCACGTGTATCAGAACATACATTCCCTCCCATTGTTAATAGAATCCTATCATTTGCATCCTCGCATTTTGTGGAGTTACAATTTAAATATCAATTTTAAAGAAAAACAAAATCACTCTGTTAATAGCAGTGTGCTCTTCTCTAGCTCTGCATCTCCTCATCATCATCCTCCTCCTCCTCCCAGAGCCCAACAGCCCTCACAAACCCAACCGACGCAGCAACCACCACCGCTGCAAACAGTGGAGGAACGACAAGGTCGGTCTTCGATCCCTGGAACAACAGCGCCGGCACGCACACCACCTCCCCTGCAGGTCCATCCAGTGGCAGCCTCACAGACCCAACTGTAGTCTTGCATACATCTGAAAAGGGTGAGGGCGGCGACACTGCCCACGTGAAAGCGAGCTCGGGAGCGAAAGAAGCGAGTGCAACTGTGGCAGTCACAAGCGCCGTCCATGTTGTCACATAGACGAGGAGCGGGTGGCGCTGGAGTAGCGTGTCCCGGGATCCATTGAGGAATGAGAGTGGTGGCATTTTGCTATGTTAATAGTGATACAGAGAGAGAGAGAGAGAGAGAGAGAGAGAGAGAGATGCAAGCATGTATATAACAGATAAATGTAATGGCTATTGACTGAGCATAAAGATAATAGAAGAATTTGGGAGTTGATTAGGTTGACCTGAGGCACCAAAATGCATATATAAGTGATGGTAAAGAGAATGGAACAACTCCTCCTAATTTGCTGAAGTAATCAAGTGAGGTAAAGAACGATGACCCAATTAGACGTTGCCTTTGGATTAGTTGAAGATAAAAGAATGTTAAGAGCATCCACAGTCGTTGAAGCCAAATTTTGGGTAAATAGCAATTGAGAAATAGAAAAAAGAAAATGTTGCTGCAGTCGTTCAAAGCTATTTTCGATTGGTCGTTTGTTTTTGTTTAAACGACGGAAGATTATCTACCGTTAATTTGATCGCACGGTTCATTATTCTCCGTCCCTTTTAATTTTTTTTTTTTTTAATAAAAAAGCTCATAGACGGTTCAATATACACCGTTATTTTCATCGCACGATTCATTATATTCCGTCCGTTCTTAAAAAAAAAAATTTTAAAAAAAAAACCACAGACGGTTCATATTGAACCGTTAATTACATCAAACGGTTGATTATCAACCGTCCCTAGCTTAATTATGAACGAATCCACTGATTATCATTAGTTATCCCACATTATGAACCCACAATATGAACCCACATTTAGGACCCACATTATGAACCGAAGATCAAGTCAAACGGTTAATTGTGAACCGTTCATTAGTTTTAATTTTTTTTTTTTTTAAAATCCCACAGACGGTTCATTATGAACCGTTAATTACATCGCACGGTGTTTTATATACCGTCCCTGTTTAAAAAAAATTAAAAAAAAAAAAAACGCACAGACGGTTAAATATGCACCGTCATTTTGATCGGACGGTTGATTATCTACCGTCTGTTAATTTTTTATTTTTTATTTTTTTTTCAAAAACTGGTTAATCATTGGCTAGCATACTTTCTGTACGAGACGGACTATTATTTGCCGTTAATTAGATCGGACGGATTATAATCTTCCGTGAGCTATATTTTCCATTTGGCCAGATCGATGGCTATATTTGGCAACGAACTGTTCATCGTATACCCAAATTTTGGGTATTTGGACGACGACTGCAGTTCGTTTTTTTCCCATTTTTCCAAATTTTGGGTATTTAGCCCACGACTGTGGATGCTCTAATCGACTAAAACCCATTAGCCGGTGGGGCCCACAAAGATCATTAGCCACTGAGTAATTAGCACTGCTCTTTGCTTCTCAAGAAACACGATGAAGTTTTGTTTTCTTTCCTCTCTTCTTTTCGAATAAGCAAAAAAAATTGAGTTGGGCTAAACTGTCATGTAATGATTGCCGTAATTTTGTTTCCGTAATTCTGAGTTGGGCTCAACTGTCATGTAAAGTTTTTTTTTTTTTTTTTTTTTTCCTCCGTCACCAACAGTCGTCACCATTTTTCTCCCTTGAGGTATAGTGAGGACAATCTCAAATATATCAATTAAGCTGTGCTTGGCCAACAATCTGAATGTGTCCTTAAGACTGATGAAACTCCCCCAGCCCTGTCCAGGGATTAGCAATTTCTGAATCTCAGCAACAACTGAAGGTGATTAACTAAAAAAAGTGTTGGTGCCGAAGGGAATCAACCAAAGGTTGATCAAGTACTGTTAAAAACTAACCTTTGCAAAAATGCTATAAGCAGAATTTCAATGCAAAAATTGTTGGGTTTATGTCTTCCATACTATACTGAATACGAAGACGATGAGACGATAGAGGGATAGAGACGATAGAGGGATAGAGTGAAAGCAAGAAGAAACCGCAACAACAATAGCAACAAGAGCAGTTGCGGTCGACCGGCTTGAGGGACGGTCGACTATACAGGGTTTCCCGCAAGGGGGACGGTCGACCGCACATTGGGGTCGGTCGACCGAGTGCGGCTGATGCAGACTTCGGATGCGGGTCTGAAAGACTTCGCTGAAACCCAAACTTGCTCTTCTGGCTCTTATCGTAGGGTTATCACTTATGTAATATCCAATGACTATTGTATCAAGATATCAAACTACGGTTTCTCTAGGTCTCTATATATTTGTTATTATTGGCCTCCATTAAGAGCCAAGAGAGGGTACTTCATTGAAGACGGAGTTTGATAGATTTTCCAATTGTAAACAACTAGTACTTACTTGTGAGGCCTGAGAGAGGGTCATGATGAGAATTGTAACATTCTTGTATTTTCTCTAATTGAATAACATCTCGGGTTTCTTCTCCTCCAGATTAAGGTGAAAGTCCCAACCGGGACAAACTTGTATTTACTTTGGTGTGTTTGGTATGATTTAGTATGTGCTTGGTAATTTGTATTGATTGCATCGTATAACTCAACAAGATCCTCGAAAGAGAAGAGTTCCGCTAATTTCCTAACAAGTGGTGTCGTTGTACTGCTCGTTCCCTAACAATTGGTATCAAAGCATTCAAGTTTGTGGGAGTTCCTTGGAGAAGATGGCAGATCAGATCACGAAGATCAAACTGTTCAAAGGTAAGAACAACTTTGATCTCTTGAAGGAGGACATGCATGAAGCATCAGTTCAACAGGACTTGGATATAGTCCTAGAAGGAGATAAAAGGAGATCATTCGGCACAAAGCAGGATAATTGGGAGAAGATTTCTTCAGAAACATTGGATTTAATCCGGATGTCATCAACAAGTGAATTCAGGTATAGGAGAAGCGTGGCGAGTCTTTGGGCAAGACTCGGAACTGACAAATCAGGATCATCATTATAGGATCGGATGTACCAGAAAAGAAAGTTGTGGGGTTACTCAATGAAGGAAAGTATCGCTCATCTAGATCATACAATGGAGTTCAATATGAAGTTGTTTGAACTAAGGGCGTTCAACTCAGATGATCTAAAAGTTTCTAACTCGATATATTCACCACCAAATCCATCCAACATGATAACCGTGCTAGGCGAGAAATCTACCAAGGTGAAGTTTTCTGTAGCAGGTATGATCAAGGGGTTAGAGAAGGATGCACTTAGAAAAGAGAATCGAAAATCGGCGTCAACTTCTGTGAGTCACTTAGAGGTGGATTGTACTTCGAATGGAAGAGAAAGTGTATGTATGGGTAAGGTCCGTGATCACCAGTGCAAAACATAAGAGACTATTGCAAGTGGTTGAGTTAGAGGGGCGCCAAATTCACCACCAGTGAATCAGGTGATGGCTTATACAATGCTTTTATTTTATGTTCTTTAGATGTGAAATCTGGTTGTTTTTTTTATTTAGTTAGTTTTTCTCAAGTTTGCTCCAACAGGGAGATGGTTTCTACTTACAAGTTTGCATCATGTCATTGTGTGAGAACGAAGATTGATAAAATTTGTGAAGTAAGGGGTGAGAGAACAGTAAATTCGAAGATGGTAGACGGAAGGGTACACACACTAGAGGAGGGCATGTATATTTCTTTGATGAAACAGGGCCTTTTATCCATAAGAACTCTTGAAGCTGTGGACTGCAGGTACACAGATCCTAGTGTAGTTTGATTAGTATGGGAAAGTTATCGTAAGGAGATGAAGGGTGAGAGGGGAATTGAAAAGAGTCATCACAATCTCTACCATCTTTGTGGGAACAGGAAACCTTGGCCAAGTGGTTTGAAGCTCATTGTTCCTAAAGTATTATCTAGTTTGCCGTCACTAGAATCATCCGAGCGAGACTGCGACGTTCGAATATCGTCAGAAGGTGGAGAGAGAATTGTGGTAGGTGGAGTTCGTGTGGAAGGTGGCACCTCCATGATAACATCTACTAGGGTGTGACCTTGAGGGGGGCATACAACATGGAAAAATAGGTGGAGCTAGATTCAACTAGCAGAAAAAGCCACATAACCGATTTGTTTACAAGAAGAGAATAAAAGAGTCTAGAAGATTTTAAATCATAGAGATGTGGATTCAATTGCAATCTAAGGTAGAAATTGTTGGGTTTATGTCTTGCATACTATGTTGGAAACGAAGGCGATGAGACTATGGAGGGATCAAGACGATTGGAGACAGAGTGAAAACAAGAGAAAACAACAGCAACAACAACAACATGAGTAGCTGTGGTCGATCGGCTTGAGGGACGGTCGACCGCCCGATTGTACAGGGTTTTTCCGCGAGGGGACAGTCGACCGTACCTTGGGGTCGGTCGACCAAGTGTGGCTGATGCAGACTTCGGGTGCGGATCTGAGTGACTTTGCTGAAACCCAAACTTTCTCTTCAATTTAGATCGTGTGGCTCTCATCGTAGGGTTATCACTTCTGTAATACCCAATGGCTATTGTATCAAGATATCAAACTAAGGTTTTTCTAGATTTCTGTATATTGTTGTTATTGGCCTCCATTGAGAGCCAAGAAAGAGAGAGAGAGAGTACTTCATTGAAGATGAAGTTTGTTAGGTTATCCAATTAACAATTAGTACTTACTAGTGAGGCTTGAGAGAGGGTCGTAGAGAGAATTGTAACATTCTTGTATATTCTCTAGTTGAATAACATCACGGATTTCTTCTCCCTCGGATTAAGGTGAAAGCCCCAAGCAGGACAAACTTGTTTGTGCTTTGGTGTGTTTGGTATGATCTCGTATGTTTGGTAGTTTGTGTTGATTACATCATATAACTCAACAAGATCCTCGAAAGGGAAGAGTTCCATTAATTCCTTAACAAGTGGTGTCGTTGTACTGCTTGTTTCCCTAACAAAAATGCTATTAGCGGAATTTCAATTTGTAAACCCAAAAGGCAACGAGGTTTAGGGGTACTTGACTTGCAGGTGTTCAACAACTCGCTCCTTATGAAATTTTGGTGGAAAATCATAAATGATCCAGAAGAACTTCCAGCCTCTACACTCAGAATTCTCTATTTCAACCAGTTTATCAGCTGCTTCCCACAGCCTAGGAATTCTTCGTATTTCTGGAAATGCTTGTATCAGGTAAAAGAATTTTTTATGCAATCTGTTTCTTGGTATCTTAGGGATAGTACATCTATCCTGTTCTGGGAGGATAATTAGCTTAATAGGAGAAGTAACAAGTACTAAGAGCTTGGAACACCAGAGCCCAAATCTTAACTCAAAGCAGATGGGTAGGGGGAATTTGTATGTAGAGATTAAACTTGCAAAGGCTTACTAAGGAGAACTAAAGAGAGGAGAAGATCAGCTTCCTACAGTCCCTAGGAACCACGTTCCCTGTTGATGGAAAAGACTTTGCCACTTGAAAGCTTACAACTTCAGGCATCTTCAAGGTGAAGTCTGCCGACAACTTCTTCACCAATGGTGGACTTTCCTCTCCAATCTTCAAGGCCATTTGAAGACTATTGTGCCACTCAAATGCAAGTCCTTCATATGGATGCTGAGTTGGAATAGATTGAATACCAAAGATTTTCTTGCAAGGAAGGGTTGCGAAGGGGACTCTTCCTGCAACTTCAGTGTCTCTACTGAGGAAACTGCATATCATATCTTCTTTGCATGCTCATTAGCACTGGAAGTGTGGTTATATTTTCAAAATCATTTTCACATCTTCACATTGCCACCTTCACTGCATGAGGTTTTTCACTCATGGTGTTTTGCACTCACCCACTTAGCTCAAGTTTAGTGTTTATGCACTATTGTAGTGTGTTGGAGTCTTTGGTTGGAGAGAAATGCTAGAACTTTTCATGCTAAGATTAGTGCTCCATATGTAGTTATACGAGATGTAATATTCTGGTTTTTTCATTGGTTTACTACGGCAAAACCAAGCAAGAAGAAGGCCGAGATGGAGTAGGGGCTACAACTGAGTGGAGCTAGAGCTGAAATGGTGCAAGGAATGAGGGGGCTGACATATGATTTGATTGTTCTCAGCAGTGGTCACTATGGGGACTACATCTTCATGTAATTGGATTATGCTTTCTTCCTAGTACTTGTGTTTTTTCTTGGCAGAGGGGCTTGATTTTTGAGTTTGGCCTTTGTAACTGGTTGTTATATGAAACTATGGTAACATACTTATTTTGGTTTTGGTTGGGAGGGGGTGGGCTAGTTTTTGCCTAGAAAGTCTCTTTGTACAGTGTAGATGTGTATCGATTCATCGTTAGGGCTAGCATAGGTGTATGACAATAGTCTTCAACCCTCTCTACGCTCTAAAAGGGAATCTATCTATTATATCATGTTTTTGCTTTCTTCATCTTCTAACTAAGTGTGACAATTGGCCCCAAACCCAACCCAGGTCCACCTAGGTCCAACCTGATAATTAGCGGGCTTGGGCTAATAATTCTTATTTCGGGTCGGGCTCATGCTCAATTTTTTAGGCCCGATGAAAATTAGGGCTGGGCTCAGGCCCAAGTGTTTAGACCCGATGGGCCCAGATCATATTTTTATATGTGCATGTCTATATTTTTGTATACATCATGCATATTTATGTCTAATTTTTTTAAGAGTATTAATATCATGTAAGTTAAAATGAGTGTTAAAGTTTATAGATAGAGAAATTATGCCTTGTATATAAAACTAAATGAAAATAAACAAATTAGATGTGAATTATTCAAAAGTTTATAGTATTCCTATTATTGTTATTTTTTTATCGTATATTATTCTTGATACAGTTTTATTTTATGGGAAAGTTACACATTAGAACATGCATATGTAGTTCATGCATAGGCCCAAACCTATTTTCGGGCCTAATTTGGGCCCGAGCTCGGCCCTAATTTTTTAAGCCCGAAGAATAGTCGGGTCGGGTTCAAGCCTGTGTTTTCAACTTCGGGCTCAGGCCCGGGCCTGGGTCCGACCCAAACCCGGCCCGTTGCAAGCCTTATTTCTAACTCACCCCCAATCAACAAACTATTATGTAATAAACTACTACTACTATATATATATAATAAAACAAAAGACAATTTGAAAAAAAGCTATCAAGTGGTTCCCCTTCAATTGAAACAAAATCAACGGTTCAGATTCATCCTCCCAAAACATATTTTTCCTCCAAAAAGTCCTCCCCCCACCCCAACCAATGTTTTCCCCTAAAACTAAAAAAAACTCATTACTTTATAACTATCTCTCTTTTCTCTCTTCATTTTTTCATATTTCTCTCTCTTTCTATTTACTCAGAAATTTAGATTATGTGTGGTGAATCTGACCTAATCACAAAGTTTCAGAATTTTTGGTTTCTATTTGTGTGGTTTTCTCACGTATCTTGTTTTGTATATATATATATATATATATACATGTATATGTATGAAGAATAATGTGATTAGGTCTATATGAATAGTGTATTGAGAAATATTGTATTATTTTTTATGTTAGATATGGAGTTTGATGAAGGAAAATCCATTGTCGGCGATAATTTTGTGTCTACACAAGGAGGTGAATCTCGACCGTAAGTTGACGAGCACCTCAAATGAGAGATATATATGATGTTTCGCCCTTTAGAGTAAGCAGATAAATTTTATAAGTTATGCTAGATGTGCAAATTTTTAAATGTGTAAGGGTTGGAATAAATTAAAGGGGGAATCGGTAGTGGATTAAAGCCGGGGCGTCACTAGTCAGCCTAATGATGCTGGACGGAAAACTACTTTTAAAACGGGTTGCAAAGCTTATGTTCGTGTAAAACTAATACATGGGTATGTTTATTCATTTCAAGAACTACACAATCACGAATTTACTTCACCCGGTAGAAAACATTTGTTGTCTCAAAATTGTAGTGTGTCGAAATCCGATAAAAGAATATTGGATCAACTTTCCCAAGTAGGGCTGTAAATCGGACCGGACGGGATCGGACAACCATATGTTCAAGTTCGGACCAAAATTCTGCTCGGACAGGCTTATGTCCGGCTTGGTCTAGGTCGGACAAAATTTTTATGGTCCGGACTCGGTTCGATAAAGTATCGGACTGCAATAATACTCGGACGGACTTATGTCCGGCTCGAGCTCGGTAAAGAATCGGACCTAATAATTTGTTCAAGTTCGGTTCGTATAACAGTTCGGATGGTCCATTGTCGAACCATTTCTCGAGTCGGACTCGGACGGATGACGGATCGTCCTGTTCATTTTACACCCCTATTCCCAAACTAGTATTCCTACGTGGAAACAAATGCTTTTCTTTGAAAGTTCTAGTGGAGGTCATGATAAAATAGGATTCACCAAAACTGATGCTAGAAATCACGAGAGAGACTCGATGGAAACCATGAAAGGACACGACGGTCAAAAGCTGATTGAATTTTTTGAAAAGCAATAGTAGAAGGATCTGTTATTTTTTTATGATTTCCAACTAGATCCCGAAGGCCGACTGTCTCTTTATATATGGGTGGATAGTACTGCTAGGATGAATTATGAAGAATTTGGTGATGTACTTTGCTTTGATACTGCACACAACACAAATCAATATGTAAAGTTATTTGTTCCATTCGTTGAAAAAAATCATCATTGACAATCAACGTTCTTAGGTTGTGGGTTCATTCCAAATGAGAAGGCCTTGTCCTTTGTGTGTTTCTTTGAAAAGTTGTTAGGAATAATGAAACATGCTCCTCCAGCATCGTGACGGACAAGAATCATGGGGTCGGTGTTGCGGTGAAGACAGTTTTCCCTGATACTCAGCATAGGTATTGCATTTGGCATATTTTGGATAAGTAATCCCGAGATGTGCATATGTTGAATGATATTGATAAGTTTGAGGATGCTTTTAAGAGTATCATCTATAATTCTGAATTTATAAATGATTTCGAAGCGAAATGGAAATTATTGTTTTTGCAATATGAAGTTGAGAATAACAAATAGTTGAACGATCTATTTGAAATTCGTGAGAAATGGGCCCCCTTCTAACCAAGAGAGTAATTTTGGGCCGGCAGGTTGAGTCGCCAACGGCGCGAGTCTATGCATTCTTTTTTGAAGCTTTATACTCAAAAAAGTATTCCTTACATGAATTTGTCGTTATCTTCGATTGAGTCTTAACATGGCAAAGAAAGAGAAACTTAAAGGAAATTATTGTAATCGTGAGATGAGACCAAAATTCAAAATCCAATGGCCTATGGAGGAACAAATGGCACGAGTCTACACTTTGAATCTTTTCCACAAATTCCAAGATGAAATACAGAAAAGCTTATTATATAATGTGACTTTCATTGCCGATCTTGACACAGCGAATAATGCAGCTTTTTATGTGAAGCTTTATGGAAATCCAGAACCGGGGGATGCAAGTTAAATTTTATAAACTCCGTCAAATGGCTACTTGTGGTTGTTTCGTGTTTGAATTCATAGGCATTTCTTGCAAACATATTTTGGTGGTTCTTCGGTTCACCCATTACACTGCACCACCGGAGCAATATATTACAGGAAGAAGGACTCAGGATGTCATGAGAATAAGTCATACATCTGTTCACAAAGGCACTAGCAGGAATATTGCTTCTCGCTATTGTGAATTAAGCCAACATGCAAAATAGATGGCCGATCTTGGTTGTTCTTCCGATGAAAGTTACAAATACATGCTCTACCACATGCTCAAGGACATTGAAGACGTTTAACTTGTGCAACCCGGATGAAGTGGACATCCCGAAGGCAGTGCACAACTCGAGAGTAGTGGACAACATGCTGAAGGCAGTGTACATGCATATGGGACAGACGTTGTTATGTCTCATGTTGCCATGGAGGACCCTCGACAGTGCATTACAAAGGGAAGGTCTAGAGGGAAGAGATTGAAGCCGATTAGAGAGCAACTTCAATGAAAACCTAGACGGTGCAATGCATGCGGCTTACGGGGTCAAAAGCATGATTGAAGAAATTGTCCAAATAAAGTGGCTAGGTAAAATATCTCTTTTTAAGTTACAAAATATTAACTCACTCAATCTTGCTTTGTAGGTTGAAGTTGATAAATAAAAATTGACGGACTCAATCTTGTCATTTATTTAGCGCTACTAATGCACAAGAATTGAATCCAACTGGTGAAGAGAGCTTCGACGATAATTATGATGAATCGTTGTGAGGTAAAATTATTATTGTGTATGTTTTAAAGTTTCATGTTTTATAATACTTATTTAATTTGTTTGAATTTAAGATTCTTGCAGGTTTTGATTGGAGAAAGCTTGATCGGATATTCAAAGAAATTTATAATTATAAATATGTATATATGTATAGTTGCTTTTAAAAATCTTGTTATTTGGGAATTGCAATTGAGATAACGGGTGTAATAATGTGTATGTAATTGCTTAATTGCTTAGCTATGTATTGTTATGGTTATTATTGTTGTTATTGTTGTTGTGATGATTGAATGCAGGAAAAGATTTGAATGTATTGTTGTTGTTATTGTTGTTATATGAAGATTCAATGAGGAAACAATGTGGATGGATGAGTGTGGATTTTTTGAAGTTTGTTGTGGTTGTTTTTGTTGTTGTTGTTGTTGATATTGATCTTGTTGTTAGTTTTATCAGGAGTTGAGTTGATTATAGACTTATAATTGAGAATGTGATGATTGTTGATTATGGAAAGTCCTTGAATGAGATAAGAATGTGATGTTTGAATGAGATCGTATATGAAGTTGATGAAATTGTTGCTCAAATTGTGGTTGTGGCAGCTGTTGCTACTGTTGATGAAGTTGTATTTTTTTTATTTTTAAATTTGCTAAACTAGGTCATTGTTTGAAACAACGGCCTAAGGTTAGTTGATATTTGAGAAAAAACTCTTGCTCCCGTTGTTTCAAACAATGACCTACTATAACATAGGTCATTGTTTGAAACAATGGACTAAGGTAAGTTGAAATTTGAGTAAAAAAAACTTGCTCTCTTACTTGAATTTGTCTATTTGAAGAAATCAAAGCCACTGTTTCAAACAACGACCTAATATAACCTATGTCGTTGTTTGAAACAACGACTTAAGGTTAGTTGGAATTTGAGCAAAAACTCTTGCTCTCTGACTTGAATTTATCTATTTGAACCAATTGAAGTTGTTGTCTCAAACAACGACCTACTATATCCTAGGTCGTTGTTTGAAACAACGGCATAAGGTTAGGCAAATTTGAGCAAAAAATCTTGCTCCCTGACTTGAATTTGTCTATTTGAACCAATTTAAGTCATTGTTCCAAACAACGATCTACTACAATGTAGGTTGTTGTTTAAACAGCGACTTAAGGTTAGGTCATATTTGAGCAAGTAATCATGCTTTCTGAGCTGAATTTGTCTATTTGAACAAACCGAAGTCATTGTTTCAAACAACGAACTATTCTAACCTAAGTCGTTGTTTGAGACAATGGCTTAAGGTTTTTAATATTTTGGGCTAAGAGACTTGCTTGCTCTCTGACTTGAACTTGCCATTTGTATTTTTTTTTCATTTGGGTGGGTGGTTAGGGAGGGGGGTTGGTTATGAAGAGGGTAAAGAAATATTTTTTTTGTTTGAATCAAAAGTCACGAAGTTACTATGCTAAGGGTGTTGTCATACTGATCTAACAAAACCATGCACATGTAATTGTTAGAAAAATCAGAGAGATGAAAATAATACTAATTATTGAATTGAGAAATAACTGAGTACAATATCTCCTATATATAGGAGTGAACCAAATACAAAATTAGCCCAATATCCAATGTGGGACTATAATATCTAACACCCCCTCTCAAACTCATGGTGAGTCAAACAGTGTGAATTTGCCTACTAAATATCCAAATCTATGAACAACATGAGATTTGGTGAAGAAGTCTGCCGTCTGTTGTGATGAGGTAATAGAATGAAGAGAAAATGGTCCCTACTTCAAAGCGCTCACGAACATAATGACAATCAATCTCTATATGCTTTGTTCACTCATGGAAGACCAAGTTGCTTGCAGTGTGTAGTGCAATCCAGTTATCACAATGAAGAGGAGTAGGTCCTGAAAGAGTGACATCCATATCTGGTAAAAGCCAACGAATATGAACAATCTCTCTAGTAGTAGCTGCCATTGCTCTGTACTCAGCTTCGGTTGAAGAACATGCAACAACTACCTGTTTCTTACTTCGCCATGAGATCAGCGAATCACCAAGAAATATACAGAAATCGGTGGTAGACCGTCTGGTAGTAGGACCACCTGCCTAATCTGAATCCGAATATGGACTCAACTCTAGTTTGGATGTAGCAGGCATGAATAATGAGCGAATAATAGTGCCCCGAAGATATCTGAGAATCCGAAGAAGGGAACCGTAGTGAACTGAAGTAGGAGTAGAAACAAACTGACTAACAACACTGACTGCATGAGCAATATCGAGTCTGGTCATGCATAAGTAAACAAGATGTCCGACAATTTGTCTGTATCTAGTGGTATTAGGAAGGAGCTCACCATCAGTGGGACGAAGCTTCACATGAAGCTCTAAGGGTGTATCAGCTAATCGACTGTCAGAAAGGCATGCAGCGGAGATAATATCTGATGTGTATTATTGTTGAGAGATGAGTATCCCCCGAGATCCATGAGCAATCTCTAGACCCAGAAAATAACGTAGTCTGTCAAGGTCTTTCATATGGAATTGTTGGTGAAGGTATTTCTGGGTGGATATAATGCCTGCAGAGTCATCCCCAGTAATGATCATATCATTAACATAAAGTAGTAGAAGTACCCCCCCTACGGTGGTGACCACATAAACATAGAATGGTCCTGAGAACTCTGACTAAAACCAGCCTTGGTGATGACAAGGCAAAAACACTCAAACCAGGCTCGAGGGGCCTGCTTCAAACCATATATAGCCCGACACAGCCGGCAAACATGACGAGGAGGAGTAGGGAGGCCAGGAGGAAGATCCATATAAACAACCTCAGATAAGGTACCATGAAGAAAAACATTCTTCACGTCCATCTGATATAACGGTCACTGACGGATGGCTGCAACAGCAAGAAAAGTGCGAACAGTAGTCATCTATGCAACGGGAGCAAATGTCTCATCATAATCAATGCCATGCTTCTGAGTAAATCCTTGAGCTACTAGACAAGCCTTGTGCCGCTCGATAGATCCATCAGGTTGATATTTGACCTTGAAGATCTAATTGCAACTAATAGGCTGAACACCCTTTGGCAGAGAAACGACATCCCAAGTGCCAGTCTGATCAAATTCACTGAATTCCTCTGCAATAGCTTTCCTCCACTCGGGATATTGAATTTCATCCTTATAGGTTCTGGGCTCACGTGTAGAGTGTATAGCAGTGAGATATGCATGAACTGTGGTTAGTAGGAAGCTAGGGTAGCAAAACCAAACTGGTCAAAAGGACCAGTGGCATCAGGTGTATAACGTGCCGGAGGAATACCAGAAGTGGAACATGTAGACTGACAAAGCGGTAGTGGACTGACAGGGTGTGGGGGTGAGGACGGTGGAGTAGGTGCATGTGTCGGTAGGGAAGTGGGTGGGGTGGGTGCTGGCAACTGTGGGGATGTAGGTAGTGTTTCAGTAGGGGGAACAATAGGTGTAAGGACCGTAGGAGATGTGAATGGAGCCAGAAGAGTGGGATCAAAAGATATGTGGGAAGATGAAGTCGGGGAGTTAGCAACAATGGAGGAATCGAGAAATCTAGTATCCACAGGGGGAGTGTGGTAGTAAGGAGAGTCTTCCACAAAGGATACATGTCGAGAAATGCAGACACGACCGATGGATCAAAACAACGATAACCTTTGTGTTTGGGACTGAGACATAGGTGAACGCACTTAGCAGAATGAGCGGAGAGCTTCGTGCGCTCAGTGGGAGGGAGAAGGAAGTAACAAGTGCATCCAAAGATACGAAGCATACTGTAGTCGGGAGGTAAGTGATAAAGAGCCTCATAAGGCGTCATACCAGCAAGGGTAGATCAGGGAGTAATGTTAATGAAACTAACAGAGGTCATAACAGCTTCAGCCCAGAAATAACGAGGAGCGGAAGATGAGAGTAAAATAGCGTGAGCCGTCTCAAGAATGTGATGATGCTTGCGTTCAGCTACCCCATTCTGTTCATGAATGTAAGGGCATGATTGCTAAAAAGGGTTCCATAAGACTGAAGGATCAATCTCATAGTGGTGGAAGTGTACTCACGAGCACCGTCTGATCGAAAATTCTTAATGTGACACCAAACTGAGTGAGAATCATAGTCATAAAGAACCGGTAATTATTAGGTATCTCAGATCACTGATGCATAAGAAAAACCCATGTAGGTCTAGTGAAGTTATCGACGAAGGCAACATAATAGAGATAGTCTTTCCACGAAGGAACGGGAGAGGGTCCCCATATGTCGTAATGAACAAGTTGAAAAGGATGAGTGGTTTGAGAAGTGCTTTTGTGATTAAAGGGGAGTGCGATATCTTTGGCCAAATGACAACCATGACAATCAGATAAATGTTTAAAAGTAAGGGAACCAAGGGCACCACTACGGGCTAAAATCTGGAGTCGAGACGCACTAATATGACCTAAACGTCTGTGCCACAGATCAGCATCAAAGGAAACAATACCAACAAAACTCGAAGGAGTGTGATGTGCACGAAGAAAATCTAGATGATATAGACGACCTTGACGGCTAGCACGCCTAAACTCCTCACCGGTGCATGAATCATTAATAGAACAACCGAAAGGGTCAAAAGTAACGACAAGACCACTACCGCCTAATGCACTAATAGAAATAAGGTTTATGGATAAATGAAGAGCATAAAGAACATATGATAATGTGAGAGTAGGAGAGCTAATTACCCCTGAGTGTGTAACGAGAAGTGGTGACCCATCAGCTGTGTATAGAGATGGAAAATGATAGGGAAGTGCAGTGCAGGTGGTGAACAGTGTCTGATTACTAGTGAGATGATGTGATGCACCAGAATCTAAAATTCAGAACGAATTCATACCGGAAGTGGCAGCGAATGCAGGAGCAGAGGAGTCAGCATTAATAGACAGACCCATGAGATGTAGTTCCAGCTGAGTGAGGCACTGCTGAAGATTAGCCCAATTAGCAGGAGATGATAAGGCTGGAGTGACGGGCATGGCCGAAGGTGTAAGGGAAGAAGCACTGCGAGGAGAAATAAGACTAGTGCTGCTGTGACTGGAAGGTGGTATGAGACTAGTGCCGGTGTGATTGAGAGCACAATGAGGAGGGAGATACTACTGTTGTCTGGACCGGGGTAGGGGGCAGGACGGTGCTACTGGTAGTGGAAGTAGAGGTAGGGTAGGGTGAGGAATGATGCTGGGAGAATGTAGAAGGCCGAGGTAGACTGAAAGTGGTGCTTCGGCTGTTTAAATCTAGAGGAGGAACGAGAGGCGGCTTCAGCGGGGAATTCAGTGGAAGCAAAAATATGTAGGAGAGACTGAGATTCCATCAAGTAATGGTACCTGTAATTTTTTATTTTTTTTAGAGAGAAAATAATAATAATAATAATAAATAATACGGGTTTCGGGTTGGAGGGTTGTGGATAGGAAAAGGAGGTTTGGTATTGGGTTGAACGGGTTGAGGGATTAAGGAATAGGTTTAGGGGTTGTAGAGTGTGGCGGCGGGATGGGGGTGGGGGTGGAAGGGATTCAGATAATGGGTTTAGAAGAGGAGCCAGTAATGGGTTAGGGTTTAGAAGAGGAGTGGGGAGGGGATTGGCGGCTAGTCGATGACCGGGATGAGGATGGGGACGAGGAAGAGGATGGGTGCATCCTCTGGGTTCGGTGGCTGCGACTGGAGGAGAGCAACAGGGGGTACTTGGTCGAGCGGTAATGTGGCGGCTCGACGGAGAAGACGATGAGAGGGTTTCGGCGTCGTAATATGAAGAGGAAGACGGGAAGGAGAGGAGGGTTTCAGCGCCGCAATATGAAGAGGAAGACGGGGAGGAGAGGTTGTCAGAGTTGGGAAGTTTGCCGACGATGACGCTGATGTTGATGAGGATGATGAAATCTTTCTTTTTTTCTTTTTTTTTTTTTGGAGGAAACCCTAATTTCTTGTAAGGTGTTTTTGGAGCTCTGATACAATGTTAGATAAATCAGAGAGATGAAAACAATACTGATTATTGAATTGAGAAATAACTAAGTACAATATCTCCTATATATAGGAGTGAACCAAATACAAAATTAGCCCAATACCCAATGTGGGACTATAATATCTAACAGTAATGAATAACATTATTAGTCACATTATACTTTCTTCTCCTTATCTCTTCAATGCGTTTTTTATAGTGAGTAAAAATTGAAGTCATAAGATGTCATCACAGATTGAAAATATTAAAAATGCAAAAAAAATATTTTTAAAAATATGAACAATTTATTTTGAATTTCTTACCTCTCTTCACCTTCTCCAACTCTAACACTAACCCTACCCTTACCCCTAACAATCTATAACTTGGGTTAAAGTTTTATTTTTTTTGCTCATTAATGGAAAATTCGAAGGAGAGAATGAGTAAGAAAGAAAGAGAGAGAGAGAGAGAGAGAGAGAGAGAGAGAGAGAGAGAGAGAGTTAACCTGAAGTCGTTGTCTCAAACAGCGACCTAGTTTAGAATATGTTGTTATTTGAAACAACGACTTCAGTTGCTTCAAATAGACAAATTCATCTTCAACCTAACCCGTTGTTGGAGACAATGACTTAAGTCATTTTCTTTTTTGACTTTTTTTCCTTTAGACTTTATTTTACATTTTTGGGTTTTTTTTAAATAAGAAAATTTTTAAAATTATTTTACATTGATTTTGGTTTTAATACGTGATGCGATCGTATGACTCTGATTTTAGACTTAATTTTGCTAAGTTCAGATGAAATTATCTTTGTACTGACTGTGTTGTGGCTTTACTATACAGTGGGATCTAATAACTTTCCACTCTAAAACGCACTGAATTTCTTGCCTAATTGCTTTCTTCTTGTCCAAATATAGCTTTAATTGTGAATACTTTTGGAATTGTGATATATAAAAAAACTTATATTCCTTTCTATGTTTACGACCTATTTTTATTTTTATTTTTAATTTATAGGACTTGTAAGTGGAAAGGAGGTTAGGGTTGGAGGGTAGGGTTAGGGTTAGGGTTGAGGGTAGGGTTAGGGTTAGGGTTAGGCTTAGAATTGGAGGGTTAAGTCTCCGTTTGAACTATTCAACCGAAAAACTCCGATTTATTGGAGACAACTGGTTAAGTAACTCCAACACCCATTATTGGAGTCTGCAATAAGCAAAGATAAGTACAATGAAGAGAGTTAACTGAAAATTATTAAAATGAGATGTCATCACATTTTGAAAATAATAAAAACGTAAAAATATATTCCTTCACCCTCTTCATAACCCCACCCACCCACCCCAAAAAAAGTCAAATGGCAAGTTTATGTCAAAGATCAAGGCTCAAAAGTTCCAAAATATTTATAACCTAAAGCCGTTATCTCAAACAACGACCTAGGTTAGAAAAGGTCGTTGTTTGAAACAACGGTTTTATTTTGTTCAAACAGACAAATTCAAGTCACATAGCAAGACTTTTTGCTCAAATTTGAACTAACCTTAAGAGGTCGTTGTTTGAAACAACGGCTTAAATTGATTCAAATAGAAAAATTGAAGTCAGGGAGCAAGTATTTTCGCTTAAAATTTAGTTGAGCTTAAGCCGTTGTTTGAAACAACAACTTAAGTTATAATAAATCGTTGTTTGAAATAACGGCTTCAGTTGGTTCAAAAAGGCAAGTTCAAGTTAGAGAGCAAGAGTTTTTGCTCCAATTTTAGTTAAGCTAAAGTCATTTGAAACAACGGCTTAAGTTACAAATTTGGAAAAAAAATTACAACTTCATCAACAACAACATCAGCTACTACAACCATAATAATTGCAACAATTTCAACAACATCTCATACGAGAGCATTCAATCATCACATTCTCATCTCAAATCCACTTAAAACTAACAACAAGATCAATATCATCAATAACAATAAGAGCAATAATTTCAAATTTCAACTAACAACAATAACAATAATAATAACAACAATAACAATATCAATAATAACAATAACAATAACAAGAACATCAAGTTGTCTAAACCACAAACTTCATATTACAAAATCCACTTCAAATTTACAAAGGCGAACTCACTCAACCTAACTCGGAGTGTAGTGTTGTGGCTTTTTCCTCTTCTGAATCGGTTGTTGGAGAGAACGTCCAACTTAGGTTAATTGTGATGAACTGGTGATTTGTTCTTGCTCATATTCTTCTTCTTCTTCTTCTTCTTCTTCTTCTTCTTGGAGCTCATCTTGTGTTGGAGGATGTTGTTTCCGTTGTTATCTGTGGCATTTTGGCCTACTAATCATGCTTTTACGATGAGTCAAATGTACCGTCGTATTTAAATAATGGTCCAATCGTGCTCCATCTCCTATCTCTTCAAGCGAGCCTCTACATGGACTAAGTTTCTCGCATGCAAAAGCTTCATGCTCTCGGCGGCATTACTAGGAAGTACACGAGCGCATTTCTTGCAATATCCCATGTATTATCAATCTAAAACACAAATGAAAGTATAGTAGACACAATCTCATGATGAATTTATAAATTTAAATACAATGAATCGAAATACAAAAAATGTCAAACCAATTTGACTCACCATCAAACGATATGATGATGCATTCGGTTGGTACATGGGTTATGACAAAGAATGCGTCGGTGGTGGTTCAACCTCTCTTGTAGGAATTGGTACTTGAATTCCGACTGGTACGTTGGTCTTCAGTGATATATATAAATGTGTTATTAGCCGGTACCATGTCATGTAGAGGTCATGCGTCTTGCCATCGTATCTCTCGACATCTTCAAGTGCCGAGTGAAACCTCCGCTCATTCCATAATGCCACATGAGCTCGGTGGAATCATGTCTAGTCATTATTGGGCATAGACCCGTCCCTCTTACAGCGTGTAACTCAAAGTCGTACGAGCGGTTGACAGGAATATTTTTTGCTACATCCCGAATTGGCGAAGGACTCTATCTGGAAAGTAATGCTCCACAATACCAAAGTTGATGAGTGAGGCTCTCATCAACCATATATGTGAACCAGTCGAACATGTTGGTGGTAGTCTTTGCACGTGATCGGGGTATACGGCTCCCAAATAACGAACTCATCTCGTAGCTGGTCGAGTTCGTCTTTTTAGTATGTTAAAATGCCACGTGAGTTATCTTTATAGCTGCGATTTTCAGTCCAATACACTCCTAAAGGTGCTAACATTTCATCGTTCGGTGCATCGGCCACCAAACCCTCCGTCAATTTCGTAATATGGGGACGACCCACGTGTAAACATTTCCAACACCAAATTTGTAATAAGATCATCGCCCCTGTCATCTCAACTCCATCTAATGTACATGCACACAAATTCTTGTACATGGTAGCTAATGTACAACTTTCCCAACTATACCGGCCCGCTATACTTAGGTCGGCGAGCAACCGTAGATACATCAATGGGATGTTAACACCGGTGGAGTTTGGTAAGAGAACACTTCCAACACAGTTAGAATGTGAGCCCGAGTGTAGCATTGCACGTCATGTTCGCTTAAGTCATTGGTCAAGGCATTTTCAAAATGGTTCTTCTACCAAGAAAGTCGAATTGATTGCACGTAAAAAATATCTCCATCATCCTCATCGTCTAACTCTACACCGAAGAGATCATGAAAAAACTTTAATTTATCAAAATTCATACTTCCCGTCACGACCATCCTATTTATTGGAAGACCGAAAATCATAGCGATATCTTGCAATATAACCATCATCTCTCCCATCAGTAGATGAAAGATGTGTGTCTTCGACCTCCATCTCTCGACGATGGCTAAAAACAGTGCTCGATCAAGTTTTACAATACCCATAAAACCGACTTCATAGAAACCGGCTTGGACTAGGTACTCGATGGTACGCGGGTGCATCGGCAATGTCGCGTGTGTATGGATTATACCTCTTTGTCATCCTTCTCCACACTTCTTCGGATCAGTGGCGGTCTTGTAAAGTCAGTAAGCTCGAGTCTAAAGGTCTTGGACACGAGACATCCACCCGAAGACGATGCACCAACCTTTGCGGAAGAGGATGGTCGGTCACCAACTTGCACAAACATATAAAAGATTGTTATTTTACATACAATATTACATATACAAAATTCACAACTAAAACTAATAATCCTTGTACTTGTGTGAATTCTTGGCCCCTACCACTACCAGACAGCATTGTGGTTCCTCTCGTTCTGACCATTTTCTATCAAAAATAATACAACAATTCTCAATCAAATTCTTCATATATATAAATACGAAACACAAAAGCAAAGAAAATTGCACGAACGGTCACCAAAAATTTTGACAACTTTACGAGTATGTCGGATTCACCACACATAAACTAACACAACTTGTAGAAGTGAGTTTCGAATCGTGGTTTTCAAGATACGGTCATGTATCACTTTATTTCAAGAAAAACAAAATAAATTGATACATTGTCGTATCTTACAAACTGTGAGTCCAAACTTACTTCCAAGAGTTGCGTTATTTTGTGTGTGGTGAGTCCAACCTACTCGCAAAGTTTCAGAATTTTTGGTGTCCGTTTGTGCGGTTTTCTATGTTTTCGTACTTAGAATATAAAAAATCACGTATGTTGTTGTTTGATACGTGAGAAAAACGCACAAACAACAACTAAAAATTTCGAAACTTTCCGAGTCGGTCGGATTCACAACACACAAGCTAAGTAGAAGTGAGTTTCAACTCACGGTTTGCTAGATATGGTTTTGTATCACTTTATTTTCTTTTTCGTGAATGAAAGTAATATATGGTCGTATCTCGCAAACTGTGAATCGAAGCTCACTTCTAAAAGTCGTGTTATCTTGTGTGTGGTGAATCTGACCTACTTGCAAAGTTTCGTAATTTATGGTGGCCGTTTGTGCAGTTTTTTATGTTTTCATACTCAAAATATAAAAAATTATAGTTGTTGTTGTTTGATACGTGAGAAAACTACACAAAGGACAACAAAAAATTACGAAACTTTGCGAGTAAGTCGGATTCACCACACACAAGCTAACACAACTTCTGGAAGTGAGTTTCGACTCACGGTTTGCGAGATACAGTCATACATCACTTTATTTGGTTTTTTTTAAACAAAGCCATATACGGCCGTATCTCGCAAACTGTGAGTCAAAAATCAATTCTACAAGTTGCATTTTCTTGTGTGTGGGGAATCCGACCTACTCGCAAAATTTTGTAATTTTTTGTTGCTATTTATGCGGTTTTACAATTATCAAACAACAACTACAACAACTTCTAAAAATTGAGCGAATAACAATAATTACATCTACAATTCTACCGTCTACAATCATCAAACAACTACATCTATATAACTACCCATCACAAAAATAAATTAAAAAATTTTAAAACAACTATATCTACAAAACTACATATACAAAGCTAGGATTTTCGATTACCTTACACAATGTGGATTTGTACGACGTAGATATTGTCGACGATGTGTACGGATTTAAACAGTTAAGTAGGGTTTCGAGTTCCCGATTGGGTTTTGAAAATTGGAGCGGGTTGTACTTAGGGGAGACTTCGGAATGTCGGGAGAGAAGGAGGAGGAGGAGGAGACCACAGTGGCTTGGGTTGTTGCGTTGGAGGAGGGGGGTCAGATTTGGTGTGTTGGATTTCGGTCGGAAGAGAAGAGAACAGCAAGGGAGAGAGACAGTGAGAGAGAGAGAAGGAGTTGTCGGGTTGGAGGAGGAGGAGGAGGAGGCACGGCGGGCGACGGGCGGAGGAAGAGAAGGCGAGAGCGATCATGTTTGGGTTTTAGGTTTCGGGAGAGAAGTCAGAAGAGAGAGTGTGTGTCAGAAGAGAGAGTGAGAGAGTGAGCGAGAGTGAAAGAAGAAGGTGAAGGGGGTATTTTGAGGTGAAATACCTAAAATACTCCTGGTGCTTTAAGTAAGAAGGAGGGGAGATGGGCAAAGGATATCTGGGTCGTTGGATCATGGTCAAGTTGATCCAACGGCCAGGGGGGCTATTTGCAATGAATCTGTGCAAACAGACTCAGTTGTAATGGAAGCCACCTATATATATATGGGCCATCTTCCGTTGCAAACGCAAATGTCGTGCAAACGCGTGCAAACGCCTTAACCTATCATTGGTGATGACGGGTTAAGGCAAAACACATAACCCGTCATTGGGGATGACAGGTTATGTGTTTTGCCTTAACCCGTCATTGCCAATGACGGGTTAAGGCGTTTGCACATTTGCAAACGCTACAATAGCGTTTGCAACGGAAGAAGGCCCTATATATATATATATATATAGAGAGAGAGAGAGAGAGAGAGAGAGTCTTCTTCCATTGCAAACGGGTCTGTGTGCACAGACCCGTGCAAACTTTAATCTGGGCCGTTGAATCTTTGATCCAACGACCCATATATTTTTTTATAATATTTTCTCTTAACCCGTCGTTGGGAATGACGGGTTAAGGCTAAATTTTATATAAAAAAATATAGCCTTAACCCGTCATTCCCAACGACGGGTTAAGGTACTCTAAATTCATTTAGATCTGCATACAGATCATCTTCTTCGACGACTCTCTCTCTCTCTCTCATTCTCTTTTCTTCGACGAACCCAAAGCGAAGAAAACCCTAATCCTTGATCTAAACACATACCTGTCCTCCTCCGTCCGCTCCCTCTCCTCTCTCCCAATATCTACTCCAAACTTTGAAACTCAACTCTCTTATCCCCTCTTCGAAACCCTAATTTGGTCCCAAATCGAATCATTGGCTAAATTCGGACTTATTTTGTAAGGTATTGACTATTTCTTTACCTCAGTAGATATATTTATGTTTATTTTTCAATTTGTGTATACTAAATTATTTAGAAAGTGGGCAAAAAATTATTTGCCTTAGTAATTTATAGATGTAGAATTGGAAAGACTTTTAATATATTCAATTGCCGAAAATTTTTGTTTGCCTTAGTAATTTGTAGAACTATAATTGTATATACGAAATTATTTAGAAACTTTTCAGTGCGGTTATGGTTGAAAACCCTGCAAACGTCCGTAAAAAAATACGAAACTTTGCAAGTAGGTTGGTTTCACATAGTACAAGCCACCCCAAGTTGTAGAAGTGAGTTTCGACTCACGGTTCGAGAGATACGGCCGCGTATCGCTTTTGGTTGAAAAAACCAAGTAAAGCGGTACCCGGCCGTATCTCGCAAACCGCGACTCGAAATTCTCTTCTACAAGTTGGGGTGGCTTGTGTTACGTGAATTCGACCAAGTTGCAAAGTTTTATAAATTTTGGATGCCGCTTGTGCGGTTTTCTTACGTTTATCTTTTTATAAGTAAATGAGTTAGAACTTTTTCAGTAAGGTTAGACTAGATTACCCCTCAAACGACCTCCAAAAAATATGAAACTTTGCGAGTTGGTTGGTTTCAACTATGAGAAGCTAACCCAACTTGGAGAAGTGAGTTTCGACTCACGGTTCGAGAGATACGGCCGCGTATCGCTTTTCGTTGAAAAAAACCAATAAAGCGGTACACGGTCGTATCTCGCAAACCGTGACTCGAAACTCGTTTCTATAAGTTCAGGTGGCTTGCCCTACGTGAATTCGACCAAGTTGGAAAGTTTTATAAATTTTGGATGTCGTTTGTGCGGTTTTCTTAAGTTTATCTTTTTATAAGTAAATGAGTTAGAACTTTTTCACTGCGGTTAGACTAGATTACCCTTCAAACCACCTCCAAAAAATTCGAAACTTTGCGAGTTAGTTGGTGTCACCTATGAAAAGGCAACCCAACTTGCAGAAGTGAGTTTTGACTCACGGTTCAAGAGATACGGCCGCGTATTGCTTTTGGTTAAAAAAAACCAATAAAGCGTTACACGGCCGTATCTCGCAAACCGTGACTCAAAACTCACTTCTACAAGTTCGGGTGGCTTGCCCTGCATGAATTCGACCAAGTTGGACAGTTTTATAAATTTTGGATGCCGTTTGTGTAGTTTTCTCAAGTTTATCTTTTTATAAGTAAATGAGTTAGAACTTTTTCACTGCGGTTAGACTAGATTACCCTTCAAACCACCTCCAAAAAATTCGAAACATTGCGAGTTGGTTGGTCTCACCTATCAGAAGCCAACCCAACTTGCAAAAGTGAGTTTCGACTCACAGTTCGAGAGGTACGGCCGCGTATCGCTTTTGTTAAAAAAAGACGAAATAAAGTGGTATTCAGCCGTATCTCGCAAACCGTGATTCGAAACTCGCTTCTACAAGTTGGGTGGCTTGTGTTACGTGAATTCGACCAAGTTGCAAAGTTTTATAAATTTTGGATGCCGCTTGTGCGGTTTTCTCACGTTCATCGAACTTTAAGTAAATGAGTTAGAACTTTTTCACTGTGGTTAGACTAGGAAACCCTTCAAACGACCTCCAAAAAATACGAAACTTAGTGAGTTGGTTGTTCTCACCTAGCACAAGTCACCCCAACTTGTAGAAGTCAGTTTCCAAGCACGGTTCTAGAGATACGGCCGCATATCGCTTTTGTTAAAAAAATACCAAATAAAGCGGTAAACGGTTGTATCTCGTAAACCGTGACTTGAAACTCGTTTTTACAAGTTGGGGTGACTTGTGTTACTTGAATTCGACCAAGTTGCATAGTATTGCTATTTTTCGTTGTGTTTTGTGCATTTTTGACACATTTTTGCTTTGTTTATTACTGATAGATAAATGGATGTACCCGTATCAACTAAGCTTAAATTTTTCATTCACAGATAAATGGCTAGAACAAGGTGACCGAGAAGCCCTTCTGGTAGCGCTAGTGGCGCACCAATGATGGAGGTAAGATTGATTATTATTATTGGTTTTAAATATGAATATGAGTTTCATTGTCTCATTAATAACAATATTTCTCTTTGTTCGTGTAGGTTGGTGACCGTCAATCTACACCTGCCGAGGCCGGTCCCTTATCTTCGGTATCCGTTGCTCCTCCTGGACCATTGGACTCCAGCTTACTTTCGTTGCAATCCAAACACCGATCGAAATCCGTGTGGACTGGGTCCGCAAAGAAGTGCAACTTCCGGAAGCACGAACTTCTTGCCATGGACCCCCGTATCACTCTATTCTTAGTTGAAGCCGATTTCTACGGAGCTTGCTTTATGGGGGATGTGAAGCTTGACCGACCTCTACTTACAGCTCTGGTCGAACGATGGAGGTCGGAGACCCACACATTCCACCTACCGGTGGGTAAGATGACCGTCACTCTCCAAGATGTAGCAATCATTACTGGGTTACCAATAGATGGGGTCGTCGTGATGGGGAACATGGATTTTGACCGAGTAGAAGTTGTTCGTGATCTGCTCGGTATCGATGTTGAGGAGTCATTGATCCAAAAAAGAGAGGACGTTGAAAGAGAAATCCTCAGAGATACTCCTGATGATTTTGATGCCGATCTATTAGATCAAGCCTTAGAAGATGCAAAAGATAAGGCAGAAGCTAAATTCTGGAATGAAATCTTCGATGGGAAATCACTTCTACTTAGTTGGTTGAAATATCAATTCGACGGATATTTGACGGAGGATTCGGACGATGAATCCATATGTTACTATGCTCGTGCGTACATTTTCAGCATGATCGGGGGAGTGATCTTCCCTAACTCATCTGGTGCGAGCGTGCCGCTGATGTATTTACGCTTGTTGGAAAATTTTGGTTTCGCCGGCCGTTTCAGTTGGGAGAGTGCCGCATTGGCATCTCTGTATAGGAATATGTGCTCATGTGCATTAGGTTCCGTACAAATGGGTGGCCCGATGGTTCTTTTGCAAATCTGGAATTGGAAACACATCCACATCAGACGTTCCCGTATTATTGAACCAATGCCGGATTGGTTGGCCGACCCACCAGCTGTAGAGTTGTTACCTCCTTTAGGGGTATATTCGGCGAGGCGGCGCATGTGGGTCGATAACCCACGGCAATCACTTATCTATTATAGAGATGAGTTAGATAACTTGCGGGACAAGTTCGTAAATTGGAAACCGTACTCGCCGGCATGGTTGGAAAGGGTTCCACCAGTTTGTTTTGCCGGTGCCCATTGGTTGACGGCTGCACCACTTGTAAATTTTTCTGTTGTTGAGTTCCAGTACCCGGATAGAGTGATGCGGCAATTTGGATATCAGCAAAAGATTCTCAAAGTCCGGTGTTATGATAAAAAATTGCACTAGGTGAGAGGAACTGGTCGAGTGCCCAACTTTGATTGGGCTGATTTTCACCTGGTCCATGCGGCCAACTGGAACACCATGCGGTATCAGAGTCACCAAATATGATGTACTTCGCTATACCGTTCGATGGCTCTTTCCAACATGTATATATGACGTGGTACAGGCGCATTACACAGTTGTATGTTTCTCCACAAGCCGCTGTACCAGCCGGTGTGTAGATTCCGATTCCCCCAGCGGAGGAAGAACCAGCCCCGGCATATTCCTCTTCCCAGCCGATGTATCAACCAAAGGCGTCGACGTATCAGAACTTGGTTAGTAATTTTTTACGCAATTTCATACATTTAGTATGCATGTATTGTTAAGATATAAGGATAGAATGATAAATTATCGTACATGTTGTTTAAATTGAAAATTTCAACCTTATGTAGATTGAAAACACATGGGAGACCGTTCGGATAGCTACTCGCGTCTTGAAGAGTAAGGTACCCAAGAACGTTAAGGAAATAATGCAGGAGATTCTAAAGCCGTGCTGCCATAGTCTTGAAGAGGTTGGTGAAGGTCCACAACTTGATGCATATTTAAAATCCAACGTGGCACTTCCTCGGCGAAAAAATGCGACAAGGTCGGGAATTCACATCGCCGAGCCACAACAGGTTCAACAACACCAACCACCTGAAGAAGATGAGGAGGAACGGTGGGAAGATGACCCTCAATCCCCTGAGACGGAAGGTAGACGACGGAATCCTCAACGAAAGAGGAACCCACCTGATCAATTTTCACCAAGTGGTCGCAAACCTCGTGGTCGTAAAAGGTAGTATCTAACAATAGGTTGGTTAGTAGTATTTTAGTGTTTGGTTTATGATTTTATTCCGTTCAAATAACTAAGAACTATTGTTTGTTTCTATGTTTATAAATGTTGTTGATAAATACCGGGCATCCACAGAAGTCAACCATGAAGATAGCTTAATCGATCCATGTACACAACTTCATTGTTGAGATGAATATTTTTGTACTGAATGTCTTGTAATAGGTAGTTGAAAAAATTACACAAATGTAGTTGAACGAATTGTTGAGATGAGTATTTGGTAATGAATGTCATATTATTTGTCGTATCATATATATTGTTGCGATATGCGTTTCTGAGTTGTTGTGATATGCATTTCTGAGTTGTTGTGATATGATATATATGTTGTTGTATTGTTGTGAACTAAGTTTCTTAATTCTTGTGATATGAATTGTTGTTGTGAAGTTGTATTTTCATCCAGACACCTGTATGATGTTCTGCCAATATATGTCTATTGTTGATGACGGGTTAAGTGTACTTAACCCGTCATCACCAACAACGGGTTAAGTAGAAATATATTGGTTGAAGTTCATCATCTACAGGCCTAGTATTCATATAGTTCTGCCAAAATATCTCTACTAACCCGTTATTGTGAATAAAGGGTTAAGATCACTTAACACGTTATCCTCAATAACGGGTTAAGTATACATATATTGGCAGAAGATTTTGAATACTTGGTCTGTAGTGAAGTTCTGCCAAAATATCTCTACTTAACCCGTTATTGTGAATAACGGGTAAAGAAAACTTAACCCGTTATCCTCAATAACGGGTTAAGTAGATATATATTGGCAGAACATTTTGAATACTTGGTCTGTAGATGATGAAGTTCTGCCAAAATATCTCTACTTATGTAACGCCCCGAATCCCAAATACAACTGAATTCGAGATGTTCTACAGGATCTTTCCACTTCCTTTAGTACAATTTTACAAGGAAATTTGAACTTTTCACTTTACATCAGAGTTTACATAAAACATTACACTTTACATTGCACAGCGGAAGTAAAATTTACAACAATTAAATAAATGTACAACAATATTGAATAATCTTTAAGCATCCGTTCCTCTTTAATCTTTATCATGTCACTTACCTGCATATAAGACTGTGGGTACGTCAGTTTATTCAACCGACGATCATTATACACGGCCATCCTCTCTATGTCGGAAATTGTATAACTTATTTTCCATATTTAGCAAACACAAACTTGTCACATATCAAACTAAAGGGACTACCCTATTGATGTCGTATTGTGATTGTGCACTTAGTCCTTAATGCAATTATTTATATTAGATGACACTAATGCGCACTTGTTCGGATTCTATGCATCCCATACTACATAGGTCCGAGGGCAAGCCTCTTAATCGTTCTTCATCTTTGTAGGGTTCAATCCCTCGCCATGACTTAATCTACTACTGTAACTACGGTGAGTATCCTAGATGATCTATGAGTACAAGTACGTGTATAGAAAACCTGGAAGGGAACCCCACGCCATGTCTTGACTCGTCAAGCATGCATTCTGTGGCAATTCAGCCTCCTTCATGGCACACAATCCTCTTGCAGTCACCAAACATCCCACAAGCGTGGCTAAAGTCCGATCATTACTGAGTTGTGCCCACGCCATGTCTTGACTCATCAAGCATGCATTCTGTGGCTCACACACCCGCACCGTAAACTTTAGTTCTCATACTCGTGTTTTCTCTCACTTTCATCACATATTCACTATGCACTATTCTTAATTTAATAGAATCATGAATAAAATCAAAGCTCTAGAGTTAGCCTCTCCACTAAACCGGACTTATTCATTTATTCAAACCTGACCAACCTTGGTCTTTCATTTCAATATTTCATTTCATTTCTTTCCAAATGCCGGGGAAGACTTAGCTACTCTTTTGTTTCAATTTCCAATTCACAATTTCTAAATTGAGCATTTCTAACTCATAAATTCATATTCATAATCATAACAGATTTCTTTTTCTTATAGCATGATCTCTGAATTGTTCAATAGTCCATAATCATATATGGAATTATATACTTCATCAATTATCAACTTCACATTAAAATTCACATCACTACGAATATGCACATTTAATATCTTTCACACTATTCACATATGAGAATAATTCACATCCATCACATAATATAATTTCTTACATTAACCTTCCAACCCTTCATTTCAAGTTCTTTTTGCAAGTTATAATTTTCACACAAAAAAATATACATATAGAACCATGTTGTGCATTCTAGACGATCTAAATAAATAGATAAACTAGACACAAATTAAAACCTCGCAAGTGTTCGAATCGTTTATAGAAGCGTAGTGACAAGCAAGGGTCGATCCCACAGAGATTGTAGAAATTAACTTACTAACCAATAAAATAAGAATCTTAAAGTGTTGTTCCAAAAGAAATGATAAAACTAGATCAAGTAGTTCTGAATCACAAATATCTATTAGGTAGTTAGGCTTTGATCTCCACCTATAGTCAATAATGCTAAGTCACCTTCTATATTACTCTAATTACTCATGTTCGTTCCTTTAAGGGCATGGTATCTACTCCTTAAAGTTATTGTTTCCCTAAGCCAAGAATTAGGCATGGTATCTACTCTAATTCGTTTCTTTTCTTAAGTATTTAGCATGGCATCTACTAAGTTGCACTTAAAGAAAACATAGGAACGATGGAAACGAACAAACACTCGAAGTTCTAGAAATTGGTATCAGATCTAGATCCTTCAAGTTGATTAAACCAAGAATCCCTAAAGATTCCTGTGTTACAAGCTATGAACATGAGATACGAGTCGTCTCTATGCTCATATAACAGATTCAGATGTATAATACGCAAACTTGATAAACTCAGGTTCTGCATGGCAGTCGACTTGCTGTCACTCTCAATCGACTGCTCTTAGAACTTCTGAACAAGTTTGATTATTATAAATCTATACCAATTCAATCAGGTTTAATCAATAAGTAATAGAGTAGCATTCAGAAGAATATAGCATTACATGACTACGGTTTCAATCTACCCAACTATGAAATTAGTTCCACATAATAAGACTTTTATTGACTAACAGTTTCGAATACATGATTAAAATAAAAACTAGAAAAAGAAGAAATAAACTGATGATGTTCAGCCAGATAAGTCGACTGGCTGTCACTCAGTCGACTGGTTCGTCCCCTTCAGTGTACTTGATCTCCTTCCTTCTTCGATGCTGAGAGAACAATGCCTGTGGTTGATGATTGATGATTTTGAGATTCCGTGATACCCTTCACTTCTTAACTTCTTTTGCCCATATCTGCAGATTTCAATTCTATCTCTTTACACGTTGAATATAGATCTGAGTCGATATTCTCACTTGCCAATCCTGGTTCCCCATCTTAATTAATGAAGAGTTGTTATTTGCAGACAACCTGGGTTTGGATAACTTAATCTTGCTTCGGATTTGGATGAGGATGCATCTTCATCTGTTCTTATCTTCTGACTCGGCTGAATACCAGTCGACTGGTTTTGTCATCAGTCGACTGTGTCGAGACATCTGTAGATTCATGATCATCAGTCAAGCTGACTGTCTCTGGAGTAAGTCGACTGTGCCGAGCATCGTCAGCCTCTCTGTCCAGTCGCCTGTTTGAAGCACCAGTCGACTTATGCCCTGCAGTTTCTGTGTACCATCCTCAAAATCCTGAATCTGCTTCGTTTTGCTGCTTTAGGCTGTTTCCTATGGAAAAGAGAAATTAAGAGTGAAATACCACATATAGAGCATTTAAATGTTCAATTGCAGTAAGATTATTGCTCCTAAATGTGAATATTATTGGATTCATCAAGTCCCCCCAAACTTAGCTTTTGCTTATCCTCAAGCAAAATTAAACTACAAGCATCTCTTGAACATCTTGACCCTTCCAACATTTTCCTCAGAGAACTTGCTACATTAAGTGTCATGGTTAGAATAAGCATTAAGATAGGTCTAAACAAGTTTTGATTCAAATGTTAATCACTTACACGAATACTTAACTTGAATATCAAATAATAGTATGGCCAATGCCTCTGCAACATAATCATGATTAAGGTTAGCAAGCTCAACTATATTTCAACTCCAAATTCTCACCATGGCATACACTCACAAAGAAATATAGCTCTCATTGACATGGGACATTCAAATTAGATCTCGTGACAACTTTCATTACTTGGATGAAACCATATGCTTGATCTTGCTACTACATCTTCACACCATTGATTTGCATGTTACTTGGATCAAAAGGTCTTTTATAGGTTGTAATGGGGCCATGGGTGAGGGTTTAAACAATTGAAGGGAAAAGGAATACAAAATTCTAAAGAATTAGTAGAGCAACTTGTGTTGTTCTAAGAGATTTTTTTTTTTTTTTTTAGGCCATATATAATAGGACTATACTTTATTTCTACCAACACCTTTCCCCCATCCATAACTCAGCAATTTACAACTTTTCATTTTTTCTTATGACAAATCCTCCAACTCTTTTTTATATTTTCATCCCCTTCATCTTGACATACCACATCTCTTTTACAATTCTTGCTCTACTAACTCAATAGATATAGGTAAAGTGACCTATTCATCTAGTCTTTGGTTAAGGATGATGTGCCTTACAAAAAAAAGCTTTTATAGGCTTCAAAGGGGTAACTAGTGGATAATTGATGTTGGGTAGGCTATTTGTCTTTGGTGATAGAATCTTAGGTGCCTTAATCATTTCCAAGTTTTTATGCAAAAATCAAAACAAGTTTCGAAAAAGTAGCAAAAACAAGTTCTAGATCATCTTAAGAATGCAGTCAACTGAGATCTTCAAGTGTGTGACTCTCTCAAAAGAAATAGATAAGGCTCAAAAACTCACAATTTGTGTAGTTAAGTTTACTCACAGTTGAACTTGCTATTCTCTTTCACAACTCGTTAAATTGACATAGCCAAATGAATGAAAGTTCCAAGTATGATCCATATGATAAGTTATTAACATTTTTAAAGATAAAGACCACACTTAATACTAGTTCTCCACTTTCTACCTATAGTAACTGAGCTCATTTCTCATCATTGTGGTTAGAAAAGACTCAACATCAAGAGACTCCAAATGTGACTAACTACCCCCAAACTTAGATGGAACATTGTCCTCAATATTTGAAATAAAAATTTAAAATAGGCATATGTTACCATCTAATTTGAAGGAAAGAAACTGAAAATAAAAGATGAATAAAGAAATAGAAAGGAATAAAGAGAAAGTGTAAGTACTCCCCTGAGAATTGGGTTGCCTCCCAATAAGCGCTGTGTTTCCTGTCTTCAGCTAGACTTGATGAGTTCATGCAATGTATTGAATGGTTTGAAGATTCACATCTTCCTCTTGCGGCTCAAGACTCATCTCAATATACGGCTTTGCCCTATGCCCGTTCACCTTGAATGTTTGATTTTTCTCTTTGCTATGAACCTCCAATGCTCCATGTGGAAAGACTTTTGTAACAATGTATGGGCCATACCATCGTGACATAAGCTTGCCTGGAAAGAGTCTTAATCTTGAGTTGTATATCAATACCTTCTGTCCTTCATAAAACTCCTTCCTTGCTAGCTGTTTATCATGGTACATCTTGGTCCTTCCTTTGTACAACTTTGCATTTTCATATGCGTCGTGCCTCAATTCTTCAAGCTCGTTCAGTTGCAATCTTCTTTTGTCACCTGCTTGTTTCATATCAAAATTGAACCTTTTAATGGCCCAATAAGCTTTGTGTTCCAACTCCACTGGCAGATGACAGGCTTTTCCAAAAACCAGACGGTACGGTGACATGCCGATGGGTGTCTTGTATGCGGTTCTGTAGGCCCATAATGCATCATTCAAGCGTAGCGACCAATCCCTTCTGCTTGTATTTACTGTCTTTTCCAGAATGCTCTTGATCTCTCTGTTGCTAATCTCCACTTGCCCACTGGTTTGAGGGTGATATGGAGTACCCACTCTATGTGTAATCCCATATTTCTTCATCAAAGAAGCAAATGGAAAATTATTGAAGTGGCTACCTCCATCACTAATTATTGCTCGTGGTGTACCGAACCTGGTGAAGATGTTTTCCTGCAAAAACTTGACAACAACTTTGTGATCATTAGTTTTTGAGGGGACAGCCTCGACCCATTTAGACACATAATCCACACCCACAAGAATATATAAATAACCAAATGAGTTAGGAAAGGGACCCATGAAGTCGATTCCCCAAACATCAAAAAGCTCTATTACTTGGATGTTTTGCAGTGGCATTTGATTTCTGGAAGAGATGTTGCCTGTCCTTTGGCATTTATCACAAGTCCTGCAACAAGAAAAAGCATCTTTGAATACATTAGGCCAATAAAAACCAGATTGTAATACCTTAAGTGCTGTTCTTTTTGGTCCAAAGTGTCCTCCACATGCATATTGGTGGCAATGTTGTAGAATACTCATTTGCTCTTCTTCTGCCACACATCTTCTTATGATTTGATCAGGGCAGAATTTGAACAAATAAGGATCATCCCAATAATAGTGCTTGCACATGGCCACCAATCTCTTTCTTTCTTGACTCGTCATTCCTGGAGGGAAAACATGAGCAGTGAGATAATTTACAATATCTGCAAACCATGGAAGTTGTATATTTATTTCAAATAAATGTTCATCTGGGAAGTTTTCATTCAGTGGGGGCACAATTCTTTCTTCATCATGCTGTAATCTAGACAAGTGATCTGCAACAACATTGTCACTTCTTTTCTTGTCTCTAATCTCAAGGTCGAATTCTTGAAGCAACAACACCCATCTGATCAACCTAGGCTTAGCATCCTTTTTAGCAAACAAATATCTCAAAGCAGCATGGTCAGTGAAAACAATAACTTTAGATCCAATCAAATATGATCTAAACTTCTCTACAGCAAAAATGACAGCTAACATTTCTTTTTCAGTAGTGGAATAATTAAGCTGTGCATCATTTAAGGTTCGAGAAGCATAGTAAATAGCATGGGGTACCTTATTGATTCTCTGACCTAAAACAGCTCCCAAAGCATAATCACTTGCATCACACATAAGCTCGAAAGGATGGTTCCAATCTGGTGCCATGATGATAGGTGCAGAAATGAGAAGATTTTTCAATGTAATGAAAGCATTTGTGCACTCTTCTGTCCATGCAAACTCAACATCCTTAGCTAACAATTGACAAAGGGGTCTGGAGATTTTGGAAAAATCTTTTATAAATCTTCTATAGAACCCTGCATGTCCAAGATAACTCCATACACCCTTGACTGTAGTAGGAGGGGGTAGCTTTGATATGATGTCAATTTTTGCCTTGTCCACCTCTATGCCCCTTTTTGACACCACATGTCCCAAGACAGTACATTGTTGTACCATAAAATGGCACTTTTCCCAATTCAGCACTAAATTGCATTCTTCACGTCTCTTAAGTACAAGCTGCAAATGGTTAAGGCATTCATCAAAACAAGATCCAAAAACACTAAAATCATCCATAAATACCTCGATAAACCTTTCCACCATGTCTGAGAATATACTCATCATGCATCTCTAAAATGTAGCTGGTGCGTTGCACAATCCAAAAGGCATCCTCCTGTATGCAAAAGTACCAAAAGAACATGTAAAAGTGGTTTTTTCTTGATCTTCTGGTGCAATAGCAATTTGATTATAGCCACTATAACCATCTAGAAAATAATAATGACTATATCCTGCTAATCTTTCTAACATTTGATCAATAAAAGGAAGAGGGAAGTGATCTTTCCTGGTTTCGTTATTCAGCTTCCTGTAGTCAATGCATACCCTCCATCCTGTGGTCATTCTCGTCGGGATAAGTTCATTCTCTTCATTCTTCACCACTGTGACTCCACTTTTCTTAGGCACTACATGTATAGGACTCACCCATTTGCTATCCGAGATAGGGTAGATGATGCCAACATCTAGTAGCTTCAGAATCTCTGCTCTTACCACTTCCTTCATGTTTGGATTAAGCCTTCTCTGTGCTTCCCTGCTAGGTTTTGCATTGTATTCAAGAAGTATTTTATGCATGCATTTGGATGGACTTATTCCCTTGATGTCTGCAATGGTCCATCCTCTTGCACCCTTGTGTTCTCGCAGTACCCTCAGCAGCTTATCTTCTTCTTGCGCACTCAAGTTTGCAGCAACTATCACAGGTAGCGTCTGGTTCTCACCCAAATATGCATGCTTTAAGTGTTCAGGCAGCGGCTTAAGCTCCACGTCTGGTGTCCTGGTAGCAGTCGACTGGTTACAAAACCAGTTGACTAGTATTGAGGAAACACAAATGTTATCAGACACAAGATTTTCAAATGCAGGTGCAAGCTTACCTGAATATGATTTTGGATTTTCAAGGTAATGTACTGTTTCTACAATCCTCCAGGCATTGTATTCCTGTTCAACATGAGACAATGTTAGAGATTGTGTAATTGCAGCTTGTAGTGGTTCAATGCTATGTACCTGAAATGTTTGATCAACAATCTCCTGTACCACATCAATATTATAACATTCATGATCATCATGTGGTAATTTCAGTGCATCAAACATTTTAAATTCAACCTTTTCTCCATTTATTTTCATACTTATAGTACCCTTTTTAACACAAATTTTTATATCAGCTGTACTCATAAAGGGCCTACCTAAAATGATCGGTAAAGAAGATGGCATTGAAGAGTCCTCCATATCCAACACAACAAAATCTGCAGGCAAAATGAAATCATTTACCTGAACTAGGACATCTTCCAAAATACCTCTAGGTCTTCTGATGCTGCGATCAGCCAACTGCAAAGTGATGGATGTTGGTTTGAGTTCCCCCAATCCTAGCTTTTCGTAAACAGAGTAAGGAAGAAGATTGATGCTTGCCCCCAAGTCTAGCAGTGCCTTTTCAAAGAAGTGCTCACCAACCCTACAATGAATGGTAAAACTACTTGGGTCCTTCAGTTTAGGAGGTAATTTCCTTAACAAAATGGCGCTCACTTCCTCTGTCAAAGCCACATCCTCCCTAACCTGAAATGTTCTTTTGTGAGTACAACATTCTTTCAAAAATTTGGCATAAGAAGGAATTTGTTTAATAGCATCAAGTAGGGGGATATTAATTTCTACCTTTCTGAGAGTTTCAAAGATATCAAATAAATGTTGTTCTTTCTTTTGCTTGACTAACCTTTGAGGGAATGGTGGCAAAATTGTCATTTCTTTTTCACTTACCTTGCTAGATCCCAAGGCTTTTGATGGTTGTGTGTCTGATTCGTCTGCGTGTGTTCCAACCTTGCTGTCAATTATCTTACCATTTCTTAGGGTTGTTACTGATTTGAGCTGTTCTTGGCCTCTAGGGTTTGGTATAGTTTGTGATGGGAGTTCTCCTGCCTTTCTTTCACTCAACTCCTTCACGATTTGACCGATTTGGGTTTCCAATTTCTGAATTGCCTGCCCTTGTTGGTTGCTTGTTTGATGTTGTTGTTGGAGCAATTGAAGAACAGTGGATTCAAAATCCAACTTCTTCTGTTCTTGACTTGGCCGATCATACCCACTTCCCATCTGGAAGTTCCGTGCATGTCCTTGCGAAGATTGAGTGCCTTGATTGTTGCTCCATGAGAAATTTGGATGGTTCCTCCACCCTGGGTTATATGTGTTCGAGAAGGGGTTGTTTTTTGGTGGAAACACTCCTTGTCCCACATAGTTTGCATGCTCCTGATCTGTGAAAGAAGACATGAGACACGTATCAGTCGTATGATCAAAATGAGAACAAATTGCACAAATTTCTTTTGTTTAATTTTTTATACTGCCCATTGTTGTCATTGCATTAACAAACATATCAATTTTTTTGTTCATGTTTACCATTTCTAATTGTATGTTATTACTACCAGAAATTTCGTAAACTCCCTGTCTTTTAGAAATGCCTCTTCCCCTTGTTGAGAATTGATGTGAGTTCTCGCTAAGTTCTTCAAATAATTCGATGGCCTCCTCACCACTTTTCCTCATCAAGATCCCGTTGCAAGCTGAATCCACAATTGCCTTGTTAGTATCATTTAAACCCTCATAAAATGCTTGTACCTGATCATCCTTAGGCATGTTGTGCGTAGGGCACTTGAGAAGCTTGTTCTTGAAGTCCTTCTATGCTTCGAAGAATAAATCTCCATCTTTTTGTTGGAAGAGTTAAATCACCCTTTTTAGTTGTTTGGTTTTCTGGGCTGGAAAGAATTCTTTCAAGAATTTTGTTGCCAATTGCTCCCATAAATTAATTGATCCTGGTTCCAAAGAATTATACCACAATTTAGCATTAAGTTTTAAAGAGAATGGAAACAAGATTAACCTGATTTGTTCAGGGGTAAGCCCTTGGATGCTTTGTGTTTGCAAAGATCAAAGAAGTCTTGCAGATGGAGGTGAGGCTCCTCGTCTGGTTTGCCACTAAAGTGGGGAACCATGCTAAGTAATTGGGGAGATAGATGCATATTCCCTGTGACATTAGGTTGATAAGCAATGCAGGAAGGTTGCTCAATATTCTTAGGCGTGAATTTGTCCTGCATTGGTACTCGATTTGGTACTTCCTCAGCCATTGCTACTTGTGAATTGTATCTCTGTGCAGTCGACTTGTTTCGTGCACCAGTCGACTGGTTTGTTGCAGACAGCCGACCTAGTCTATGCAATGTGCATTCTGTTCCTGCGTCAATAGGTAGTAGCTCTAGACGAAGTGATCGTCTCCCGTGCATTCACCAGAATCCTGTAACCTAAAAGAAAAATATTTATTAATAAAAGAAAAGAAAAATGAAAACTATTTTACTGATTTGTAAGTTAAAATACTAAACAATCCCCGGCAGCGGCGCCAAAAACTTGTTGTGCATTCTAGACGATCTAAATAAATAGATAAACTAGACACAAATTAAAACCTGGCAAGTGTACGAATCGTTTATAGAAGCGTAGTGACAAGCAAGGGTCGATCCCACAGAGATTGTAAAAATTAACTTACTAACCAATAAAATAAGAATCTTAAAGTGTTGTTCCAAAAGAAATGATAAAACTAGATCAAGTAGTTCTGAATCACAAATATCTATTAAGTAGTTGGGCTTTGATCTCCACCTATAGTCAATAATGCCAAGTCACCTTCTATATTACTCTAATTACTCATGTTCGTTCCTTTAAGGGCATGGTATCTACTCCTTAAAGTTATTGTTTCCCTAAGCCAAGAATTAGGCATGGTATCTACTCTAATTCGTTTCTTTCCTTAAGTATTTAGCATGGTATCTACTAAGTTGCACTTAAAGAAAACATAGGAACGATGGAAACGAACAAACACTCGAAGTTCTAGAAATTGGTATCAGATCTAGATCCTTCAAGTTGATTAAACCAAGAATCCCTAAAGATTCCTGTGTTACAAGCTATGAACATGAGATACGGGTCGTCTCTATGCTCATATAACAGATTCAGATGTATAATACGCAAACTTGATAAACTCAGGTTCTGCATGGCAGTCGACTTGCTGTCACTCTCAATCGACTGCTCTTAGAACTTCTGAACAAGTTTGATTATTATAAATCTATACCAATTCAATCAGGTTTAATCAATAAGTAATAAAGTAGCATTCAGAAGAATATAGCATTACATGACTACGGTTTCAATCTACCCAACTATGAAATTAGTTCCACATAATAAGACTTTTATTGACTAACAGTTTCGAATACATGATTAAAATAAAAACTAGAAAAAGAAGAAATAAACTGATGATGTTCGGCCAGATAAGTCGACTGGCTGTCACTCAGTCGACTGGCTCATCCCCTTCAGTGTACTTGATCTCCTTCCTTCTTCGATGCTGAGAGAACAATGCCTGTGGTTGATGATTGATGATTTTGAGATTCCGTGATACCCTTCACTTCTTAACTTCTTTTGCCCATATCTGCATATTTCAATTCTATCTCTTTACACGTTGAATATAGATCTGAGTCGATATTCTCACTTGCCAATCCTGGTTCCCCATCTTAATTAATGAAGAGTTGTTATTTGCAGACAACCTGGGTTTGGATAACTTAATCTTGCTTCGGATTTGGATGAGGATGCATCTTCATCTGTTCTTATCTTCTGACTCGGCTGAATACCAGTCGATTGGTTTTGTCATCAGTCGACTGTGTCGAGACATCTGTAGATTCATGATCATCAGTCAAGCCGACTGTCTCTGGAGTAAGTCGACTGTGCCGAGCATCGTCAGCCTCTCTGTCCAGTCGCCTGTTGGAAGCACCAGTCGACTTATGCCCTGCAGTTTCTGTGTACCATCCTCAAAATCCTGAATCTGCTTCGTTTTGCTGCTTTAGGCTGTTTCCTATGGAAAAGAGAAATTAAGAGTGAAATACCACATATAGAGCATTTAAATGTCCAATTGCAGTAAGATTATTGCTCCTAAATGTGAATAATATTGGATTCATCAAACCATAGTTCTATTTACACATTTTATTCTCAAATCATACTTTATTTCATGCAAATAATTCACAGATTATTTTTATAAAGTCCTACATATTTTTTGAAGAATAGTCATATTTTTCTCTTAATTTTTTGATAACTAAAGCACCCAAAAATATATTTTTTTCAATCTTGCCGAGGGCAAGATTCGAACCCAGCACCACAGAGAACACAGCCGAAGCATAGACCACTAGGCCAAAGGCTGCTATCGTTAGAAGAAAGCGCTGAGAGCACTAAATGCTCTCGGCCGCTGTTCTTTCATTTCGTGTCAAAAATACAAAAAGTATGATACTAAGGGGATTCGAACCAGTGACTCACCGACCCACTGTAGCGATTAGGATCGTGCCGACCACTTGAGCTATACGCTCATGTTGTCGTAATTCCAACAGTAGTCTAGTTAAATCTATTCTCTTTGTTATTTAAAACATTTTGATGTTCAACGAATTTTCATTTCAATTTGCTTTTATAGAATTTACGGTAAATTTCCAGATTGGCTATTCTCAACATAAATTATACTCCAGTATAATAAAGAATAATTTTTTCAATAATTCATACAACTAATTCGAAATATGAACTATCACTACCACATTTTCTTCTCTTTTCGACATTTCTTAGCAATTAGCATTCTAATCTCTTTATCAACAAATTTCACATCAATTTTCTGCCTTTAATCATTTACCCAACATACAAACTCATATTTTAAATTATTCATACCCACATTAACACAAAAGATCTATTTAACACATGAAATAGCATTATCAATCTACTAACTTTTGTATGTAATTCTTGATGGCAATAAATGTGTTTTATTCAATCAATCCATGATCCTAATCAATTCACATACAACTTAAATAATAGAACCACATACAAATTTGCATATCCACATTTCAATCATTCAATAGGTTATTTTTTCTAATTAAAGTGTACTCTTCTTAACCTTTTTCATGCTTCATTCATTCATTTCTAACATGCATTTCTAATTTAGAAATATGGAGAATTTACCCACCTTATTGGAGAGAAAAATACAACTAGCAACCTCCTAGATGAATGTCCTTGCAAACGAATGCTCCTCCTCCTTGTACACGCGCGCACAAGCCTCCAAGCACACAACCGAGAGCTCCCCTTCTTGATGAAACCGGCCTCCCCTCCTTGTTGCAAGCACACTCCCACACACAACTCAATCTTTTAACTCACAAAATAACTACTAGTTAAAGTATTTTAGACTATAGATTTGGAGGAATTATTTAGCACAAGAATAACTAGCCATGGAGGGGGGGTATTTATACTAAAAATCAAGGAGAATGGATGGCTAAGATTGAAGTAGGAGTTAGGATTAAATGGTTGAGATTTAAGGGGGAGTTATACTACCCACCCATAATCAAGTAACCACCACACCATGATCCCACTCAAATTTTTGGGTTTCCCTCCAAAGAAGCAATCCGGCCAAGCATGGGGAGTGCACTTTGCACGTGTACGTGCAATGCACGTGCATGCATTTGCCTCCAAAAATTTGTACATTTTATTTTATATAAAAATAAACTTTAATTTTGTATTCTACATTACAAGTCATATTTAAAAATAAATTAACTCATGGGCTTTAGTTTATGGGCCAAAATAATTATTATAAAATAATAAATTAAATTAACTTTGGGCTTTTAAAAAGAAAAGGCTTTTTGTCTAATTGGAAGAAGGCTTTATAAAAATAATTACAAGCACATATTTAAAAATCTATACTCATCACAATGAAAATAATTATAAGATTTAATTCAACCAGAAATATTGCACGTGCACACTACGTGCAAAAATAAATAATTTTCATTAAATGAAAATCGGGGCATTACAACTTAACCCGTTATCCTCAATAACGGGTTAAGTAGAAAGGTATTTTTATGCTTTCTACAACTTTCTCTTCACTCTTTGCGAACATTGTCTCCTGAACTCTGCAAAGTGACATTCATATGCTTGTAAATTGTTTATATTTTTTAATAATTTTCATTTATTGCCACGTAACTAACCAATATAAAATCGTAAACATTAAATGTGGTCAAAAAGTTCCAATTTTTTTTTTGATAACTAGCCTAGGGTTAGGGTTAGGGTTAGGGTAAGCTAGGGTTAAGGGTTAGTGTAGGGTTATATGTTGGGGTTAGGGTAAGGCTTAATATTAGCCCTAAGTGGTTGTTTTTTGTTTTGATTAATTAGGTTAATATTTGTAGTTCTCTGATCTAAAACGCACTGAATTTTTTCCATTATTGGGTTCTACATGTGGGGTTCTACATGTGGTGTTCCACATGTGGGGAGTATAATCTGATGTGGTTTTCACAATTTCGTTCAAATCCCCACATTATTGGGTTCTACATTGTGGCGTTGTACATGTGGTTCCCACTTTGTACATTGAAATGTAATAGTACAATCGTACTTTTCTTGCTCAGTCCTTTCTCTTTTTCTCTCCATAGTTCTCCCTTTACTCAGATAGATTTTGGTAAGTCTATGTTGAGAAATGGAGTGTTCATTTAGTGGGCACCACATGTAGATCCCCACATGTAGAACAAGTCCATAATGGGCCTATTATTAGATTTCACTATACAACATGTGGAACCACATGTACAACATGGCCATAACTTCGTCCTTGCTCTTTGTCTCTTCACAGTTCCCCCTTCACTCAGATAGATTTTGGTAAGTCTATGTCGAGGAATGGAATGTTCATTTAGTGGGCACCACATGTAGATCCCCACATGTAGAACAAGTCCATAATGGGCATATTATTAGATTTCACTATACAACATATGAAACCACATGTACAACATGGCCATAACCCTAACATGTAGTACAAGTCGTTAACTTGCTTTTACAAAAATAGGGTTACGGCTTGGCAGCACCCTAGGGTTATAGTAGGGTTACGGCTAGGGTTAGAATAGATCTCTCTACATTAGGGTTAGAGATTAGTTCGTAGGGTTATTTCCAATTTTTAATTAAATTTTTCATATTTTCAACTATATTATTTAATTTCAGAATGTTTAAAATTACTCTAACCCTACTGTAACCCTACTTTAACTATCCAACCCTACTGTAACCCTACTCTAACCTACGAACTACACTAACCTACTCTAACCTTATCTCTAACCTACTCTACCCTACTCTAACCTTATTTGTTGTGAACCAAGTTCCTTTAATTTGAGTATTTTTTATATTTCATCATTTTCAACACTCAAAGTTTTAAGAAGTTAGATTTTAGATAACCCGTAACCCTATTTTTATCCTAAGAACTACTCTAACCCTACCGTAACCCTACAATAACCATGTAACCCTAGCCGTAACCCTACAAGTTTGTGGGGTTACATTAGGGATGGAGATTAGTTCGTAGGGTTATTTACAATTTTTAATAAAATTTTTCATATTTTCAACTATATTATTTATTTAATTTCATAATTACTCTAACCATATTGTAACCCTACTTTAACTATCCAAATCTACTGTAACTCAACTCTAACCCTACGAACTACTCTAACCTACTCTAACCTTATCTCTAACATACTCTAACCTCCTCTAACCTTATCTCTAACCTTTTCTAAACCTACAAAGTTGTCCTAACCCTGCTCTAACCTTGTCCGAACCCTAACTCTAAACCCGACTCTAACCTTAGGGTAGGGTTACGGCTTGGGTGAGAGTAGTTCGTATGGTTATATTTATTTGTTGTGAACCAAGTTCCTCCAATTTTAGTTATTTTTTTTATTTCATCATTTTCAACACTCAAAGTTTTAAGAAGTTGGATTTTAGAAAACCCGTAACCCTATTTTTACCCTAAGGACTACTCTAACCCTACCGTAACCCTACAATAACCCTGTAATCCAAGCCGTATCCCGTTGACACTGTATGTTTTAAACCGAATTCGTTGAATGTACGTAAATGTTATAAAAATTTATTTGTTTACTGCCAAAATTTGAAATCGTGTAACGAACTTCTGTGGATAGGTGATTATATAATTTTTTATGAACAGATTTTTTTGTAACGTGCTAAGGTTAGAGGGTTTTAGTAGGGTTAAAGTAGTGTTTGAATAATTTATAATAAATTATTTTCATTTTATTGAACTACATTAAATATTATATTTCGTGAATATTTTTACATTTTTTTTTCAAACAATGTTAAAATTATTAGTACTGCCAATATATGTCTACTTAACCCGTTATTAAGGATGACGGATTAAGTACACTTAACCCGTCACCACCAATAACGGGTTAAGTTAACATATATTGGCACTGCTTCATCATCTACAGGCCAAGTTCACATAAAGTACTGCCAATATATGTCTACTTAACCAGTTGTTGGTGATGACGGGTTAAGTACACTTAACCCATCATCCATAATAACGGGTTAAGTAGACATATATTGGCAGTGCTTCATCATGTACAGACCAAGTATTGGCATAAAGTACTGCATATATTTGTCTACTTTACCCGTTGTTGGTGATGACGGGTTAAGTGTGCTTAACCCGTCATCACCAACAACGGGTTAAGTAGACAAATATATGCGGAAGTTTATGAATACTTGGTCTGTACATTGCTGTCGTTGTTGCTGCATTTTGAGAGGTGTATCATATTGCTGTTCATGCTTGATGTCCTTGTTGCTGCATTTTTAGAAGTGTATCAAAGTTTTGAGAAGTGTATCAATGTATTGAGAAGTGTATCAATATTTTCTTCTTGTCTTCATTTTCTTCTTGTTTTCTTGCCTTCTTGTTTGCTGTCCTTGTTGCTGCATGCTTGCTGTCCTTGTTGCTGCATGCTTCATTTTCCTATAACTATGCCTCTTGAGTTCATGCCTCTTGAGTTCAATGAAGAGAATAAAGAGAAAAAAAGGGAGGAGACACTGCAAATAACATTGTTCAAAAAATGTAGGAGGAGCCAATCTTTTCGTCTTGTCTTCATTATAATCTTTTCTTCTTGAAGGGGAAAGAAGTTTGAGTTCTAAAAAAAACTGAGTTCAAAGAGAGTCTCCTTCAACTGAGTTCTTCATAACATTGTTTCATAAAGAAGCTAAAGATACAGAAGTAAAGAGACATATGCATGTCTACTTTAGCGTACAAGTACATGCTGGGTTTCTCTCAAGGGGTAGGGAGGAATCTTGACTTTGCCTTTTTTTTTCTTCATTCCCCTTACTCTTTTTTTTTTGGGATTTTTGAATGAATGCATAAGTAGCAATTCTCCTCCCTTCATACACATTCGTTCCCTATTGTTACACAGAGTGCAACAATTCTCTGGTTTCGTAGGACGGAGTAGTGGTGGGTGTCACAATATATTCATGGTAATTTTCAACTTTTTGGCATGCACACCTCACAATCGTGCAACAAATAGTATGAATATGAGGAGTGCGTGTCAAGAAGTTGTCAAGTACTTTGAATATACGGTTACACCCACTACTACTCTATCTCACGAAGCAGAGAATTGCTGCCTCTATGTAATAGTAGTGAACTAAATTGTATACAGGAGGGATAACTGCTACTTACGCATTCAAAAAAGGCAGTGTCAGCAGTCCTTTCTACCTCTTTGAGAAGAAACCCAGCATGTACTTGTATATTAAATTAATTGCAAATTTTGGTGAAAGTGTCAAAGAATGACTTTGTAATATCAATTAGCATTCTATGTATGTTCAATTTACATGTATTTGCCAGTTTGTAATGTATGATGTACAAAGCTGTTATAAGATATAACCTGTATCTCTATATTCTCCGAACTTTATCTTGGAAATTTGAAGAGTTATACCACAAAGGCGAAGACACTGTAAATATCAATCAACCTAACAGGTTAAGTATCCCAAGATTGATGTGAATTGCTGAATGAACAAATTATCATCTGTAGAAGTTGTTGTGAATGAACAAATTTTGTGAAGTTGTATATGTATCAACAAAAGCACATAGAGCCTACACAGACGAAAGTTCTGTCAAAAACTCTCAACTTAACCCGTTATTGACGATGACGGGTTAAGTGATCTTAACCCGTCATCACCAATAACGGGTTAAGTAGATTGATATTGGCAGGAATTCATACCCTACAGACCAAGTATTGATAAATTACTGCCAATATCTATCTACTTAACCCGTTATCTTCAATAATGGGTTAAGTGATCTTAACCCGTTATCCCCAATAACGGGTTAAGAAGAGAGAAATTGGCAGTATTTTAACAATACTTGGTCTGTAGGGTATGAAGTCCTGCCAATATTAATCTACTTAACCCGTTCTCCTCAATAACGGGCTTAGTTATTTTAACCCGTTATCCCCAATAACGGCCTAAGTTTATCCGATTTTTGTAGTATTGCAGAACTTTCGTGTGTACACATCGGCATAGATATATTGCAGAAATACACAATCTCCACAAACACATAAAATTCACTCACAACCTTCAACACAAATAATAAATCTGTACACATCGGCATCCCAAAAAAATCAATTACAAACAAATTCACAAATAGTTCGGGTTGCCCAAATTGCACACATCTTCAAAATCCAAAAATTTCAACATAAATAAACATTCGCTACCCAATTACAACATCAAAACCCACAACAACATATGTAGTTCACAAATACACAAAATGCACACATACAGAGATTACACTCTGATAAAATACACCAGTAATCTAATTGTACCAAAAACATACGTTCAATTAACCACATATATACAATCAAAAGTAAGGAATTTAACAACGGTTTGATTCTTTCCATGGGCACGATTTTGTTTCATTCCGAACCTACACAAAAAAAAAGGTTAATAATCAAGTCGAAATTAATAATTATCTTCACATCAAAATAAAAAAGTAAGCAATTATTCGGTGTTTATCTTGAAAGTTTCATATGACATACATAACACGAAAAATTCCTTAGCATGAACCTTCACCTTCATCATCATCACTCTCTCCAGCGTTTGGAGCTTCTTCATACCCTACCGATCCACTAAATAAGGGAGAAGAATGGGTTAGTATCGACTACAACAAGTTTAGATTCATTGAGTCCAATTAACAAATACTTAGTCTCTGATATATTACCTTTCCATATTTTTTGGGCAATTTCGTGAATCGTGACATACGACACGAAGGCATGTCCAGCAAAGTCTTGGCCTCTTCGTTTTTTGGCCTTCTCTGATAGAATTCAACCTTTTCCCTTTAGGCCTCCCCTTTGTGGTGCACTGCATGGGGTTCCCTACTTATGCATGTGCATGTGCATGTCCCCCACTCTCCGGTTGTGCGCTACCTTCGTGTGGTGTGCTATTCCCGGATTCAATGTGAGCAAAGCCTTCAATTCTCTTGAGCATGTGGTCGAGCATGTACTTGTACCCTCGCTCTGAAGAATAACCAAGGTCGACCAAATGTCATGAGTGCATAGTCAGTTCATAATAACGAGAGGAAAAATTGTTGCCCATACTATTGGGAACCGGTATACTACTTCTTGTCAGTTGATCCCTGATCCATCGCCTACAAATATATTGCTCGGGTAGTGCGGTGTGATCTGTGAACCGAATAACTGCCAATAGATGTTTGCAGAGAATACCTACGAAGTCATACATGGCACAAGGACATTTAGCAATTTGACTAATTTTACAATAAGAAATCACCCTCCCCGGTTCTGAATTTCCACAAACGGTTACAGAATAAGCTGCACTATCCAGTGTATCCATACTTGTAATTAAACTCACATTAAGTAATAAGCTTTTTACAACTTCTTGTTGGAATTTGTAGAAAATCTTCAGTGTGTATGTTCCCGCCATTTGTGACTCCAACGCCCATTCGGTCTTCAATTTTGGTCTCTCCTCGCGATTATGATGTATTTCTTTAAGTTCATCGTGTCTTTATTTTACTAAGACTCGGTCAAAGATGACGGTAAATTCATGTAATGAGTACTTCTTATGAGTATGGTGCTTCAAGGATGAACGTAGCGATTCGCTACGTTGGGTACTCAACATGCTACCCCAAAATGAGTCTCTTGCGTACACGGGAGCCCATTTCTCGTGGATCTCAAATTTTTCCTTCAACCATTTGTTATTCTCAAGTTTGTAATGGAAAATCAAAATTTTTCACTTCTGTTCAAATTCTAATTTATATTCTGCCGTATAAATGATAGTCTTCAAAGCATCCCTAAACTCGTCAATGTTATTCGGCATACGCACTTCATGCGGTAACTTATCCAAAATATGCCAAATGCAATATCTATGTGACGTGATTGAGAAAACTTTAGAAACTGCAGAAGTTATTCCACGATCCTCATCTGTCACAATGTTCATCGGATCGTGAGTCATTGCTCCTCGGCACTTTTCAAAGAACCACTCAAATGAGGATGTCTTCTCATTTAGGATGAACCCACAACCTAGGAATATTGATTGCCAATGATGGTTGAATCTAACAAATGGTACGAACAATATCCCGTATCGGTTTGTGTTGTAGGTAGCATCAAAGCAGAGAACATTTCCAAATACTTCATAATTCTTTCTAGCAATACCATCCACCCAGACACAATGGGACAATCGCCCTTCGGGATCACATTGGTAATCATACTAGAATAAAGGATCGGTCTCCTTTTTGGATTCAAAGAACTCAAGTAGCATTTGCCCGTCGTGTCCTTTTAAACCTTCCATCTCGTCTCTCCTGAGATTTCTGACATCGGTTTCAGTGAAACCAATTTTCTCATTACCTCCACTTGCACCTTCGAAGAATAACATTTGTTTGCATACAGGGACATTAGCTTCGGTAAGTTGACCAATTACTTTTTTATCAGTATTTGTCAATTCACGGTTTCGAGGTAGCAAGTGACGGCTACCAGGTGAAGTAAATTCGTGATTGTGTGGTTCATTAAATGAATAAAGAATCCACGAATTACTTTGTGAATTACTTTGTGGGTTTAGTTTGACACGAACAAAAGCTTTGTAACCCGTTCTAGAAGTTGTTTCTCGTCTAGCTTCATTCTGATTATTCGGTGACTCACCGGCTTTATTACAAACATATGATTTATCCACTACATCGTTTCCCTTGTATTTATTTCCACTCTTACGTATAGAGAATCCCGCACATTTGCAATATGATGAATAAAATTTTTCCGCTTTCTCTAGAGTGGAAAATGTCATACCAATCTTCGGTTTTAGCTGGTCGTCAACATGAGGAAGAAACTCGCCAATTTGTTGTGCACGAACAAATTTCTCTCCAGCAACAGAACTTTCTTCAAAACTGTACATACCTAAGAAAGCGTGAAAAGGAGAACAGTTAGGGCTACTAAACCCGTTACGGAATGTGATGATAACTTTCTAACTTTATTTACATATTATTAGAAAAATGTCACAAAACCGCACAAACGGCATCCATAATTTATAAAACTTTGCAACTTACTTTAATTCACCTAGCACAAGCCACTGCAACTTGCATAAATGATTTTCGACTCATGGTATGCGAGATACGGTCGTATACCGCTGTATTTGGTGTTTTTATAACCAAAAGCGACACACGATTGTATCTCTCGGACCGTTAACCGAATCTTTAACCTACTACAAATTGGGGTTTCTTGATCTACGTTAGACCATCCGAGTCATAAAATTTCGTATTTTTTGAAGGTCGTTTGAAAGGTTTTCTAGTATAACCGCACTAAACGCGTTCTAAGTCATTAACTTCTAATACGAGGAACGTGAGAAAACCCCACAAAACGGTATCCAAAATTTATAAAATGTTGCACCTTACTTGAATTCACATAGCGCAAGCCACCACAACTTGTACAAGTGAGTTTCGATTAACGGTTCGAGAGATACGGCCGTGTATCACTTTATTTGGGTTTTTTTTCAACCGAAAGCGATACACGGCCGTATCTCTCTAACCGTGAGTCGAAATTGAATTATACAAGTTTGGGTTACTTGTGCTACATGAGATCATCCTACTTGCAAAGTTTCGTATTTTTTGGATGTCGTTTGAAGGGTTTTCTAATCTAACCGCACTTAAAAAATTCTAAGTCACTAACTTCTAATGCGAGGACGTGACAAAACTGCACAAACGGCAACCAAAATTAATAAAATTTTGCACCTTGCTTGAATTCACATAGCGCAAGCCATCTCAACTTGTACAAGTCAGTTTTGACTAACGGTTCGAGAGATACGGCAGTGTATCACTTTATTTGGCTTTTTTTAACCGAAAGCGATACACGGCCGTATCTCTCTAACCGTGAGTTGAAATTGACTTATACAAGTTTGGGTTGCTTGTGCTACATGAGATCATCCTACTCGCAAAGTTTCGTATTTTTTAGATATCGTTTGAAGGGTTTTCTAATCTAACCGTACTTAAAAAATTCTAAGTCACTAACTTCAAATGCAAGGAACGTGACAAAACCGCACAAACGGTATCCAAAATTAATAAAACTTTGCACCTTGCTTGAATTCACGTAGTGCAAGCTACCCCAACTTGTACAATTGAGTTTCGACTAACGGTTCGAGAGATACGGCCGTGTATCACTTTATTTGGCTTTTTTTTCAACCTAAAGCGATACACGGCCTTACATCTCGAACCGTGAACCGAAACCCACTTCTATAAGTTGGAGTGGCTTGTGCTGCGTGAGATCAACCTACTCGCAAAGTTTCGTATTTTTTGGAGGCCGTTTGCAATGTTTTCAACTCTAACCGCACTAAAAAAAATTCTAAGTTAGTAACTTCTAATGCGCGGAACGTGAGAAAACAGCACAAATGGCATCCAAAATTTATAAAACTTTCCAACTTGGTCGAATTCACGTAGCGCAAGCCACCCGAACTTGTAGAAGTGAGTTTCGACTCACGGTTTGCGAGATACGGCCGTATACCGCTTTATTAGGTTTTTTTAAACCAAAAGCGATACACGGTCTTATATATCAAACCGTGAATCGAAACTCACTTCTACAAGTTGGGGTGGCTTGTGCAGCGTGAGATCAACCTACTCGGAAAGTTTCGTTTTTTTTTTTTGGCCGTTTGCAAGGTTTTCTACTCTAACCGCACTAAAAAATTCTAAGTCATTAATTCCGTATAAATTGAACGTGAAAAATCAACACAAATAAAACTAAATTAGTAAGCCAAACATTACTATAGTTCTAAATTATTTTGGGCAAAGCATTTTTTTGGGACTTCCTAAATAAGTTATTATGTAAAAATTTAAAAATCAACATAATTAACTCTAATAAGGCTAAGAATTAGTCAATACCTTACAAAATAACAACTAATTTTGCCAATAGAACGATTTGTGGCCTTCGCACGGGAATTGATTTGCTTTTGATGTAGATATTTGGAGAGAGAGACTGTATGAGAGTGGAAGAAGAGGAGTAGGGGCAAACGGAGGACGTTGAATTTTTTTTTGGGTTTTTGGGTTTGGTTTCGCCCAAAAAAAAGGGATCTGTGCTAGGGTTTCTGGGTTTTGTTTCGACGATGAAGACGAAGAACAATATACAGATCTGAGAATATATCTTTGGCTTAATCCGTTCTTGAGAACGACGGGTTAAGACTATATTTTTTTAAATAAAATTTAGCCTTAACAATTTTTTATATTAAATTTTGCTTTAACCCGCCGTGTATATATATATATATATATATATATATATATATATATATATAAAAGGTAGGGTTCGCCACCTTTTTCTTGATCGCGAACCTTTTTCTTGATCTTAAAAAAAAATCTTGATCTTAAAAAAAAAAGGAATAATATAAGGTTCGCCACCTTTTTCTTGATCTTAAAAAAAAATCTTGATCTTAAAAAAAAAAAAGGGAATAATATAAGGTAGGGTTCGCCACCTTTTTCTTGATCTTAAAAAAAAAAAAAAAGGAATAATAATAATAGCTATCATATGTATCATCATTATCAATACCAACCATAAAAATATCTTCAGGCTTACCATGTGGAAACTAGATCGCATAATGAATGGAACATAGAAGGCTGTCACAACTGACAAGGTATTTGACCAACTTGGATCGGTCAGTTCCTGCAATACAAGATTGGGGCTAAGCGGAGCTGAAAGGTGAAAACATTCCTCTGTAGTTTTTAGTTGTTGTCAATTGAAAAACAGAAGCAAAAATGGCATAACAAGGGAAAAAACCAATTTAAAGAGTCAGGACTATAACAAGGGGAAAACATAAAATCTTTGGGGATTTGATTGAGTCGGGTTTTTTCTAAATATCTATGAATCATTAAGTAATGACCTTCATAAGAAGTAGTATTTCATCCCAAAAATTTTCTATTAAAGTATCTTCTAGTGAGGCTTGAGAGATAGATATGTTATTGGTGAGAGTATTAACTCTTGCATCTTCCCTAGTTAAATAATATCTCAGTTATTTCTCTCCCAGGTTAAGTTTGCCGAACTAGGACAAATCTTGTGTGCTTTTGTGTTGGTGTGGTCTACATTGCCTTGGTTGTTCATTGTGATCGGTTGTCGCCTCTCGCTCTAAACCTCCGCTGCGCCGAAATTCCCTAACAGATACAACTTCAAAGAAAGGAGAAATGTTACAACTGCTGCATATTCATGGCAAACAGAATTTCATTTGCGGAAGTAGGTGCAGGTCGAGTGGTGCTTAAACGTACTTGATATGGCTAAAAATAGGGCTAAATCGGAACCGTCCAAATCGGACACGCATCTTAAGACTTAGGGGCAAAATGGTCATTTCACCTACAAACGGGTCTGAAGTGGGTACTGGGTCATCTTTCCAAAAGCCCAGTAACCCGCAAACGGACCCGTCTCAGCTGGGTGCGGGTTCCAACCCGCAATAAAACTCGGTCTAGCAGGATAGAATTAGGGTTTCTGATTAATCCCAATCAGCGGCTCTGATTCACATCTATCCTTTCACTGGGAATTAGGGATTACATTCCTAATTTAATCATAAAGGCGGCTATAAATACCCCCCATCCACCACCATTAAGGGGTAATCAATCTTTTGCCAGTTTACGCTCTTTCATAATCTTTTCTGATTACTGACTTGAGCGTCGGAGGGTGCGTCGCCGGGATTAACCCCGGTGTCTCGCACTTTTTGCAGGTGAACAGCGGGAGTCGATGGCCAAACTCCGTTGGAAAGGTTCCAGGTTTGCTATTCGGTTTTCCTAAGAATCCACAAATACTATCTGTTTATCTCCACACCAGATTTAGCAGTAACAGATTGACGCCGCCTGTGGGAACCCACGAATAGCAACCCTTCCTCTTCCCGTCGGTCAGATCTTGTCCGGCCATGCCTCCACGGAAACTCAGATCCAGGGGGTCCAATCATAGACCTACCCCTTCCCAGCAACAGCAGGAAGTCCCCCTCCAAACCATCCAGCCAACGGGACCCTCTCCTCAGCCTAATCAGGCCCCCCAGCAGGACCAACTTCCTCCACAGAATCTTCAACCCCCTCGCGGTCAAACCGGTCCTCAGAACGCCGGCGCGGGAGGCTCTCGTCCTAATTCTCAGAAACAACCTCTCCAACATGATCATGTCTCTGTGCAAAACCCCTCTACCGATTCCATGGCATCTCACAATCTCCGAGCCTCAGATGACCTCCGCAACACCCTCAACAATCGGCAGAAGGAAGAGGACCTTCGCCGCCGTTTGCATGAAAGGCGGGCTTGAGGGGGAGCCTCCCGCCAACAACGTCCAAATAAGCGATCTCCTCATCGCCGAGACTACAGAAGGTCCCATCCTAGAAGAGGGCGAAGAGAGTCCCCTGGCACTATAGGAGGAGACCTCATTCTCCTGCGGGTCGACAACCCCCGAGGAATGATGAAGCACCCATCACCCGTGCCGAATTCCAGCAATTCCAAGCAACCATCTTGCAGGTCCTCAATCTCCGACCCAACAATGACAACGCTCAGAGGGTCCCCACTCATCCTCCAGTCCAAAATCATCGCCATCGGTCCCTAACTCCTCCCCCAGCTCCAAGCAACCACCATCACATCCCTAGTCCTCGCCACTCCTTGAGCTACCGTCGTCGTAGCCCCCGCTCTCCTTCGTACGAAGACGAGTCCAGAGGCTCGTTTGGCTACCAACGAAGGGATGACACTGTCTACCGTCGTCTCCACGAGATGGAGAGGCGCTTGGGTCAGCTAGACAAGGAAGAGGAGCTTAGAGGAAGGACCCTCCGTCCAAGCCGACCTCCCTTCCCTCGAACAATCATGGAGGTACCTGTTCCGATAGGCTTCAAGCCCCCACAGTTCGAGACTTACTCAGGGGAGTCAGACCCTGTGGACCACATCGAGAGCTTCAAGACCCTCATGCTGATACACCAAGCTTCCGATGCTCTATTGTGCAAAACCTTCTCGGCCACGCTCAAAGGTCCGGCTCGAGAGTGGTACTCTTGCCTCGCCCCATCCTCCATATTCTCCTTTGAGCAATTTGAGACCTTCTTCGTCACCCACTTCGTGAGTAGCCGCCGCACAGAGAAGACCAGCATTTCGCTACTCTACCTCCACCAGAAGAAGGGTGAGAAGCTCAGGGACTATGTGAAAAGGTTCATCGCGGAAGCTAGGTCCATCGCTTCCCTCGACCAGTCGGTCGCTGCAGCAGCCTTTCAGTCGAATGTCCTCAACTCAAGCCTGCGGTCCTCCCTTGCCAAGAAGCCCCCACAGAACTTCTCCGACCTCCTTCTCCGAAGCGAGAAGTATATCCGGGCCGAGGAAGCTGAGCATCGCCCCACCTTTGAGAGGCCTTCCTCCGGATCCAAAAGAAAAGCGACCAAAGAAGAGGGAGCCAAGAAGCTGCAGAAAGACAATGGTGGCCAGCGCCGCCCCTCCCCCAAGGTTCGAGAAATTCACTTCTCTTAACGCCAACATTTCCACCATTCTCATGGAGGTTGAGAAGGAAGGGGTTATACCTCCTGCCCCGAAGATGAACACCCCTAGCAAGAAGAGGGACAAAGAGAAATGGTGTCGTTATCACCGGGAGCATGGCCACGACACCAATGATTGTCGGGCCTTGAAGAACGAAATTGAGGCCCTCATCCAAAGGGGACAGCTGGCCAAGTTTGTGAGAAAAGACCGAACCGATCTTCCTCCTCCCCCTCGGGGGGCTAATAAGCGTCCTGAACGGTGCGATGAGACTCCCGAGTTCGAAGAAGAGCGTATCCTGCATCTCATTCACGGAGGCCCCATGGGAGGCACCTCAAACTCTTCTCGGAAGGCCTTCATGAGAGAAGTCAATTCGGTTCATGGCACACCTCCCCCTATGGGCCTTGGAGTACCGGTCACTTTTTCAGATGAAGACCTTGAGGGTATCCGAACCCCCCATTGTGACGTACTTGTGATCAACCTTCACATGGCAAATTTCAAGGTGGAGATGATTCTAGTGAACAGTGGTAGCTCCGTTAACATCCTCTTCCTCGCTGCTTTCAAAGGCCTCAAGCTATCCCGGGACAGGCTTAAGCCCGCCGGCTACACACTCCACGGGTTCACAGGAGTGCCAGTTACTATCGAAGGGGTAATCACCCTCGACGTAACCGCTGGCAAAACTCCTACTACCCGAACGGAGCCGATGGACTTCATGGTCGTCAATGTCCCAGCTGCTTATAACATAATTCTGAGCCGACCTGGCCTAGCTGCTCTAGAGGCAGTCCCATCGGCTTATCACCTCAAGATGAAGTTCCCCACCAGGGTAGGAGTAGGGGAAGTAAGAGGCAGTCAAGAGATGGCCCGAAAATGCAATATGACCTCCACCGGGGGTCCAGTTCTCACCTTTGAAACTCTTGAGATTCCCCAAGAGGGTGTCCGACCAACGTTCGAGCCGGTGGATGAATTGGAGGAAGTGCTCTTCTCTGAGCAAGACCCGAACCGCAAGTTCTTTATCAGCAAGACCCTCCCATCTGCCATATGCTCTGACATTGTCCAGTGCATTAGAAAGAATCATGACCTCTTCGCATGGTCGGCTGCCGACATGCCAGGAATCTCCGAAGAGCTTCTCGTCCACCACCTGAGTGTTGCCCCGGGGTCCAAACCGGTCCAACAGAAGAGGCGCAAATTTGCTCCCGAGCGCCAACAAGCTATCAAAGAAGAAGTAGACAAGCTCCTTAAGGCGCGGTTCATACAAGAGGTAAATTACCCTGAATGGCTCTCCAATGTGGTCATGGTAAAGAAGTCCAACGGGAGCTAGAGAATCTGCATCGACTTCACCGACCTAAACAAAGCATGCCCTAAAGATCCATTCCCTCTCCCTAGCATTGACACCTTGATCGACACAACTTCGGGCCGTGAACTCCTCAGCTTCATGGATGCCTTTTTCGGGTATAATCAGATCCGCATGTTTTCCCCGGATATCCCAAAGACCTCCTTTGTTACCGATTAAGGGCTCTACTGCTACAGGGTAATGCCCTTCGGGCTGAAGAATGCTAGTGCGACCTATCAATGCCTCGTCAACAAGGTCTTTCAACAACAGATCAGCCGAAATATGGAAGTATATGTTGATGACATGCTAGTCAAGAGCATCCATGGCGCCAATCATGTGGCCGATCTGCAAGAGGCGTTCGGTGTATTAAGAAAGCATGATATGAGGCTCAATCTGAACAAGTGTGCGTTCAGAGTCTCGTCGGAGAAATTCCTAGGCTTCATGGTCAGCCAAAGAGGAATCGAAGCCAACCCCAAGAAGATCAAAGCCATATTGGACATGGCTCCTCCCAAAAATATGAAAGTGGTTCAGAAGTTGACAGGACGCCTCGCTACCATAGGGCGCTTCCTTTCTAAGTCAAAGGAGAAGTGTCTTCCCTTTTTCAAGGCTCTCAGGGGGGCTAAGGGCTTTGAGCGGGGTCAACCACAACAAGAATCCTTCGATCAGCTTAAGGCCTATCTAGTCAACCCCCTTCTCCTCAGCAAGCCTATCCCCGGGGAAACACTCTACCTATACTTGGCTGCCTCCGAGCAAACCCTCAGCGTTGTCTTGGTGAGGGAAGAAGACAAGGCCCAGAAGCCCATCTATTATGTGAGCAAGGTACGCCTTGGTTATCCTAGGCCCAGAAGCCCATCTTCTATCCAAGGCTGGAGAAGATGGCATACGCCTTGGTTATGGCAGCTAGGAAGCTTCGCCCATATTTCCAGTTCCACTCCGTGGTCGTTCTTACCAACCAACCGCTGAAACAAGTCCTTCACAAGCCGGAGACCTCCGGCCGCCTCATGAAGTGGTCGATCGAGCTGAGCCAGCATGACATATCATACCAGCCTCGGACCGCGATCAAGGTTCAGGCCTTAGCTGAATTCATTATTGAGAACACCATCCCCGAGGTCAGTCGAGCAGCAAACGGGCCTCCTATCTGGTCGGTGTATGTGGATGGGTCCTCTTGCACCGAGGGAAGCGGAGCCGGGGTCATTCTGGCAGGCCCAGATGATTTCGTTCTCCAATACTCCCTCCGCATTAACTTTAAAGCCTCCAACAATGAAGCGGAGTATGAAGCACTTATAGCCGACCTCGGTATGGCTCGCAAGGCAGGGGCACAATGCCTATGGATTTTTAGCGACTCTCAGCTGGTCGTGAATCAAGTCTTGGGCGAGTACGAGGCGCGAGATGACCGAATGGCTAAGTATTTAGCCAAGGTCCAAAATCTCATGGCTCAGTTCGAAGATGTGCACATTCAGCGAATCCCCAGAGAAGAAAATTCCCAAGCAGATGCCCTCTCCAAGCTGGCCTCATCCTCCCTTCAAGGTTTCGAGCAGACCGTCCTGATTGAAGTGCTCCTGAGACCGAGTATAGAAGAAGAAACTCCCGACTCGATGGAGTCGCTGCCCGTCCAACTTCAAGACAATTGGATGAAACCCCTGATAGAATTTCTAAGGGATGGTCTTCTCCCCGAAGACCCTAAGGAAGCTCATCGAGTCAGAACCAGAGCGGAGCGGTACACCCTTGTTGAGGGGGTCTTGAACAAACGCTCCTTCACCCAAGTGGACAGCAGACCCTATTTGAGGTGCCTCTCCCCGGAACAAGCCTCGTATGCCTTGCAAGAGCTTCACGAAGGCATAGGCGGAGCACATTCAGGGTCAAGATCCCTCGCCAGAAAGGTGTTGAATTATGGATACTTCTGGCCTACCCTCCTACAAGATGCCAAACGACACGTCCGGTGATGCAGCTCTTGTCAAAAGTACTCCAACATTCGCCACCTACCCCAAGCTCAACTCACCTCCCTATCAAGTCCGATCCTTTTCGCAATATGGGAGATGGATTTACTAGGGCTGTTTCCACCAGCTCCCGGCCAACTCAAATTTTTAGTCATGGCAATCGACTACTTCTCCAAGTGGATAGAGGCCGAACCCTTGGCTACAATCACCGAGAAGAAAGTACTGCAGTTCTTCTGGAAGAACGTCATATGCCGGTTCGGCGTGCCTAGGGTCCTAATAACCGACAATGGAACAGAATTTACAAGGTCTGCATTCCGATCTCTATGTGAAGACCTCGCCATTCAGCAACGCTTCTCCTTTATCTCCCATCTTCAGTCAAACGGCCAAGTGGAAAACACCAATCGGCAAATCCTCTCCGGTATCAAGAAGAGGCTGGATAAGTCCGCCAAAGGCTTATGGGTTGATCAGCTCCCTAACGTACTGTGGAATTACCGCACTACGAAACGGACCCCCACAGGAGAGTCGCCATTCAATCTCACCTATGGGTCCGAAGTTGTGATCCCCTTGGAAGTCGGCGTACCATCTCCTCGTCTTATGGCCTATGAAGAAGAGCAGAATGCCAGAGACCTCTGGGCGAGTTTGGATTTGATTGATGAGCTCCGTGAAAGAGCTTCAATTCGCCAACAAAGCTATCGAAGGAGGATCGAGCTGGCCTACAACAAGAGAGTCCGTCCCACCGGTCTCAAAGAAGGGGACTTGGTCCTTAGAAAGTTAGCTATCTCATTCCCCAGTCAGAAGAGTAAGCTAGCTCCAAATTGGAAAGGACCCTACAAGATCACCAAAGTAGTTCGGCCCGGAACATACCGCCTTGAAGATCTTGAAGGCAGAGAGATTCCTAGGACTTGGAATGCCGACCATCTGTTGAAGTACCAAGAAAGTGCCCAAACGCCTCTCTAAGTACCTTCGGATGTCGAACCGTTCCTTTTCTTTCACTTGTATTTTACTTTTGCTTCTTATTTTTCCAATGTAATAATGGCTCGCAACTTAGAAGCAGCCGAGTAGCAGTTTTCAATAAAGAGCTACTTATTTTCGTATTTTACTTGTGAATTGGTTGTATCTCTCTGTTTTTAACTTCTTTGTACTCAAACGACGAGTTCGAAGTCCAACCCTTGGCCCGACTCCGCTTCGCAAGCTCGCTCTTAAGCGAGCTAGAAGTGGTTCGCCATTCAGAATTGCTCCCACAACCGTTGAAATATACTCTAACGATGAGTTCGGAGTCCAACACTTGGCTCGACTCCGCTTCGCAAGCTCGCTTTTAAGCAAGCTAGAAGTGGTTTGCCATTCGGAATTGCTCCCACAACCGTTGAAATATACTCTAACGACGAGTTCGGAGTCCAACACTTGGCTCGACTCCGCTTCGCAAGCTCGCTCTTAAGCGAGCTAGGAGTGGTTCGCCATTCGGAATTGCTCCCACAACCGTTGAAATATACTCTAACGACGAGTTTGGAGTCCAACACTTGGCTCGACTCCGCTTCGCAAGCTCGTTCTTAAGCGAGCTAGAAATAGTTCGCCATTCGGAATTGCTCCCACAACCGCTGAAATATACTCTAACGACGAGTTCGGAGTCCAACACTTGGCCCGACTCCGCTTCGCAAGCTCGCTCTTAAGCGAGCTAGAAGTGGTTCGCCATTCGGAATTGCTCCCACAACCGTTGAAATATACTCTAACGACGAGTTCGGAGTCCAACACTTGGCTCAACTCTGCTTCGCAAGCTCGCTCTTAAGCGAGCTAGAAGTGGCTCGCCATTCGGAATTGCTCCCACGACCGTTGGAATATACCCTCACTCCGCCACCGCGAGCGAAATTTCTATAACTAGACTAGACATGGGAGAAGAATACTGGGAAGAGCCAACACTTGGTTCTTACGGTTCAAAGTAACCATGATACGAACATCAGAAAGTAAATGAACTTTTATTTTATTAAAGAATTCGACAAACAAAGCGTTCAAGTTACAAGACTAAGCTACCATAACAAGGTACTACAAAAATTCGAAGAGGACTAATTACAACAAGTTGTTCAGTGCTTCTTCGGAATAGGGACGTTTCGGTTCAGAGACACACGGGGGCGAAGCCGCCTAACCTCCGAGCTCGTCTCTAGTCCAACGAACCGAGATGCCTCTTCGGTGCAGCCTTTAACTGTGGCTCCGACCGAGGCGCCGCTAGATGAAGCAGCCAAACCACTCTGAGCATCGGCCGGACTCTGCCTTACGACAGGCAAACGAGTCGTGAGCTCATAAAAGGAGATCCCCCTCTCATTGTCTTCGCGAGTACACGACGTACTCCGAACATTGACCCTTACAGGCTGAGGTTTGAAGCGAGCAACTTCCTCCTCGAGTTCGACGATCCTATCCTTCAGAGTATCGTCCTTCAAAGATATTTTGAAACGAGGAAGTTTAGTTGAGCCTGCATCACCGGCACTATCGGCTATGATGCGACGAAGGTGGGTCACTTCGATGCTTTTGTCAACTGTAACCCTCCTCAACTGCTCGACCCTTGTCGTCAGCTCGTCGCGCTAGACCATCAGCTTGCCCACTGCCGTTGCTAATTCGTCTTCTTCCGCCGAGAGTTCTTCTTTGGCTATTTCCAAATGGCGAACCTCCACCAATAGCTCGCTTTTCTCCGTCTCAGCGACGAACAGCGTCTTCCAAAGCAACTCCACCTCGCCTTCGAGACGAGCCTCGCGAGATCATTTCCGGAGTTGTTTCAGCTCAGAAAAATACCCCCTCGCAGTAGCTTTGATATCCTCGAGCCTTAATTCGCTCCTAAGGAAACTCTCTCAGCTGCGAGGGAGGGCCAGCCTCGCCTCCTCTAGTTCGGCATGAAGGCGAGTTGCTTCGGAGACCGAACTTGGCTCGACGACCTGAAAGACGGAAGCAAATCAACACAAAAAGACGAAGGGCGGCACTCAACACTTAACCAAAATTCCGTTTCAAAAACGATCCGATACTTAGTCAAAATTTGAGAAGAGAGTTCGAACAAAAATTTTATTCACATCAAGAAAGTAGTGGCCAATCCGCTACAAGGCAGTACATTGAAAAGAAAAAAAAATTACAAAGACGAGGAGATCAAGGGTCCACCTGGGGCGGCAGCTCGGAAACAAGTGCCTCGGTGGATGGCCCCTCGCACCCCATCGCCCCCCGTCGCCCCTGCTCGGGGGCTGGCTGCCATGGTCTCGGGATCGGCAGGCACTTCGCCACCCTGCTGCTCGCCCTCCTCCTGCTCTTCTTCCTCCTCCTCTTCTCCCTCCTCCTCTTCATCTTCTTCCTCGCCGCCGGGCCACAACCGGTACCCCACTCTCTCGAAGCCGGGGACTCGAGCCTCGACATGGTCAAGCGCCCTGGTATAAGACAGCTCCATTTTAGCCGCCATGTGCTTCTTCGCCTTGGCTTCGATCTCCTTCCTCACCTTCTCCACTGCCGCAGCTTGTTCCGACCTCACGTCCTCCAAAGCCTTCGCCGCTGCGGCCCTCTCCTCGGCAGCCTTAGCGACCTCCGCAGCAAGCTTCTCCTTCGCTTGCTCCAGGGCCGCCTCGAGGTCGGTGACCCGAGCCTCCAAGGCGTCCGAGCGACGCTGCTCCGCATCGAGCTGTTTCACGGCCCTCGCCTTTTCTGCTCAGTCCTTGTCACTAAGGGCCTTCAGCTCCCTCTCATACTCGGCAAACTCTTGGATGAGGTGGCCAAAGTGGCAAGTGTCCTGCAAAAAGAAGCAGTTAGTACGCAGCAAAAATCAAGCTATGGACTTAGTAAATTTTCAAAGAGAAAGGATCAAGACTTACCGACATAAGCGACCGAGCGACTTCGAAGGTGTCGTCACTGGTCGTCCCCGCCTTCATGGCGGCTTGGTCCTTCGGGGTCGCAAGATGCTTGACCGCCTACATACACATCTGCAAGTCGCCCAAGAAGCCGTCGTGGTTCTTCACTCGCCAGTTAGGAACGAACAACTTCTTGTAGGCCTCGGTCAAGATCTCCTCGGCCTGGGGAGTCAAGGCCGGGGCCTCGAGCGCCAGCACTGCCGAGACGGAAAAAGTCTCACTTGCAGGGGCAGACGGGGCAGGGGCAGACGGGTTAGGGAGGACGGCCACCTCCGAAGACGGTTCCCGAGGAGCAGGAGCGACGACGGCCGAGGGTGCCTTGATGGGTCGGCCGGACAAAGGACCCGCGCTCGTCCGCTTCCTTTTCCTGCCGTCGGCGATTTTGCTTCGCTCCGTCATCATGCCCTTAAAGTCCATGTTCGGCGCCTCTGTTCAAAGCAATAAAAGGAAAAAGTTAAAGGAATGTACAAGGCATTAAAAAAGAATTACGGTGAGATGTCAGGAGCGTACTCGAGTCGATCGGACTAAGGCCCGACCCGTGTAGCACCTCCTCAGTCATCTATCTCCAGCTCAACATCGGGAGAGTGATCATCTTGGCCGCCACCTCCTCCTCGGCAGTGGTCAACACCGGGTCGACCCTTGCAAACTTCGGTACCTCCGCCTTCCACCTAGTCGGGAAATCCAATGTCGAAGGTCCCTTTATCAGAAAAAACTTCTCCTTCCAATGCTTTATCGAATCAGGATTCTCTATTAACTTAACTCCTCTCCGAGGTGACAAGTAATAGAGAGGCTCGAGCTGGGTCATCCTGTTGATTCGATATAAACTTCGAAGGATGATGAGGTCCGGCTCCACTTCGGCAATTCGACACTGAAGCAGAAAGGCAAGCACATGGCGCCAAGTGTTCGGCATGAATTGTATAGGGGCCAGACAGTACCAGTGAAGGACTTTCATTACAAAGGGGAGGAGGGGGAAATGCAGATCAATGTTCAAGGAGTCACAGGCGAAGACGCATGTGTCCGGTGACATGACGGTGTTCGCTCGTATCCCGGGACCGGGGAGGATCAGCTTATACTCCTGAGGGATGGCGAATCCCTTCCTGATCCGGAGGAGATCCCGCTCGGAAAACACCGAGGGGAGGTCATCCACCTCGGTGACCTCCCTCGGATCGTTCTCCTCATAAGTCGTCGAGCGACCAACGATCGCCTTGCTCAACAGCTCACCGCTGTACTGCCATATCCCAGCATGATCAGACAGCACGCCAGGCATTCGACCCGATTCGGGAGCTCGTCTATCAGTCACCACGATCTCCTCGACCACTACGGATCAAGCCGTTTCCCTTCCCTTCCCCTCGGCCGTGGACGACCCTACTAGCTCCTTCCCCTTTCTACGGCTCGCTACTTCTCTCCCCTCCTCGGCACTCCGACCCCCCGAGGACGATGCCTCACTTCCCGAGTTTACTCTTGACATCTCTAAAAAATGTCTAAGGCAAGAGAGTGACTGACCTTGATGTGACGTAACCTTGAAGCGACGTTCACGGTCGGAAATAGTTCGCCGGAAATTGCCTGGCCCTCGCGACAGCTAGCACAACCGCCTTGGAGCACAAATCGCCGCTAGCAGAGCAAAAGTAAAAACTTGGGAGTAAAAGTGAGAAATGAGCTAAGGTGTGAGGGGGGGTAAGAACTTATAGCCAAGGAAGCGACTGTTAGGCTTTCGAAACGCTTAGGGGCCCATTAAGGGAGATGAGACGACAAAAAAGAAAAAGTGGCAACGGTTCGGAGGAAAGACGCGTCGGTTCACTTAACACCCCCGCTCGACGACTCGTGACATGCCGAGCCATAAAGGCAGTCCGATGGATTGACGAGGCACCGACTCCCACATATGGAGAAAAATGCCGCCGAACCAGTTTTGCCGTCAGATTGTCTCAAAATTCGTGTCTGAATCTGATGAGCGGCTCAGATCATGCCACGGCCACAAAACGATAAGATAGTGTTTTCTCGTGATTTGAACCTCCAACTTTGTGATACGCGCCATGATGAACGTCTCAGATCCCACCACGTGGCTCGAAGACTCGATCCGAGCTGCCGATTTGCCGGAGTGCTCTGTCGAGCCACCGAGCCACTGTCCTCCTTGGTCGGACTGACGAGGTACCGACCTCCACATATGGAGAAAAATGTCGCCGAGCTAGTTTTGCCGTCGGATTGTCTCAAAATTCGTGTCCGAATCTGATGAGCGGCTCAAATCATGCCACACCCACAAAACGACAATATAGTGTTTTTTTGTGATCTGAACCCCATCCTCGCGATTCATGTCATGATGAACGTTCCAGATTAAGCCATTCCGATCTGCCGAGCCACCGGAGTGCTTAGCCGAGCTACCGAGCTAGTATGGGCATCGGACAAGCTACTGAGTCACCGGGCCAAAGTGACGAGGTACCGACCCTCACATTTGAAGAAAAATGGAGCCAACCTATCTCGGCCGTTGGATCTTGTCAAAAAACGTGCTGGAATGCGATGGACGGCTCAGATCACGCCATGCCCACAAAACGACAAGATAACATTTTTTTAGGATTTACGCCATAATGAACGCTCCGGATCTTGCCACGTAGCCCGGCAGATCGCTACGTGCCGATCCACCGAGCTACCGAGGAGTCGAGCCGAGGTGCCGATGCACCGACCCTCGCATACGGAGAAAAAGCTCGCCGAGCCACCCAGGCCGTCCGATCCTCCAGAAAACTGCGCTCAACACTGATGGAAGGCTCAGATTACGCCACGACATAACTCGGTATTTAAAATTAATATTTATTAAAATCGATTTATTTATTTAAAAATTACGAAAAAATGATTAAAAACTCCGGAAAATTAATTAAAAATTCTGAAAAATAATTACAAATTCAGGAAAATATTTTTGAGCCCCTAGGTAAGTGATTATGGCTTAGAAGAGACAATTAAGACCCCCGAACAACGAATCAACACTTCGCAAAATTAGATAAGTGATCCGAAAAATAGATAAAAATTAAGAAAAAAATCACCAAAAGTCCAGGGGAGCTCAGCAACAACCTGGAGCGTGCAACTAACTCAGAAAATCACCACAATACCTCGTACAAAGATTCAACGCCCCTCGTTTGGACTCTGATACGACCCTGTAAGCCTTTAAAACAGTATAACTACTCCTCAAAGACTAGTTAAACCTAGTCTTCAGGAGTGGGGGGCTCGTGATATGGCTAAAAATATGGCTAAATCAGAACCGTCCAAATCGGGCACGAATCTTAAGACTTAGGGGCAAAATGGTAATTTCACCTACAAACGGGTCTGAAGTGGGTACTGGGTCATCTTTCCAAAAGCCCAGTAACCCGCAAACGGACCCGTCTCAGCTGGGTGCGGGTTCCAACCCACAATAAAACCCGGTCCAGCAGGATAGAATTAGGGTTTCTGATTAGTCCTAATCAACGGCTCTGATTCACATCTATCCTTTCACTGGGAATTAGGGATTACATTCCTAATTTGATCTCAAAGGCGGCTATAAATACCCCCATCCACCACCATTATTAAGGGGTAATCAATCTTTTGCCAGTTTACGCTCTTTCATAATCTTTTCTGATTACTGACTTGAGCGTCGGAGGATGCGTCGCCGGGATCAACCCAGGTGTCTCGCACTTTTTGCAGGTGAACGGCAAGAGTCGACGGCCAAACTCCGGTGGAAAGGTTCCAGGTTTACTATTCGGTTTTCCTAAGAATCCACAAATACTATCTGTTTATCCCCACATCAGATTTAGCGGTAACAGTACTTACTCCGTTATCTGTATTTTACATTCACTCTTGATACACTTTGCTTGATGGAAGTGAGGCGTTGTCCACGTAGTGGCCATTATAACAGATCATTGTGAAGCTTTCAGATGGTCCACATCAAATAGGTCAAGGTGATAAAAATACAGGAATCAGGAATCAATAAAATTAGTCTTCTTGGTTTGATAACTAAGTCAAAGGAATAATTAACTTCGGTTTGTAAAGAGAATGGAATTAGCTTCCTGTAAAAGAGTTTTGCAGGTGCGTGCAGCAAAGAGAGGAAAAAAAAAAGGATGATCTAATTCATCTGGCTGTCGCTTACGAAGATGACATCGAACATCAGTGGATGGAATCTTTCTGTTTAAGCAAGCAGAAGTAGGCAACCTACCATGAGCAACTTTCCGAAGGAAAACCTTAATTCAGTGTGATACTTGCAACGTTTACCATCTTGCACAGATGTTGGATCTCCAGGGCTAGCTTCTTCTTCTCTTTACTTCATGATTTGGATTCCCATCTCTCTCAACTATGCCATTTTTTTTATTTTTAAGCGAGGAGTGATAAATAGGTCACGCCAAGAGATGCTCATGGTGAGATATCGCCTCAAAAGTGGAGGTTACTGTTGCCGCGGTGCTTAATTAGGTTGGCATCAAGTTATAGTGCAGTGAGAGAAAGCAGAGGAAGGGATAACGCAAGCGAATGAATGAACGTAATTACTAATCGCAGGAGGGAAAGGGAAAAGCAGTGCTGAATCATAACGGAGTTAGTCATCCGCTCATGCTTTGAGATGCAGATCACTTCAGTCCGACGGTTATGCCCAATGCCACAATATGACACATTCACTATGTGATTTTACTTAGCAGTGTTCATAGTCACAAATTTTGACAATATTGTCTCAAAAGCGATTGAACTCACAATCAACAATTAATTGTTCAATTTTGAATCATCAATCATCAGAATGTGAGATCACATGCATAGAAAATATTTCAATCTGCGACGAGTTACAAGATTCTGTTTAGTAATCTGCAAATGCAAATACAGGTACAGAGCATCAAGAACCACAATACATTTAACTCAAAGAAAGTAAGACAATACATTCATTCAACATTTAACTCTTTCAGTTACGCCTACACAGCTGCTCAGGCACAAATCATTTGATGCGGTTTGTTTTTGGGATGTGTGGATGCACCAGGTATGAGTTCTATTTGTTTGTTTAGTGGAAGGACACGGCACTGGACGGTACGCCCGACCCTCGGCAGAAAGGGCACGATTGGGTATGGAGGTTGAGGTCGGATGCTCGGCTCGAATCAGGAAGCTCGGATCCAGGAGTCTCGTGTACCTGCACTCGGCCTAGGAACACCGGGGTTGGTCCCGGTGGCAGGCCCTCCGACGGTCTAGTTAATCACTGAAGTAGAGCAACAGTAGCTAGGGTTTGAGAGGGAAAAGATTGATTACCTTTGAAGGTGGGAGAGGGCCTGGTATTTATAGGCATGCCAAACGGGTCTGGATCTGTTTGGGCTGGGTCTGGACCCGCATGCACGTGGGCCTGGTGTAGTGGAAGCCCAGGAGGCTTAAGGCTGATCTGATGATCAGAGGTGGGCGCTTTTTGAGGAGATCGGGTGGCCTAGGACGTGCCAGACCAGTTTTTCCCCATGTCACAAGCCCCCCACTCTTGTAGGGGTGTGCCAGCTCGCCGTGGAGGAGTAGTCTTGGTTGTGAAGGAAGAGCAGGGGGATTTTTCTGGAGGCATTCAGGATCGTCGCCGAGGCTGAGTTCGGCTCAGAGGCCGGGGGTCCGGTCTACGGCCGTAGGTCTTCTGACGAGGCACAAGGGTACGCGCTGGGCTGGACATAGCCTCGGGACGGCGAGGCAAAGGAGAGCATGCGTGCTTTCTATTGAGAAAGCTACCCTGGTGCTCGACCTGACCTCAGAATGTCGAGGACTTAGGGGTCGGCAAGGGCGTTGGCAAGTCGGTGCGCTTTCCTGGGAAAGCTACCCTGGAGCTCGACCTGACCTCGGAATGTCGAGGGCTTAGGGGTCGGCAAGGGTGTTGGCGAGCCTGTGGGCTTTCCTGGGAAGGCTTCCCTGGTGCTCGAACTGACCTCGGAATGTCGAGGGCTTAGGGGTCGGCAAGGGCGTTGGCGAGCCGGTGCGCTTTCCTGGAAAAGCTATCTTGGTGCTCGACCTGACCTCGGAATGTCGAGGGCTTAGGGGTCAGCAAGGGTGTTGGCGAGCCTGTGGGCTTTCCTAGGAAAGCTACCCTGGTGCTCGACCTGACCTCGGAATGTCGAGGGCTTAGGGATTGGCAAGGGCATTGGCGAGCCGGTGCGCTTTCCTGGGAAAGCTACCCTGGTGCTCGACCTGGCCTCAGAATGTCGAGGGCTTAGGGATCGGCAAGGGTGTTGGCGAGCCTGTGGGCTTTCCTGGGAAAGCTACCCTGGTGCTTGACCTGATCTCGGAATGTTGAGGGCTTAGGGGTCGACAAGGGCATTGGCGAGTCGGTGTGCTTTCCTGGGAAAGCTACCCTGGTGCTCGACCTGACCTCGGAATGTCGAGGGCTTAGCAAGGGTGTTGGCGAGCCTGTGGGCTTTCTTGGGAAAGCTACCCTGGTGCGCGACCTGACCTCGGAATGTCGAGGGCTTAAGGGTCAGCAAGGGCGTTGGCGAGCCGGTGCGCTTTCCTGGGAAAGCTACCCTGGTGCTCGACCTGACCTCGGAATGTCGAGGGCTTAGGGGTCGGCAAGGGCGTTGGCGAGCCGGTGCGCTTTCCTGGGAAGGCTACCCTAGTACTCAGCCTGACCTCGGAATGTCGAGGGCTTAGGGGTCGGCAAGGGCGTTGGCGAGCCGATGGGCTTTCCTGGGAAAGCTACCCTGGTGCTCGATCTGACCTCGGAATGTCGAGGGCTTAGGGGTCGGCAAGGGCGTTGGCGAGCCTGTGGGCTTTCCTGGGAAAGCTACCCTGGTGCTCGACTTGACCTCGGAATGTCGAGGGCTTAGTGGTCAGCAAGGGCGTTTGCGAGCCAGTGGATGCAGAGTTAGAGTGTGACGCTTCAGTTTTCTAGGTGAATTAATGACGCTTCAGGATTCGTGCGCGATGCTTTAGCTCCCAAGGATAATTAACGGCGTGACGCTTGGCCTTCCGTCGTTTGGCCTCCCTGAGGCCATAAATGCGGCTTAGGAGGGGATATATATACGCCCTTCCTTGGCTTTCATTTTGCTAGACAAAAGCGCTGGTGTCTGCCGTAGGCAGACGCCGATTAATTGAACTTTTAAGGCAGAGGGTCTCGGACCAGTGGCTCGCCCACTGTCTCCGGTCTTCCTTTGGGTACGCCGCTCTGTGGGCTGCGTGCCCGAGGAGACAGGGATGGGGGGCGCGCCGGCCAAGTCTGTGATCCGGGGTCATGTTGGACGAGAGTCTGCCGTTGCATGGTATTTTTTGGGTATATCAATCTGAGCCCATGTTTCGGTTCAGATGGGTATACCAAAAAATATTAGGTTCGGTTGACGGAGGTTCAGGAACGAGAGCCCGGGCACGGTGGTTCTCTTCCCGCCCTCGAATAATTTGGGGTTTTGGCTCCTAGGGCCGTAAGTCCCGAATTGTTCGCGGGTGAGAGAGGTGCCAACCGAATCCCGGAGCTCGGGGCACTCGCCGAAGGCGAGCACCTTAAATCTTTAATGTAAACTTTTGGCGTTGAGTAGCTGTGGGTCACCACCGAGCGTAGTGGGTCACAGGGCCTGAAGAGGCCAGGGGCCCGTTGGAGGTCGGTGTCGAGCATCTGACCCATCGTTCTTGGAGGGCAATCCCGAGTCTCGAGTAGCCTCGGTTCGACGAGCGTCGTACGAAAACTGAAGGGTCTCCTGTCACGTGTCTTGATGACGTCACTGTTGCGAGTTTCTAGGAGCCGTTATCGCGGATTTCTAGGAACTATTTTGCGAAAATCGAGGAGTCCTTTGGCTCCTTATAAATATCCCCACCCCACCCCCTTTTTTATTCTTCACTTTCACTATCTCTCTCTAGAAAAAGGTCTATCAGAGCTTCTCTCTCTAGTCTTCTATCTTCCGTTCGCCCTTCTCCGAAACCAAGTAGGTTAGTAAGTTGTTTTTCTTTAGTATGTCTAGGGCTCAGTCCGGCTCTTCGGCCTCGACTTCGAGGGGTGAGGACGACCCCCGTACGGGCCTCTCCGACTCGACGTCTTGGGAGGGGGATGCCAAGGTGTATGATGCGAAGCCCCTTCGCATTAGGAAGCCATTCGTCATGGAGAGTAGCGGCTCAGAGAAGGAGGACAGCGATGGGTCGGAAGAAGTGGAGGTGCTGGACCTGGTGTGGGACGACAGTGAGGAAGGAGGAGAGGCGGAAGTGTCGACGGTTCGGAGGAAGGGTAAGAGGGGAAAGTCGACGGTTCGGAGGAAGGTTAATGGAGTAGGCTCTTCTTCGACGGCATCCGTCCTCGGGCTGCTGGCCACCCCTTCTCCGGAAAAGGCCAAGAAGAAGAGGCAGGTGAAGAAGAAGTGGACGATGCCCAGTAGTCCCGACAGGGCGACCCCCGCTCGTGACCTGGCAACAGGCTTCTTGTCGCAGTCGAGGTTGATTCAGTACCATGACGACCTCGCGGATAAAATCTTGTACGGGGTCCAGCCTTCTTCGTCGAACCGTCAGAAGATAAAGATGGATGCCACGCCGTCGATCCTGGAGGCGGATGACTTGGACATCATTCGCTCGGCCTTTCACATTGGGCAAGATTATGAATTGATGCTGCCGAGCCCAGGTCTTCGGCTCCGGACTGCGGTTGCCGATCCACCCGTTTATCCGAGAGGTGCTGAATTGGGAGTCGCTGGCGCCGATGCAATACGGACCAAACTCTTGGAAGCATATGGTGTGCTTCGTACTACTGTATGATGAGAGGAAGTTGCCGCTGAGGATGGATGTCTTCCGAGCGATGTTAGGGATCAGCTCGTCCACGGAGTTCGAGGGCATCTTCTATATCTCCCCTCGGGGCTGGGGAAAGGTAGTCCATGGGCATCCGGATTCGATCAAAGAGTGGAAGAAGAAGTACTTCGTCATTCGGAGCAAAAAAGCCTTGGGACATTCCTACTTGGTGGAATTTTTACAAACCGGACTTCAAGGTGCCGAGGCTGAAGGATCTGTTAGCCAAGGAGTGGGGTTATGTCGAATGTCTTCGGAAGGGCAACAGTATAAGCTGGCCGAAGGTGACGGAGAGTTACATGGCCCGCGTCGGACTGAGCCCGGACACGTCTTGTATGTTGTTTGTTCCATTTTTCTTGTTCTAGTATTCTTTTGCGCTTATTGTTCTTAATGGGTCTTTTTGTAGGTATGGACCCCAAATCGATCAAGGCAAGAAGGATCGCCCTGAAGAAGCAGAGGGTCGAGCAGGGGAAGAGAGCGAGGGGGTCCTCGCAGGCGGCCTCCGACGTGCTGGCCGAGCCGAGGGCGAAGAAGGTGCGCCCGGAGTCGGGCAAAGAGGTGCTCGTCCCGCCGAGCCCTGGCGCGATGACGGTGACCGAGTGTGCCAAGGGGAAGGTTCCTCCACTCCGGGCCGACGCTACTGTGATCATAGGGGATGAGATGTTGCAGCCGTGGGCCCCGGACTGGTCGATAAGGAAGGGTGACAGCTTGATCGAGGGGGCCATAGCCATCGAGGTCGCCGATAAGCTGGAAACTCCTCGGGATCGGCAGAGTATGAGAAACGACACCATGGAGGTGGCCTACATGCGGTTGGCAGGCGAACGTGTTGGTAAGATCTCCCGATCCCTTTTTCCCCATTTTTTTTTGTAAGGCACGACCCCTCTTCCGACCCCTAGTCTGTGTTGCAGGCTTGTCTAGAGGGGGCCCAGGTGATGAAACTTCATGAAAAGGGCCTGGCGCATGAGAGGGAGCCGACCAAATACCAGGGGGAGATGAAGGAGATGAATATCGAGCTCGAGGGCTCGCACAAGAGGGAGCAGGAGATGAAGGCCGAGTTCGCTTCTATGGAGAGTGAGTGCGTTCGGAAGGTGAGCTTGCTGGGGAAGAAGTTGACCGCGGAGAAGGAGCTGCTCACCACAAAGGCCCAGGACATGATAATCGAGGCCCAGAATGAGGTCTACGAGAAGGCCCTGAGTCACGTGAGGCACTTCTACCCGACCCTCAATCTGACCGACTTCGATTGCGACATGGTGATCGAGCCGACACCCAAAACTCCCGAAGGGGGCGAACAGGACGAGCCGCCTATCGCCCCCGCTGCAGACCCTCGCCTCGACCAGACCGATCCAGAGGTGGGGAATTAAGCAGTTCGCCTCCTTGTTTTTGTTTCCTCTTTTTCTTCATTGTATTTGCCGACCGCGGACTGGCCACCACATTTTTGTATGATGGACTTGATTTATAAAAAAGAATTTTTTGTTTGGCCAAATGTTTTGACTTCGACAGCTTGTTTTGGGGGAAGTTTGGCTTCGCCGACCGAGCCCTCTGGCTTATTTTTGTTTGGCCACGTGTTTCGGCATTGGAATAATGGTTGTTTTCCCTTGTTAGGTTCCAGCTCCCCCTTCCGAGGCGGACCCTCATCGATCCGATGTGGCGTGGCTCCGAAGCAAGATCAAGGTCCTTGAGTCCACATTGGTCCGGTACCGGGAGGGGGTTCGTGATCAGGATGTCGCCTTTCACTATTATCGGAATAAATCCGAGGTGCTAAGTGTGGAGGCGACCAAGTTGAAGAGGGCGATGGTAGATCACGATCTAGACAGCACCGGTCTTAGGCACACCATGTCGAGTGCATCGCTGCAGCGACCATCATTGGAGAGGCTCCTTCGTGACATTATAGTGGAAAAGGAGATGGAAATACAGTGTTACAAGACGATGCTAGGCATGTCCGGGGCAAGGACGGGCTCTTCTTCGGGTGGTCACCGAGTGGAGGGTGCTCCCGTGGCGCTTATGCAACTAGAGTATACCCGACCGGACGATGCCCGAGCTCTCTGTGGCTGGTGTGTCGACTTTGGCCAACCCCAAGGGTCATTGTGACGAGGAGGCAGGTCCCAGTCGTTCGGTCGGAATCAGGCTATCTTGCGTCGGACTCGAAGGCCGCTGAGAAGTTTTTGATTCTCTTTTTAGCTGAGTGGAGTGGTTTGTAACGTTCTTGTTCTTCCGACAGTGCTTAATCATTAAAAGAGTATGAATAAAAAATTTAAGTCTTCTCTCTTTTTTGTTCTTGCAACCTGCCATCGAGAGAGCTGCCAAGGAGATGCGGGTCGGCGCCCGGTGTCCTGACTTGTGCGCCATAGCTTGATAAAGCTACCCGTGTGCTCGACATTGGTTCGGAGCTGCCGAGGAGAAGTGGGTCGGCGCCCAGTGTTCGGACTTAGGCTCCATAGATTGAGAAAGCTACCCATGTGCTCGACATGGTTTCGGATCTACCGAGGAGAAGTACGTCGGTGCCCAGCATTCTGACTTTGGCGCCATAGCTTGAGAAAGCTACCCATATGCTCGACATTAGTTCGAAGTTGCCAATGAGAAATGGGTCGGCGCTCAGTGCTCGGACTTGGGCGCCATAGCTTGAGAAAGCTACCCATGTGCTCGACATTGGTTTGGATCTGCCGAGGAGAAGTGGGTCGGTGCCCAGCGTTCTGACTTGGGCACCATAGCTTAAGAAAGATACCAATGTGCTCGACATTAGTTCAGAGCTGCCGATATTGATACAATTTATAAAAAGAGGTTTTTTATACATGAAGGGAGGCGCGAACGGCCTCTTACATAGGACAGGTTACAAAAGTGCGATTTACATGAAGTAAACTAAAAACTCTACTTTTGCCCTTCCAGAAATTTGATCAGGTGTTCAGCGTTCCAGGGTCTTTTGATCGCTCGGCCCTCCATGTCCACGAGTCGGTACGTGCCTGGGCGTATAACCTCGGCTACCTTGTATGGGCCTTCCCAGTTGGGGGCCAGCTTCCTCTTTCTCGTGGGATCGGAGATGGACAACTTGCGGATCACGAGGTCCCCGGCCTCGATGTCAGTGGGGCGGACTTTCTTGTTGTAAAACCTTTCGATCCGTTGTTGGTAGATGCTTATTCTTACGACAGACTTCTCCCTGACCTCGGCGACGAGGTCCAGGTTGGCCTTGAGGCCAGACGAGTTGTCGGCTTTGTCAAAGGCCATGATGCGCGGAGAAGGGAGGCCGATCTCAACGGGGATGGCTGACTCCGCCCCGTAGGTTAAGTTGAATGGCGTTTCACCCATGGGAATTCTCTTCGTGGTCCTGTGCACCCACAGCATGCTTGGCAGTTCTTCTACCCATTGTCCCTTGGAGGAACTGTCGAGGCGCTTCTTCAGGCTGTCGAGTATCTGTCGGTTCGCGTTCCCCGCTTGGCCGTTTGACTGTGGATGGCATATGGCGGAGAAGCGCTGCTGGATTTCGATGTCTTCGCAGAACCTACGAAAGTTCTGGCCCGCAAATTGGGTCCCGTTGTCTGTGATAAGGACTTGTGGAATCCCGAATCAGCAAATGATGTTTTTACAGAAAAACTGTTGGGTTTGACGCTCGGTGATTGTCGACATGGGCTCGGCCTCGATCCATTTTGTGAAATAATCGATGGCAACTATTAGGAATTTCCTCTCTCCGGTTGCTATGGGAAAGGGGCCAACCAAGTCCATCCCCCACATGGCGAACGGCGTCGGACTGGCTAGCAAGCGGAGGTTGGCTTGAGGAAGTCTCTTGTTTGGGAAAAGTCTTTGGCATGGACCGCACCTCTTGACCAGATCCTGGGAGTCTTGCAACATTGTGGCCAATAATGTCCGTGGTTCAGGGCCTTCCTGGCGAGCGATCTGCTTCCCATGTGACATCCGCCGATCCCCTCATGAAGTTCTTTAAGCACGTAGCTAGCTTCCTCATTGGCGAGGTAGCGGAGGTACGACTTCTCGTCTGCCAGGGTGTACGAGCGTTTGAAGAGGACATCGTCGATCATGACGAACCTTTCAGCTCGAACCCTGATCCTTCTTATCTCGGCCTGGTCTTTGGGGAGCTCAGCCTCCAGTTAGAACCTTCAAATTGGGGTGGTCCAGTCGTCCAGGCTGGCTTCGTTGTTCACACACATTGCCTCAGGGAGGTCGATGCTCGGCTTCAGGAGGACTTCGATGAGTACTGTTCGGTCGAGACCCTCGAAGGATGAGGAGGCGAGTTTTGACAAGGCGTCCGCCTGGGCGTTCTGCTCTCTTGGAACCCTAAGGACTGTGGAATAGTTAAAGGACGACAGGAGCCGCAAGACCACGGCCAAGTACCGGATCATTCGGTCGTCACGAGTCTCGTATTCTCCGGTGATCTGGTTGACCACGAGCTGAGAATCGCTGAAGGCCCTGATCTATTTTGTGCCGGCCTGGTGTGCCAGGGTTAGCCTGGCAATCATAGCCTCATATTCCGCCTCGTTGTTGGAGGCCGGGAAGTTGAGGGGGAGAGAATACTGAAGGAGGAAGTGGTCGGGGCCTCGCAGGATGATCCCAGCACCACTCCCGGATTCGCAGGAGGATCCATTGACATAGACCTCCCAGGTCAGATCCGAATCTTCGATGTTGGGCAGTTCGGAAATGGTGCATTCAGTGATAAACTCGACGAGGGCTTGCCCCTTGATTGCCGTCCTTGGCTAGTAGCTGATTTCGTACTGGCTCAGCTCGATCGTCCACTTGACTAAGCGGCTGGAGTTCTCAGGCTTGTGAAGTCCGATCTTGAGTGGTTGGTCGGTCAGCACTTGGATAGAGTATGCCTGGAAGTAAGGGCGGAGCTTCCGGGCGGCCATGACCAGAGCATAGGCCACTTTCTCTATTCTCGTGTACATTGTCTCGGCCGGGAGCAGGACCTTGCTCACATAGTATAATGGCTTCTGAACTCCGTCATCTTCACGGACGATGACTGCGCTGAGGGCACTTTCTGAGGCGGACAGGTACAGCCAGAGTGGCTCGCCCAGCTCGGGTTTGCTAAGGAGAGGCAGGTTGGCCAGGTACTGTGTTAGTTGCTCGAATGCCTCTTGTTGAGGAGCTCCCCATTCAAAGCACCCCTTTCCATGCAGAGCTTTGAAGAAGGGTTGAGATTTCTCTCCAGATTTGGAGAGGAAACGGCCGATCGCCGCCAATCTCCCCATAAGCCTCTGGACTTCCATAATGTTCCGGGGAGGAGCCATGTCTATTATGGCCTGGATCTTCTCAGGGTTCACCTGGATGCCATTCTGGCTGACGACGAACCAAAGGAATTTTCCGGACGAGACGTCAAAGGCACATTTGGCGGGGTTAAGCCTCATGTTATGTGTCCAGAGTATGCTGAAGGCTTCTTCGAGGTCGGCGACGTGACCCTGTCCCCGCCGGCTTTTGACGAGCATGTCATCGACATAAACCTCCATGTTGCGACCAATCAGGTCCTTAAAGATTCAGTTGACAAGCCGATGATAGGTGGCTCCGGCGTTCTTCAACACGAAGGGCATAACGCGGTAACAGAAGAGACCTTGGTCTGTGACAAAGGATGTCTTTGCTATGTCCGGTGGGAACATCCGGATCTGATTGTAGCCTGAAAAGGCATCCATGAAGGACATGAGTTCGTGATCCGAAGTCGCATCGATTAGGGCATCGATGCTGGGAAGAGGGAAAGGATCTTTGGGGCACACTTTGTTCAGATCTGTGAAGTCTATACAGATCCTCCAGCTTCCGCTTGCCTTCTTTACCATGACGACGTTTGCTATCCACTCGGGGTAACTGACCTCTTGGATAAAGTGGGCGGACAAGAGTTTGTCTACCTCCGTCTTTACCACTTGCTGCCTCTCTGGGGCAAATTTGTGCCTTTTCTGGACGACCGACTTTGAGCCCAGAATCATGCTAAGCTTATGCATGATCAGGTCTTCGGATATCCCGGGCATATCGGACGGCTTCCAGGCGAAGAGGCCGATGTTGCGGCGAATGCAGCAGATCAGGTTTGACTTCAGCTCATCGGCTAGGGAGTGACTCACTCGGAACCACTTCGACTCGTCCTCAGCCTTAAACGAGACTTCTTCTAGCTTGTTTGCTGGTTTGGGATCTGGTTGGCTTCTTTCTGGCTGCAGCTCGACGGCATCGAGGGGAAATACGCCTTCTCCGACCGCTGTCATGTAGCAGGACCGTGCAGCCACCTAGTTGCCTCGAACGACACCGACTCCCTGCTTCGTGGGAAATTTCAACTTCAAGTGGTAGGCCGACTTCACAGCCTGAAGGGAGCAAAGCCCAGGTCGGTCGAGAATAGCATTGTACGCCGCCTTGACGTTTACCACCATGAAGTCCATTGATTCGGTTCGTCTGAGAGGAGTTGTACCCGTGGTGACATCTAGGGTCACGATTTCCTCTATCACAACCGGGATGCCGGAGAACCCGTGCAGGGTGTATCCGGCCGGCTTGAGCATGTCCCTGGGTAGTTTTAGGTTCTCGAAGGCTTCAAGGAAGAGGATGTTCACCGAACTCCCATTGTCGACGAGGATCCGACGGACCTCAAAGTTTTCCATGTCGAGGCTAACGACGAGGGCATTGCAGTGGGGAACACGAACTCCCTCCAGGTCCTCTCCTGAGAAAGAGACTGGGATTATCTGAGTTCGGGGAGACGGGAGGTCTCAAACGGCGTTCACCTCTCGGACGAAAGCCTTGTGGGAAGTATTAGACTCTCCTCCCATGGGGCCCCCGTGGAAGCAATGCAAAATGGCTGCCCCTTCGGTCCCGACAGTTTCGGGATCTCGCTCGGGATGACGGTTCGGAGTGCGAGTGGGGGGCGAAGGCCTCCGGTTCCTCGTATCCTTCCGGTCCTTCTGGTTTTCCCTAGTGAATTCACGGAGGTACCCTCATAGAATGAGGGCCTCGATTTCGTCTTTCAGAGTCCGACACTGGTCAGTTTCGTGCCCGTGATCTCAGTGGAAGCGGCAGTAAAACCGCTGGTCTCGCTTTTTGTTGCTGCTCAACCGAGGGGGTAGCTGGACGAGGCCATTGTCTTCTATTTCTAGGAGTATGGCGGACACGTTCTGTGTCAGGGGCATGTATCTCTCGAAGCGAGGGACCGGAGGCACCCTCTTCATCCTGACCCTTCTTTTGCTACTTTCCTGGCAGGCTCGGTTTCATCGACCTTGCATTTGCCCTTCCCTGTGGCTTCTCTGGCGCCTTCCGGGTTTAGGGCCTCTTCCGCTCGGATGTACTTTTTGACCCGGTTGAGCAGGTCGGGAAAGTTCTGGGGAGGCTTCTTGGCCAAGGAAACCTTTAGCTGGCTGTGTCGGACATTGTGCCGGAAGGCGGCTGAGGCGACCCCAGCTTCGAAGGAGGAGACAGATCTCGCCTCGGTGGTGAATCTCCTGACGAAGTCATGGAGTGACTCTCCTTCCCTCTGTCAGAGGTCTAGTAAGGACGTGCTCGTCTTCTCGGCCTTCCTGCTAGTTATGAAGTGGGCCAGAAAGTTGGCCTCCAGCTGGTTAAACGAGAAGATCGAGTATGGGGAGATTTTGGAGAACCACTCCCGAGCCGGACTCCGGAGTGTGGCAGGGAAAGCGCAGCACAGCAGGGGATCTGAAGCGCTGTGAATCATCATGAGGGTCTTGAAACCCTCCATGTGATCAGCGGGATCACCCTCGCCATTATAGGTCTCAAACTGTGGAGGCTGGAAATTTCGAGGGATCTCCGCTTCCAGGATGGGAACCGAGAAAGGTGGTCAGGTTGGCTTGCGGCCTAGAGCGGGGTTTGGAACGCCGTTGTCGAGGTGGTCGAGGCGGTTTTCCATTTCCAGCAGGCATCAGAGCACCTCGTTTTCACGTTTCGGGAGACGGGTCGGGTCACGAGTGTGGTTCCCTCCATCGCCCGTCCCGTGGGATTGGTTGAATGCTTCGGCTCTGGGTGCTCCGTGAATGGCCTCCATGATTTCGTCTCGGAAGCTCCAGAACTCGGCCCTCGTAACCGCACCATAGTCAATCGGGTCATGCTGGGACGGCGGCCTTCGATCGATGCGGCTGAGCACCGACGCTCGTCCTTCGGGCGGAGATCTGGGGCGGTTCGGGGCCGAGTTGGAAGCGGTCCCTCCCGTAGTCTGACTCGCCCGTCGGCTATGGATGACCCGACGAAGGTTGGGCACGAACGAGCGAGATGTGCCCTGTTGGTGTCCGAGGCTGACCCTCGGATTATTCGATCTGTGAGCGTCCTCGGGGGCATCCTGAAGAGGAGGCCCATCCGGACGACGCGCAGAGGTAACCGCTCTCCTGGGCTTGGGTCCCATATGAGCGCGGATCGAAGGGATGTCGCTGATGATGAGGTTCGGGCTGACGTCCGTACCGAGAAAAGTTTCCCACAGACGGTGCCAACCTGATGCGATTTGTTTTTGGGAAGTGTGGATGCACCAGGTGTGAGTTCTATTTGTTTGTTTAGTGGAAGGACACGGCACTGGACGGTATGCCCGATCCTCGGCAGAAAGGGCACGATTGGGTATGGAGGTTGAGGTCAGATGCTCGGCTCGGTGGTGGAGGCTCGGCTCGGATCAGTAAGCTCGGATCCAAGAGTCTCAGGCCCTCCGACGGTCTAGTTAGTCACTAAAGTAAAGCAACAGTAGCTAGGGTTTGAGAGGGGAAAGATTGATTACCTTTGAAGGTGGGAGAGGGCCTGGTATTTATAGGCATGCCAAACGGGTCTGGATCTGTTTGGGCTGGGTCTGGACTCGCATGCACGTGGGCCTGGTGTAGTGGAAGCCCATGAGGCTTAAGGATGATCTGATGATCAGGGGTGGGCGCTTTTTGAGGAGATCGGGTGGCCTAGGACGTGCCAGACCAGTTTTCCCCTATGTCATCATTCAATTTTCAAATTTTTGGTGGCCTTTATTTGTGGCCAATAGAATGGAAGCGAAGATTTTAAAAAAATGGTTTTTGGGATTTGGAGTTAGTGTCTTTAAAACCCTGGGGGAGAGAGAGAGAAATTGGAGCTTTCTGGTTTGGGGAATAGAGGGAGCAAACTGATCTGAATATGAGAGAGAGAGAGAGAGAGAGAGAGAGAGAGAGAGAAATAATTAAATAAATAAAGTAATTGTTTTTGGGGGGGATGGGGGGATTTGAATTTGAGTTTTGGGGGAAAACTTTTGAGCGGGTAAATGTCTTTTGGGAGCTTAGATTTGGACCATTGATTTCCTTATTATTGAAGGAGAGCCACTTGATAGTTTTTCTTTGTATTTTATTATATAGATGAAGGCTGTTGATATTTGATTCAAGTATTGTACTTTTAACTTTTAATCCCAGGATTAGCAGGTGTTTAAAAGGAAAGGGAGCATTAGAACTCATAAATTCTGGTTGATATAAATTATGATGGTCATCAATTGCATAATTAAAACTGATGTAACCAACTTCTTCTTCAAAAAATCTAGCAATGATTTTGTCATTTACTGAATTAACCCACTCATTTTTCGCTGCTAAAATAGCATGCGCGGTGATGTTGCCAGGAGAGTGTGCATGTTGATGGAGTGGAGGAAAAGCACTATCAAGCAAGGCATTCTCAAATACTCCATCATTTGTGTATTCAACGATCATCTCCTTCGGAATTTGGACTAAAATGATCGCCGACAACAGGCTCCTCTTCGTTCCCTATTCAAAGCAAAAAGTTACTAAATGGATTTGATATTGCCCTCATATTTTGTTGTGATTATACAATTTTCATTTCTTGCCACAGATTTTATTTTACTCAGGTAGAAGCAACAATAAGTTTTCTCGTTCCATGTGGTACCACTGGAAGGGCTTGTCGAAAATCTCCCCAGCATAAGATTTTACTCTACAAAAGATCAATATGACTTAAGAGAACAACATTTTAATTATTGACCTTCTATTTATTACTTATTCCCTAGTTATCAATCAATATTTTAATTATGATCTCACCTATGTCGTTCGTTATATGATACAACAAACTCATTGCCAAATGCCAACAAAACTATGTTGACAGATTTGTCGTTAAATGTAACTATAGTGAGGTAGAGCTCACATATCATTAAATTTGGACCAACTATATTAAGTCGTCTTAAAACAATGTCTAGACTGCAAAAACAAAAAACAAAAAACAAAAAACAAAAAAAAAACATTTTAATGTTCATTTATTTGGAGAGTAGAACATAAACAGTACTAAACAAAACTTCATGTTCATTTTCAAAGTAACACTTTCTCTTAAAATTGATTAAAAGTCATATGAAATAATATGAGCACAATCAATCAATACAAGTCAGCCAAGGAATGCACGCTATGGCTTTATGTAATAGAAGGAAAGAAAGTCCAGAAACTTACCACCACAATCCTATAAACATGTCATTGCATCACCTTGCAGATATTCTCATAATCCACAACCTTCAACACCCTCTCATGATAAACCCCCTTCTCAATTTGCACCTTTATGCAAAACAACTTCATATCCACCCTCATCAACCTTGCATTCGACCCTCTAGATGCCCCATTCACAATCCTCACAAGCCCTCCAATATTTGGTATCACTATCTCCAACTCCTCCTAATCCACTCTAAAAACATACTTACTCTCCACAACCCTAACCACCAACCCCTTCTGCTTATAATATCCTTTCTCCACTAACGATTTACTCATAACCTTCACCACAATCCCTTCACACAACATATAATTCTTCTGATTACTTTTTTCGTTTGCCTTTTCCTCCTCCATTAACTCATTTAATGCCAACAACCCACTAACCACCACACTCTTCCCCTTCTTCACACTCTTCTCCGTCTCTTCCACCTCCTCAAACACGGTCTTTTCCACAGCAAGATTCAATTTTGATGCAACTCCCAAAGTGGGCTCCATAGCAAATGCAATCTTATCAACATGTTTCGCCATCCAATCCTCATCAACATTACCATTAGCGTCAGGATTAGCATCTGAAGATGAAGTCAAAAGAATAGTGGCATGCTAAGTCTGCGCACCAATCACCTGTTCATGTCGCTCCTCCTCAACAAGATCCGACATTTGTGTAACCCCTGTTTCCGTTAATTTATATTTTCAAGTATTTTCCCGTATTTAAATTAAACTATCCTCTTTTAATTTAATATGTTATTCAAACTATTTTTATGAAACCCAATATTAGATTATTCAACTATTTTAATATTTGAAATGTTTTAGAGCCCAATTTTTATTATAAGTCCAGTAATTTAAATTAAACCCGAAAGCCTAATTATTTATTTGAGCCCGATTCTATATTTAAATAATTAAATTGATTTGAGCCCAAGGACCAGGCCCACCTCCTATTGGGTCTTGATCCGCTAACCCAAACCCAAACTCTATTGTTGACCAGATCCAACAATTAACCCCTAAATCTCTCTTCTAAATCAAGTAACCCCCAAATTTAATCTCTCCCCATTAACCTATCTGTTATAACAATCTTGATTGCCTCTAATTCTTCTCCACACAACCAGTTATTTGAATCCCGTAACCCCCTCCCCTACAATCACTCTACCCCCTTAATTAAACATTATTTCTATACATATATTATAATATATATCTCTCTCTCCCGTACTCTCTCTCTTCTTCTCTGTTAAAACCAAACAAACAAACCAACCAAAACAAAAACAAAACAAAACCCAAACAACAAAACCAAACCAACGAAACCAAACAAACCCAACTCTTTCTCCTTCTTCCTCCCGCTCAAACCCATCCGTTCCCCCTCGTCAACCACCACCGCTGCTCCAATCCACCACGACCACCATCCCTTCAGAACCACCCTCTCCTCGTCAACACATCCACCATCGAACCCAACCTCCGAGACCCATTTTCGCCATTTTCGACCTTCTTCGATCTCGCACCCTTTCCGCCATTACCATCGCCCGTCACCTCCACCTATCGCCTCGTCGTCGCCTCGCCGTCACCGCCCCATCCTCAACCTCGACAGCCGCCGCCTTCACACCGAAAACTCTCCCGAGCCATCCCCGCTCTCCTCCCCTATTTCGAAACCAGAAATAGAGCACGCGCCAATCCCCGTCGTTGAGTCGCTTCCCGACCAACGCCGTCGCTCTTCGCCGCCGCTACCCTATCGACGCCGCCCTCCGTTCCCCTCGACGCCGAGAATGCCTAACCGCCGTGAGCGCCGCCCTACCGCTCTCACCCTCCCGATCGCTCTCTCCCTCTGTCGAATTCGAGAAGACGAATTTCCATTGGAGGGATTCGCCGTTTCATGTTCTGGCCACTCCAGATCCTACTTGGTGTTCCCTGTTTTGGCTCAGATCCGGTGTAGGAGGAGATCGCTGATTGGACGCTTCTGGTGTGTGGTGTTTGGCGCGCAGTGGATCCGTAGACCCTGTTTGCTGTTTGTTGTCGATCTCGTGTGTAAGAAGGATCCTATTGGCTGGATTCGGTGTTCTGCGTTCTGTGCACACCAGATCCAGTCTTGCAGTCCCGTGTTTGGATCTGATCCCTGTGTGGAGTTTCTCTAGTTGCTGACTTTATTGCTTGGATTTCTTGCACGTATTTTCGCGCGTAATCTTCAATTAAAGGCAAGTATCTCTTGTACAATTTTATTTGTTCTAGTACAAGCCTTTGTAAAAATACCGCAAGTATGTTATTTTTTTGACTCCAATTCGCATTCATAAGTCGAATTGATACCCGTTTCCATTCCTAATCCGTCGATCCTGTTTTCACATATGATCGTGAATACTTTGCTATCCTATGCATGATACGAACACAAATAAATACAAATATATGTACCTTTAGGGATTTTATATGTAGTGTGAATGATTATTTTACCCATAATAGTAGTTGGATGTTGTTCTAATATTTTCTTAAATCTTGATTAAGTTTTATACATGTAATTAGTCACTTTGTAGTTGCAATATTATTTTAGATGACCCTAAAATATTATGGACCCATATATGTAATAATAGATTAGACCCAATTATGACATTAAAACTATATGTTTTGTATCTCATGACTTAAGAACATATTTCATGCACAATTCATTGATGTTCCATGTCCATATCTTGACTTCGTCTCATTGCATTATGATTGTGTTAACAAAATTAATAAAAGTAACAAGCCGGGGTATAAGGGAAAGATTTAAGTAGTGGGCAATATAGAAGAGCGTACTCGGACGGGAGCTCGTGGTTTCCCGATGCAAATTGCAAATTACAAGTTGCAAGTTTGCGAATGATATGTTTATATGTTTCACGCTATATGTTTACACTATGTTTGACTCGATATGTTTCATGTTATATGTTTACACGTATCTCGATACAATATTGAATGACATGTTTTCTCGAGTACGTGACCTATAAAACGCACCACTAAATCTAAACGAAATTGTATTGACTGTAGCAACCATGTAGTAAAAATATAGATGCATGAAGTGCAAACTAGATAGAATCAAACATTAGACATAAGTTTAACACGTGCACTTGCATGATCCAAATTACATGTTACATGTTCATGTTGATTCGATATTTGTTTACTTGATTATTTGTTTTATATGTCACTTGTTTCGTAACGCCTTGTTCATATCATGTTTACATGTTGCATTTTGTTCCTATTTCGTAACTATCAATTCCTTGCTCTTTTCCTATTTTTCTGCTGTTTTGTTTTATACCTGTTTTCCTTAGCTTGTACCCCCCCCCCTTGCGGCCCGTAACTTGTATTAACGGGTCTTCTTGTTTCTCTTTCCTTTCCTTTTGTTATAATATACTTGCAGGCCCAAATAGAGAGTTACCAGAAGGTGTCGCTGACCAAGTGTTCTAGTTTATTATTATCTTGTTATCTTAGTTTGTGTTTTATTTCATAAAACTCTTTATTGTAATCCGGGCTTGTTTGACCCGTAATAATTTGTATTTCCCAGTTGTTGGTTATTTATGGACTATGTCATGAATTTTCATTATTACGTGGTAATTTTTATATGCCTGCGTGGTTTATTTTGTTATATTGTTGTTGAGTTTACTTGTACAGCTTAAGAATGGTGTGTTCGCACCATTCGCTGGGCCTTGGTCTCGCGCCCGTATTTCCACATTTCGGGAAGCGGGGCGTGACAGGGTTATTAGTGGTATCAGAGCTCAGGTTTGGGCTAATGTGTTAGTTGACTAATACATTAGACAGGTTTGACTCAACCAAGTTAACTCAACAACATGTACACCACGTTGATCACATGGATAATGAAATAACCAACATAATCTGGATACTCCTCTGATTTGATTCCTCTTTGAATCCTTCACATTCAGTTCTTTCATTTCTCAGTTGTCTCGTCCCTTCCATACAACCACATTCATTGATTCTTTTAGGTATAGGTTCTTTCTTTCTGTTCCAATATTATTTTGATTCCGGTGTCCCATTCTTCATCTTCCTGCACGGTTCGTCGATTGGTGCCATGTGGTCCACAAGGACATATCTGCAGCTTGGAAAGTCGCCGTCAGAGTTGCGCAGCGGAAGCGTGGTGGGCCCATAACCCACAGGTCCCAGAATTTTCTTATTGCTTTCCCTTCCTTGCACTGTTTGCTTTTCTTTCACACATTTGCATTGTCTTCATTCATTGAATCTCTATTGGACATCATTCTAGATCACCCCGTTCTCATCTATGATTTTCTTATCCTGGTATTGCCACCCTCTTGACATTTCTTTGAATCCCTTGTTTTGATATTCCCCATAAGAGTTTGCTTCGCCTTGTCCTATATACCGCCTACGCAAATTTCGAGGACGAAATTTTGTTGTAAGGTGGGTAGGATTTGTAACCCCTGTTTCCGTTAATTTATATTTTCAAGTATTTTCCCGTATTTAAATTAAACTATCCTCTTTTAATTTAATATGTTATTCAAACTATTTTTATGAAACCAAATATTTGATTATTCAACTATTTTAATATTTGAAATGTTTTAGAGCCCAATTTTTATTATAAGTCCAGTAATTTAAATTAAACCCGAAAGTCTAATTATTTATTTGAGCCCGATTCTATATTTAAATAATTAAATTGATTTGAGCCCAAGGACCAGGCCCACCTCCTATTGGGTCTTGATCCGCTAACCCAAACCCAAACTCTATTGTTGACCAGATCCAACAATTAACCCCTAAATCTCTCTTCTAAATCAAGTAACCCCCAAATTTAATCTCTCCCCATTAACCTAGCTGTTATAACAATCTTGATTGCCTCTAATTCTTCTCCACACAACCAGTTATTTGAATCCCGTAACCCCCTCCCCTACAATCACTCTACCCCCTTAATTTAACATTATTTCTATACATATATTATAATATATATCTCTCTCTCCCGTACTCTCTCTCTCTTCTTCTCTGTTAAAACCAAACAAACAAACCAACCAAAACAAAAACAAAACAAAACCCAAACAACAAAACCAAACCAACGAAACCAAACAAACCCAACTCTTTCTCCTTCTTCCTCCCGCTCAAACCCATCCGTTCCCCCTCGTCAACCACCACCGCTACTCCAATCCACCACGACCACCATCCCCTCAGAACCACCCTCTCCTCGTCAACACATCCACCATCGAACCCAACCTCCGAGACCCGTTTTCGCCATTTTCGACCTTCTTCGATCTCGCACCCTTTCCGCCATTACCATCGCCCATCACCTCCACCTATCGCCTCGTTGTCGCCTCGCCGTCACCACCCCATCCGCAACCTCGACAGCCGCCGCCTTCACACCGAAAACTCCCCCGAGCCATCCCCGCTCTCCTCCCCTATTTCGAAACCAGAAACAGAGCACGCACCAATCCCCATCGTTGAGTCGCTTCCCAACCAACGCCGCCGCTCTTTGCCGCCGCAACGCCGTCGATGCTGCCCTCCGTTCCCCTCGACACCGAGAATGCCCAACCGCCGTGAGCGCCGCCCCACCGCTCTCACCCTCCCGATCGCTCTCTCCCTCTGTCGAATTCGAGAAGAAGAATTTCCATTGGAGGGATTCACCGTTTCGTGTTCTGGTCACTCCAGATCCTACTTGGTGTTCCCTGTTTTGGCTCAGATCCGGTGTAGGAGGAGATCGCTGATTGGACGCTTCTGGTGTGTGGTGTTTGGCGCACAGCGGATCCGTAGACCTTGTTCCCTGTTTGTTGTCGATCTGGTGTGTAAAAAGGATCCTATTGGCTGGATTCGGTGTTCTGCGTTCTGTGCACACCAGATCCAGTCTTGCAGTCCCGTGTTTGGATCTGATCCCTGTGTGGAGTTTGCTCTAGTTGCTGACTTTATTGCTTGGATTTCTTGCACGTATTTTCGCGCGTAATCTTCAATTAAAGGCAAGTATCTCTTGTACAATTTTATTTGTTCTAGTACAAGCCTTTATAAAAATACCGCAAGTATGTTATTTTTTTGACTCCAATTCGCATTCATAAGTCGAATTGATACCTGTTTCCATTCCTAATCTGTCGATCCTGTATTCACATATGATCGTGAATACTTTGCTATCCTATGCATGATACGAACACAAATAAATACAAATATATGTACCTTTAGGGATTTTATATGTAGTGTGAATGATTATTTTCCCCATAATAGTAGTTGGATGTTGTTCTAATATTTTCTTAAATCTTGATTAAGTTTTATACATGTAATTAGTCACTTTGTAGTTGCAATATTATTTTAGATGACCCTAAAATATTATGGACCCATATATGTAATAATATATTAGACCCAATTATGACATTAAAACTATATGTTTTGTATCTCATGACTTAAGAACATATTTCATGCACAATTCATAGATGTTCCATGTCCATATCTTGACTTCGTCTCATTGCATTATGATTGTGTTAACAAAATTAATAAAAGTAACAAGCCGGGGTATAAGGGAAAGATTTAAGTAGTGGGCAATATAGAAGAGCGTACTCGAACGGGAGCTCGTGGTTTCCCGATGCAAATTGCAAATTACAAGTTGCAAGTTTGCGAATGATATGTTTATATGTTTCACGCTATATGTTTACACTATGTTTGACTTGATATGTTTCACGTTATATATTTGCACGTATCTCGATACAATATTGAATGACATGTTTTCCCGAGTACGTGACCTATAAAACTCACCACTAAATCTAAACGAAATTGTATTGACTGTAACAACCATGTAGTAAAAATATGGATGCATGAAGTGCAAACTAGATAGAATCAAACATTAGACATAAGTTTAACACGTGCACTTGCATGATCCAAATTACATGTTACATGTTCATGTTGATTCGATATTTGTTTACTTGATTATTTGTTTTATATGTCACTTGTTTCATAACGCCTTGTTCATATCATGTTTACATGTTGCATTTTGTTCCTATTTCGTAACTATCAATTCCTTGCCCTTTTCCTATTTTTCTGCTGTTTTGTTTTATACCTGTTTTCCTTAGCTTGTACCCCCCCTTGCGGCCCGTAACTTGTATTAATGGGTCTTCTTGTTTCTCTTTCCTTTCCTTTTGTTATAATATACTTGCAGGCCCAAATGAAGAGTTACCAGAAGGTGTCGCTGACCAAGTGTTCTAGTTTATTATTATCTTGTTATCTTAGTTTGTGTTTTCTTTCATAAAACTCTTTATTGTAATCCGGGCTTGTTTGACCCGTAATAATTTGTATTTCCCAGTTGTTGGTTATTTATGAACTATGTCATGAATTTTCATTATTACGTGGTGATTTTTATATGCCTGCGTGGTTTATTTTGTTATATTGTTGTTGAGTTTACTTGTACAGCTTAAGAATGGTGTGTTCGCACCATTCGGTGGGCCTTGGTCTCGCGCCCGTATTTCCACATTTTGGGAAGCGGGGCGTGACAATTTGCCTCTTATTTTTCTTCTTCTCCTTAAACAAAGTTTCTGAATCCCAGTCAATATATGTAATAAACAACAATTTCGGTTCTTCTCCACTTTACACTTTCCCTCCCTCCCCAAATACTTGACGAATTCCATAAGCATCACCCACTGCGTTGGGCTCATATGAACATGGTACCGTTCAACAATGCACTCGTTGTAGACAAAGGTGGTGGCAATTCAGGAGAAGCGGCGGGAGTGCTTCATGTGGTCGGGAAGGAGGTCTCGAACTCTTTGGAGTATTCGTCGACGATGTAGTTGAGGTTTTGGCCAAAGACTGCATCTGGCGCTGGTCAAATTCCGAGAGGCAATGACACTTAAATTCGTTCTCGTCAGGACATTGCTTCGGGCAAATCTGGCTTTACCACCTCAGCTTTTGTAAGCCCTTCACTTTGATGCGGTTCGCTATCACTTTCGAGGTCAAGAACCCGTTCTTAACCATCTGAGATTTGGGGGTCTGATTTGGATTTGGATTATTAGAGATTGGAGGGAAAAAAATATTATGTCGCATCCGACGGTGGCAGTGGCAGACTCGAGGAGGGAGAGGGGGATGCAGTGCTGGTAGGCAATGACGTAGGAGGCAGCGGCAGTGAGGATGGGGAACCAGAGGCCTTCGTTGAAGTAGTTGGAGGTGAGGTGGGAGACGAGGGCAATGGTCATGGGAGTGTGAGGAGGAGAGGTTAAGCTTGGAGGCAAGGTCAAGGATGAGAGATTTGGCATGATAGTGTTTGCAATGTTGGCGGGAAAAATCAGACTGGGGGAGGAAGGAGTCGAGGGGAACGAAATTGAAATCAATCCAAAATTAGGATTATGGCTTAGGAGAGGAGAAGAGGGGAATAAGGCACAAGTAATTAATAGCTAAAATCTAATTGTTATATATATCAAATGAACGAACTAGATTAGATATGTAGATCTAAATAAAACAAGGTGTATGGCTCAGATCTCATATAGATAGATTTATTCTTGTTTATATATATATACTAGATTTGCCCGTGGGCACGTGCCTACGGCACGTCTTCAGAATGATACAACATATGAAAGACCTTATAAACAGTAAATCAACAATTATGTAGCTCAAGTTTGAATAGTATGACAATAATTAGTTGTAAATAAAAGTCCATGTCTCCATATATATATATATATATATATATATATAGGGAGCCCTTCGGTTGAGAACTAATTTGGTGAGAACAACGTGAGAACTCACGGAGTAGACCCCCAATAAAAAATCTGAACTGGCCATCTCGTTCTACACGCCTTAGATAGCATAACATAAAGAAATCAACTAATTTGAAGTTCATTTGCCCATGATTTACATCATCGCAAAATTGTATGGCTGAAAATTCCACTCCATTTGATGGATGTACAAATGAACTTCAAATTACTTGATTCATATATATATATATATATATATATATATATATATATATATATATATATATATATATATAAAGAGAGAGAGGGAGAGAGGGGGAGAGAGAGAGAGAGAGAGATGAATAATTAAATAAACACTACAACACACAATGTATTCACCGGCGTTTTTTTAAATATTCACCGGCATTTTTTTACGCCGGTGAAACATTCACTGGCATTTTTATAAACGCCGGTGTAAATGCCGCCGAAGCGAGCGTCGCGGAATGATAGGGGTCTACACCGGCGTTTCTACTGGACGCCGGTAGATCTTGAATATACACCGGCGGTCAACTAACGCCGGTATATGGGTATTTCTAAGTGCCGTTCTTTTCCCCCAATATACATTCACCAGCGGTCACATAACGCCGGTATATATCTTTTCACCGGCGTTTTCCAAAATGCCGGTATATGTTAAATATTTACCGGTGGTCAACAAACGCCGGTGTATGTTTATTTCTGAGTGCCCTATTTTCCCTATATACATGCACTAGCGTGTCGTAAAAACGCCGCTATAGTGAGATTCACCAGCGTTTTATAAAATGCCAGTGTTTCTTAGTGCTGCTGCGGCTTATGGGTACACCGGCGTGTGTGGAAACGCCTCTCTATCGAAATTTCCAACTGATCAATTGGATAGACCGGCATTTTATGAAACGCCGGTGTATGATCGTTTGATTTTTTTGCTCTAGTTTTCATTCGATTTCAATTCACAATTTCATTTAAAAAACCTGTAAACTAATTCACAACTGATTCAACCAATTTCAGGCATATTAATGCGCAAATCACAACCAAACACAAGAATTAAATATAATAAAGTTTCACACATATTCCATTAATGGTCCAAATTCACAGCAAAATTAACACAAAGTATCATACTTAACAAATACAGTAATGAACATCCCAAATATCTCAACAATTACTTAAAACAACAATAAGGACATAACAACAACAAGGACATCTAGACTAGGCCGACCACAGATTCATACCCCTCGAGTCACTTCAGTTCTCATCATCAGAATTTCCTTGATCTGCACGACTCACATTTGATGGATTGATCGGACCGCTCTGTGAAGAAGAAAAAAACAATAATTTAGTTCAAAATGTGTAAGCTCATAACAACAGAAACTGAACATGAAGTTCAAAATGTGTAAGCTCAGAACAACAGAAACTGAACATGAAGCTCAAAATGTGTAAGCTCAGAACAACAGAAACTGAACATGAATTTCAAAATGTGTAAGCTCAGAACAACAGAAACTAAACATGAAGCTCAAAATGTGTAATCTCAGAACAACACAAACTGAACATGAATTTCAAAATGTGTAAGCTCAGAACAACATAAACTGAACATGAAGTTCAAAATGTGTAAGCTCAGAACAACAGAAACTGAACATGAAGTTCAAAATGTGTAAGCTCAGAACAACAGAAACTGATCACATGAAGTTCAAAATGTGTAAGCTCAGAACAACAGAAACTGAACACGAAGCTCAAAATGTGTAAGCTCAGAACAACACAAACTAAACATGAATTTCAAAATGTGTAAGCTTAGAACAACATAAACTGAACATGAAGTTCAAAATGTGTAAGCTCAGAACAACATAAATTGAACATGAAGTTCAAAATGTGTAAGCTCAGAACAACAGAAATTGAACATGAAGCTCATAATTTGTAAGCTCAGAACAACAGAAATTGTACGTGAAGCTCATAATGTGTAAGCTCAGAACACAGAAGATAGTGACTTTATGAGTATGTCTGCGAAAATGTTTCAACACCATCCAAACTCCAATGCATAGTAATTTAATATAACACACAGAATAAATACGGGAGAGTGAATGTAATTAAACACAAATGGTTGAATTCATGTTCAGAAACAAATGGAATGAGTACATCACACAAAGCTCCCTCAAACCTCACACAATATGCAAAACATAATATTACAACTAGATTTAATTAAGACACGAAAATTACAGGACATATAATATTAAGATTGAAAATCAAGTAAACTACAATACGACATCTTCCAATACATCACCCTCTTCTCCATCCTTGCGGAGCCAAGTCCCGCAAATTCTGCCGTCGGTTGTGTTTACATCAAACATAGGAAACTCAGAAGCAATGTAACTCTTCATGACTTCATCGTCTTCATCTTCTAAAGTATCGCCCAGTTGGAATACATCTCTTGGTTGCATAATGAGAGCCACATACGATTTTGACAGGGTTGAATCTTCAATGTAGAACACTTGTTGCACTTGGGATGGGAACACAAATGGTTCGTGGCTAATGTGTGTACCGATGTGAATCAATTTTGAGAAGTTTACAACTGTGAAGCCTAACTTATCCTTGTTATTAGCAAAACTCCTATCAAACTCAGCCCAATCCCCACGAAATAAGACAACACGAAAATGACCAAAATAATTCAACTCAATGATATCCCTGAGCGCTCCATAGTAGTCGAGATCTCCATCTACAGGCCTCGTGTCGGACTTGGAAGCATAACTTCTAGTCTTAGAAGTCACTACCATTCCACTATTTTGAGATTTCAAATTACATTCACGATCCTTAGTACGAAATCTAAAGCCATTGAAGCCTCTTCTCCTTAAAGTTGACACACCTTGCCAGGGGCGAATGGAGTGAAGGCCCAGGGGGAGCAGCCGCTCCCCCTGAATTTCGTCAACTCTTTAAAAAGCCGAGTACTTAAAAAATTCTGCTCCCCCTCACTCAGCCCAAATCGCTCCCCTTCCTGGCCCAATGCCCCAAACCCACGCTCCTCTCATTCACTTAAAGAACTGCACCATGGACGGCCTCTTCGGAAACTGGAGCTCGGGGCAAAACCTACTAGTATTTTTCACGTGCGATGTATACTAGTATTTTTCACATGCGAATCCTATGTATACTAGTATTTTTCACGTGCGATGCACGTTTTCATAAGAGTTGGAGGATTTTCACATGCGATGTACATGTGAAAAAATAATTTTAGAGTTGAACATGCGTTGCACGTAATTGGAAAAAATATTTTGAAGAAAAAATTACAATTTGTACGTGCAATGCACGTTTTTATAAGTAAAATTTGAGTTGTACGTGTAACATATGTGTATGTTTAGTGCTAAAAACATATTATAAAATTGTTTTGCACGTGCAATGCACGGGTTTGTATGTTGACAAATGACAACTCCAACTCTCCCATTATAATATTAGAGATTGTGATGTGGATGTTTAAAGACTATTATAAATTTGTGATTTTTATGATTTCGCTCCCGCTGGATTAAAATCCTGGCTCCGCCACTGCACCTTGCCATGTTTGAAGAATAGCCATCAGGAACTTTAAGTTCCAGTAGAACTTTGCAAAATAATTCCAACTCCGATTTTGACATTGAATAGATTGCAGGAGGTAGGAGTACTCTCCCGTTCGGTAATTCCTCTAGGTGCAACTCATGTCGGATGTCCATTGGCTTCAAATCAAGTCGGCTCTTGAGATTGTCCTTTGTCTTCCGGTCATCTCCCATAACTGTTCCTATACAATTTTTACCAATATTTTTTCCGATATGCATCACATTTAAATTATGTCGCAATAAGTTGAATTCCCAATATGGCAACTTGAAGAAAATACTCTTCTTCTTCCATGCACCTAAATTCGTCATGTTCTGATACTCATCTTCGCCACATAGATCGGTCTCCTCATCTTGCTCCTCCCTTGCCCTTTTATTGCCCTTTTTGCTGACTTGTGGTTCTTTTCCATATTTGAACTGATGACCATCTACCCGCCTCAAAATATCTGACCCGGAAGAAGCTCCAGGAGCATGTTCCCACTCGTCGGTACCATCAAATGTCGCTGTCTCTGCCCGAAATATATGTGTGTCAGGCAACCATCTCCTATGACCCATATAGCAAAACTTTCTGCCATTGTACAACCACCTTGAACTAGTTTGGTCAGCACAACAAGGACATGCATAACGTCCTTTAGTGCTATATCCAGATAAATTTGCATATGCTGGAAAATCATTGATTGTCCAAGACAACACGACCCGAAGAGAAAATGTTTCCTTAGCCATTGCATCATAGGTTGGAACACCCACCCACAATTTCTGAAGTTCATCTATTAACAGCTGTACGTACACATTTATATCATTTCCAGGACCTTTCTGTCCAGGAACTATCATGGACAAAATAAATGAGGAATGCTTCATGCATTTCCAAGGCGGCAAATTGTATGGTATTAACACAACAGGCCATATGCTGTATGTACTACTCATTTGCCTAAAAGGGTTGAAACCATCACTAGCTAATCCAAGTCTCACATTCCGAGGATCTTCCGCAAAATCGGGATATCTTTCATCAAATTTTTTCCAAGATTGAGAATCAGCAGGATGTCTAAGAATCCCATCATTAATGCGACCTTCAGCATGCCATTTCATATCAGAAGAAGTTTTCGAAGACATAAACAACCTTTGTAGCCTAGGAATCAGAGGAAAGTAATGCAATATTTTGGCAGGCTTCATTCTCTTACTTCCCCTAGTAGATCCACTGGCTTGATAGTCTTGGTTTGGTGTTTCGGACCATTTCGAAGAACCACAGACTTCGCAATTCTCCAGATTTTCCTTACCTCTCGTGAAAAGCATACAGTCATTTGGACATGTTGCTATCTTCTCATACCCTAGATCTAAAGAATTTAGGACTTTTTTGATTTTATAGGCGGAGTTTGGAATACAGATTTTATGAAAATGCTTCATTCAACAGTTCAAGTAGCATAGTGAAGGACTTAGCAGACCACCCGTTTAAACTTTTAATCTGAAATAGTCTGACAATGAATGAGAATTTAGAGAATTTGGTGCAATCGCGGTACAGCGGAGTACTAGCATCTTCAAGCAACTTAGAGAAGGATTCTTGCTGTTTATTATTTTCAGGGGCGGGGTCAGGCATTTCCTCGTCCACCCCACCACCAATGTGTGATGTTTCTGTTGACTCATTATGAACTTGGGTTGTTGGATTATTGGTGTGGAAAGAAACATTATGAATCCCCAAGGCGTCTTGCACCAAAGCATGCATCTCATTGGGAACACTTAAGTCTTTGTTCACTAAGGGCTCATCTTCATTTTCTAATACAACCGGACAAACAGGAGCTGACGTATGATCCTCTCCATGACAAAACCACCATGTGTACCCTTGAAAAAAACCATTGACAACCAAATGTGTATGTACTACGTCACATGTCCTCAAATTACAATTTGTACACCAGAGGCATGGACAAAGAATTAGGTTGGGATCACGGGAATGTCGTTTGGCAAAGATAATAAAATCTTTAATACCATCCCGGTGCTCCTTGGATAATCGTGGTTTACTAATCCAACTTCTATCCATTATAACAATAGCACACAATCTGAAATTAAAATTTGATATATTTAATAGTATTAGATTTAAAAGGTATTTTTTATATTTAATTTCACCTTTTTTAAAACCATCCCTAGTTGCAATTAAATAAACGATATAACAATTAACTGTAAAATAAAGAAATCTCAGTCCAAAAAATGTATAAAAAATAATTAAATCTTAATACAATCTACTCTATTCACATAACCCTAAACTACCTTTGTGAAAATTATCTCAACCACCTTAGTGGCATTTTATCGAACACCTTGTGTTCGAGTGTAATATCGATTCAACTATAGTCTCCCCTGAATTTGGCTTTCCGATCAAGGAGATGAAGATGGTAAAGGGTATTTGCTGTTGAGAGGAATAGGGCGAATAACGAGGGCACCGTGCTGTAAATATGATAACAAGAAGATCTGATGACTCATGAACTATTCTGTTCATGGTTACTAATAATCAATTACTAATCCCAAAATAATAATAATAATAATAATAATAATAATCTCTATACCTCATCTACATTTGTTCTCATTTAACTTTAATTAAAGTGGCTCAACTGGGAATGAAAGCTTATCAAACAATTTTCAGTAATAGATGAAACTTGTATAAGATCTTTGTTGTAGCAATCTAGACATGACATCTTCCAATCCATAAATTGAAAAAGGATCTCCGTATGTACTTCAATATTATAGCATGTAAACCTTACGATTATTTGCTTGCAGTTCAAAATATCTCAAATATCTTAATCATAGAGCAGAACCTTACACAAGTAAAAATGTGAACTATCAAAGAACAATGTCAAAAGGTTTCCATCATCCCAAATCACCAACTCCAGATTTACATTTACTCATTCTCTCATAAAACACCCATCCCTAAATACCACAAACAAATTATATTCTCCTCTATTATCATTTGTCAAGCAAACAGTTTACTCAATGATGGACAACAACTAAAAAATGGAAATTTCTTATTTAACTTTCTAAGTTTACTCCATACTTGCATGACATCTCAAGCATCTAAAATATAGTCTACAAACTATTCCTTATTAAAAAAACAAAACAAAACAATCAAAAAAGCTACCCATTCTTCCAAATGCCCGCAATTGAGAGCCAGAGGCAATGTCAAATCCTCACCAAATGTCAAAACACCTAAACCATGGACCAAATGACATATCTAACACAGAATTGGAACCATTAAATAAAATTTCACACGATAACACATCAATCTAGTAAACCCACTTAATTCCACAGCCAAGATCTCATCTCGCGAGGCATCAAACATCATTATGCAATCAAAAAGACCTTCATGTTCTAGTTCACAGTATCACAAACACAATATGTCCAACATATTTTGTAAACAGTAATGGATGAAAAATAAACGAAGAACTCTTCCATCATGAAGATGTTCTCATGAAATCCCAAGCATCAAAAAAAATGAGAAGAATAAAGCATTATACCACTCAATGTCGGAGGAGTTGTTGACGGTGGGGGGACTGGGGCTGTCGGAGATGGCAACTTTTTGAAGATGACGGAGATGGTTGTCGGAGATGGCTGCCGAAGATGGCTGTCGGAGATGACGGTGGGAGGGACTGGGACTGGGGCGACGATGGAGGCTGTGGAGACGGTGACGGTGGGGCTGTCGGAGATGGCGACTTTTCGAAGGGAACTCGGATCGGGCATTTTGGGGGGGTGAGAGAGAGAGAGGGAAGACGAGGGAAGGAGGGAGTTTTGGGGGAGTTTTGATCGGGTCTTGAAAATCGACGAAGGGAAGGAGGGAAAACGAAGGCGGCGCGAAAAATTGGGGTTGGGAAAAAAGCGAGCGAAATGTTAGGGTTCGCGGGGATTTATCCCAGTTAATTCACCAGCGTTTTAAATAACAAACGCCGGTGAATGGGAGAATATTTTTTGGTTACATTTTATCTGTATATTTTCCGGCGTGTTTTATTAAAACGCCGGTGAATATTACCCTTCACCGGCATTTTAAAACAAAACATCGGTGAATATCATAATTCCCCGGCATTTTATAGAGGCCGCCGGCGTATAACCATCCAATCTGACGCCCCATTCTTGGTCTCTTCCTACCCTAGCGTGACTGGTAAAATGCCGGGGTATACACGCTGGATTACGAAACAAATCTTGTAGTGAAATAAATGAGTTGTTTTAGGGGGGGTTTGAGTTGGAGTTTTGGGGGGAAAATGTGTTTTGTGAGGTTAGATCCGGGCCTTTGATTTTGGAGGGATTGAAGGAGAGCCACTTGATAGCTTTGTTTATGTTTTATTATATATATATATATATATATATATATATATATATATATATATATATATATATATATATATATATATATATAGGGAAAGTTTCGGTTGAGCACTCCTCTAGTGCTCACCACGTGAACACTAGGCCTTCGGGCGTTCATATCGAAAATCCGAACCGTTCACATTGATCTACATATCTAAATTAGTCTAAATATGTAAAATCAAATAATTTGAAATTCATTTGCCCATCCATCATGTGACTATAAAAACAATGATTTTCAGCCATACAATTTTGTAACACTTCAATGAATGGGCAAATGAATTTCAAATGATTTGATTTTACATATTTAGACTAATTTAGATGTGTAGATCAATGTGAACGGTTCAGATTTTCGATATAAACGCCCGAAGGCCTAGTGTTCACGCGGTGAGCACTAGAGGAGTGCTCAACCGAAGCTTTCCCTATATATATATATATATATATATATATATATATATATATATATATATATATATAGGGTAAAGGGGATATGAGCAACTTGCTCATTTAGTAAATGAGCAATTGATTATGTGGCATGCATGTGATAATTGGACAACTAATCCTTTTAAGAATTTTCCAATCACATGTATGCCACATCATCAATTGCTTATTTAATAAATAAACAAGTTGCTCATGCCCCTTTTCCCCATATATATATATATATAATAATAATAATAATAATAATAATAATAATAATAATAATAATAATAATAATATAATTTTTTTCTTCAATCTACGCCGCATTCATCTTCTTCCTCCTCAACGTCATCTTTTTCCTCATTCAACCATGACAACACTTCACATCACATAAAGTAAAAATTAAACAAAATAACAACAAAACGATTGATCGGAATCCTAATCGAGACACCAGTTGTCGGCGATTTCACTTCCATTCCACCGTCGAGTTTGGCACCACCAACATTGATTTCGCCTCTATCTGTCGTTCCACCGTCAACCACAGTTTTCACGTCTCCTGCTGTTGGATTTATCTCCCTCTGTCATTAATATCGTTGTCATTTGCAGTTGATTCTGCTTTGTCATCATACGTCAAATGCATCGACATCAATTTGGCCACCGGTTGTTTTGCCTTCCTCTGCCATCGAGTTTTAGATCAGAGACGGGCCTGAGCGCCAAACTCTTGGGTTGAGGTTGCGACCGCCATGGGCACACGGTTTCTTTTTTATGAAAAAGTGACGGAAGGAAAATGGAAATGAACTATTATTGCTACTAAATATGTATCAAAATAAAGGCCTAGAATTGTTGGTTTATTTACGAGTCTGACATTGATGGTATTTTAACAAAGATATATCAATGGACGGCTAGGAGTAAAGAAGGTTAGTTATATGTAAATAAAAATCAGTTAATAGAAGCTGAAGATTTGCACTATAAAAAAATCCATCGGTTTAATATCTGACTAGTTTACCCTGTGCAAATTGCACGGACTAATGTTTTTTTTTTTGAGAGAATCATAAAATTATATGGAATTAAAAAATTTAGAGATACCCCTTAACTATTTCGATCAAAATATAATTAAAAAAATGACAAATCTACAAATTAACAGATTCACACTTTCAAATCAACCAATATAATTCTATATTTCTATTCAATTTGAAGGAAAGAAAGAAAAAAGGTCGAATAATTACCGAAGTTGGGTTGTGGCTCTTCTCAGGCTCCTTGATGTACTTTGTTATCTCCTTATTGACTGTGTGCTTCTCATCGGTCTTTCCTCTCAAATCAAGCATTACATCTCAAATCAAATATAATCAACATCAGAAACACATGGAGGAAACAATAATTAATAATTAGCTATATCAAAAGATGACAAATATATAGATTACCAATTCATGTTTCCAATCCAACATCATTATATATTTTCTATTTACTTGAAAAGAAACCAAAAATTCGCGATGTGTGTAACTTTCCTACAATTCTAGTACTAAATATAGGTAAACCCTAGGTCTCTAAATTTAGAAATACCAAAAAAATAGTTTTTTTTTGTGGTAGAAGAAAGATTTTTTTTTTTTTTGGTTTTTTTAATTAATTCTGTTTTAGCAAGTGATGTGAGTTGCACGTGTTAATTGCTACTTTTGCTTTTCTTTCTCTATTTTTACTTTATTTCAAAATAGAGAAATGAGAGATAGGTAAACCTATTAGCTTAAGATATATAATAATAATAATAATCTATACTATTATTAAGCAAAGCCCTATTTTGACGGCTTTTTACTATTATGCCCCCATATACATAAAAAACTAAAAAAAATATATAATGTTAATTATGTAATTTTCACGTCATATTTAAAGTCTCCATAAAATTCTGTTCCCTCAAAAATCGAAACCATCTCTTTCTCTTCCTCCATCAAATCCGTGCATATCCCCAGTACAAATTGCACGTGCTAACCCATAAAACGTGCATTGCACGTGCGGATTACTAGTAATAATAATACATGGGCCACTACCCCCGAGTACCATATTAAATTATTTTTACTAAGGGGTTCTCCCATTATAGTATTAGAGATAGTGGGGGAAGGTCCACCCACTGTAGCTTGCTAGAAGGGCCTTCAAGAGTTGCAGTACTACACCGTCCTCGTACATCCCAATCAATACAAAACCCAAAATTTTCTTTTGATGAAGTCTAGGTAAATTAGCAAAAATTTTGAATAAACCAAAAAAGAAAGATGTCAGCAAAATAAGCTAACATGATCAAATGGTCTCACTTTCAAAACCTGTGTACAAAAACTCAATTCATTTCGACATCCTCAATCTGCCAGATTACAAGGTATAGATCCATGGCATAAAACATATATAATTTCACTCATTTGTTTGAGTTTTGCTAAGTATGAGATTTGAATAAAACCCTGGATCTTTCATCCCTACCATTCAATTGGATAAAAGGAAGAAAAAAAAAACAATCCACTAAATTTAGTCAATAATAACTACTAGATGGCTTTAAGATTCAAAATTTTGACTTGGTCAAAGTTCCATACTTAAAAAACTTTATTGAGTTTTATTTTTATTTCTATTTTGAAAAAAAAAGATGAAATATACCTACCCTGTTGAAAAATTAAATAACAAAACAAGCCCATGAAACCTGGAAATGAACAACAAAGCAAACGAGTAAAAAATCAACCACGTGCAACCATCCCAGAAACCATCCTAGAAAGATAGTTATGTAAACTTAATTCTAGGTAGAGAATTTTTCAAGAATATTAAAAGATTAAGTTTACCAACAGGTAAGACTGATTAGTTACATATTAAAACTATTAATTAATTTGATGGATTTTTAAGAGATGAACAAAGTTTAACAAACCCAATTAAAATTCAGACCTAACAATCAACAAATATACCTAAGTGTGATTAGCAAGTAAGTTATTCAATAACGATGCGTACACTAATTGGCACGTAGAAGCACACATTCTCAATATTTGTTGATAACAGATAATTCAAATAATAATATAGAAACGATAGACAGTAACACAAATAATGGAGAAGTAGAAAGAAGTTATTGGGGTTCGAAGCACATGGAGAAACGGGGAGGAGGTTACTGACAGGGGGTTGCGGTGGAGGAATCAGCTATCGGTTGTGGTGTGGTGGCGCAACGAAGGAGGAAGGAGGGGCTGGCAGCATGGCGTCGGTGCCGGCATTGGGGAATCGAAGTGGCGACAGCAAGGGGAAGCATCGAGGAGGGTGGTCGGAGGTGTGGGAACGTCGACGAGGGTGGTCGGAGGTATGCGAACATCGACGAGGGTGATCGGTGGTGTGAGCAGCGACGATGGCAAGTGGAATCGGGGGTATTAGGGGTTGGACGATGAGGCATTGCTGGCGAAGGGAGGGGGGTTCGACAATGACGAGGGAGTCGGGTCGTCGATGTAGTTGGGTCAGCGATGGGGTTGGGCTTGGGGTTGTTGATGATTGTGAAGCGGGGGGGGTGGAGGAGGGGGTTGTGATGGGTTTCATGTTCCACAAAAAAGAACGAGGAGGAGAATGGGAGAATGCGGCTAATGAAGGAGTGGAAATTTTGTATAATGGATTTGGAAATTTGGGTGTAGTTTAGGGCTTCTCACAAACCCTAATATTCTCTCAACTGTCTCATACAAAAAAAGGATGAAGAGTAAAAACTCAATCACAATAATTTTAGTCGATCAAAAGCATTATTTTTTTTATTAATCTAGAGGCATATATATAGGCTCCATACAAATCTTCAAAATATTCGAATGCAGAAAATAACGGGTGGAAATTGCAAAACTACTACATATGACTAAAATTGTCAAAAACTAATATGAATGCTGAAATAAAATACTAGGCTAATAGAACAACTATCCTAGACGATGCATGCGTAGATAGAAGCGCCTGAATCGTCTCGGACCGATGTCCTCATCATTCTTTCCCGGTGGGAGAGGGCTCGACCCAGTCGAGCCAAAACCAGTCCTGCTGTCATAGTGCTCCAAAAGGTCTGGATTCAAGTGCTGGAGCTCTTCACGATCAATCTAAGTATCCTATGACTCCGGCTTGTTTTTCCATCTTAATAAAGACCTATGAATACCACCATCTCTAGTAGAGATTATCTGATCATGTAAAATATTATCCAATTTTTCTGTCGGATGGTAAGTAGTATCAGGTAAAGGGGGAAATATGGAAATCGAACCATTAGGCTGCAGAATAGACTCATCTATAATCAGATTTCTATGGTTAAATTTTGGACCTTTCATAAGGTACTAGATCCTCAATATTGAAAGTCTTACTTATGCCAAAACCTTCATGAAGGTCAACGACATAGGAATTATCATTGATTTTATGCATAATTTTAAATATGCCTATAACACGTGCATTCAATTTCTTAACGGATCCAGCAAGAAACAGCTCTTGATGAATCTGAACCATCACTTCGTCAACAACATCAAAAGTCTTAAATTTCCTTCCAGTGTCTGCTCTTAACTTGTAGTTAAAATCATTCTCATTAATTTTCTTGAAAATTTCTCTGTGCAAGTCATGAATGCGGGATGTGAAATGTAGATACAGACTCTGAAACTCTGTGATGTTCTAACATGGGGACAAGATCTATGGGCTACCTAGGACGATAATCATGCACAACTTCGTGTGGACTCATGTCAATGGTTCTATTCTTAGATGTGTTGTAGGTAAATTTTACAACAGTCAATTTCAAGTTCCAAGTTACTAAGTTTCTCCCACAAGGGTACGCAAGAGATTGTAAAAACTCTGATTGACAACCTCCGTCTGTCCATCAGTCTGTGGGTGGTGGAAGGCTGAAGAGAATTTCAATTTCGTGCCCATCTTGTGCCATGTGTCACGCCCCGCTTCCCGAAATACGGGAACACAGGCACGTAACTGAGGCCCAGCGAATGATATAAGTACGCCAACTCATATCATCCATAAGCTGTACCAGTCTTAACTTAACAATATAAGAAAAATTAATCACAACCACGCAGGAAACATGATCACATAAACGAGAATGAAATTCAATAACCAAATCTGGAATATAAGGACTTACCAAATATCTCGAGGAACTCCTGCTCCAATCGTAGAAGAACTGCTCACTAATGCCTTCTGAAAATTCTCCTTGATTTCCTGTAAGTTGCTCATCTAAAAAGAGGAAAAAGAAGGTCCTTAGAGCAAGTCGTGGACATGCAAGTGGAGAAACAGTGAAACAATGGAAATAGTGGTATAGCAATGGATTCAAATAAACGATGAAGGCGATACTATTGAACAGTGTAAAAGAGATAACAGTATAATATGCATTAAATATGATTTACCACGATAACGATAAACAATACCAATAATGGCAATAATAATGATAACACTGTTCGTTAAGATAACAATATGCAATGATAATGTGAGGAGAGCCTTAGGTCTATTATTCATTTTTAAATCCTAGCTAATGCACGTACTACTGTGTCCCATGTGTGCCGTTCCACAGGTTCGATGCATACAATCAATTTCGCTTAGACTAAGGTGGTAGATTCTATAGTTCATGTACTCGGGAACATTATTCAATAATGACCGATGATCGAATCAATCGAGATACTGAAGCCAGTAATCTGCAATTAATCGATGACCGATATAACCAATAGACCGATAGACCGATAATTAGGGAAACACGGGCCCCTCTTCCGAGTACAGTCACTATGTCATCAACTACTTTAATCAACCCTTAACCCCGGCTTGATTTACTTCCTTTATTCAATAAACTCACAATAATGTAATTAGTAAGGGACGCTAGAAAAGGTGAAAACACAACCCTAGGATCATGCAATATACTCTATAAAATTAAATGCACCAATATAACATTATAAACACAATTGTACATTATAAAATATAGAATCTCAATTCTGGACAGCAGTAGGTTGTTATACCAAAATCAGTATTCCCGTTGCTACAGGACAACAACTATGGATCTGTCAGATGGTTTAGAAACTAGACTCCCGTCCGGTTCCAACGCATACTTAAAGTCTATATTCCGACGATGGTAGCTAAGTGAAATTCAGTGATCTTTATAGGTTTTAGTTTCTGGCTGGGTGTAGATGTTGTCTAATTTTAATTATAAAGGCAGTAAATAAATGTTAAAAAAATCAGTAAAAATAATTTTTAACACCCTAAACATGTTATCTACAAATCTGAAATTTATCTTGGCCATATATGATTAATAATTCACTTAATTCATTAGCCTAACTTGTTATGTGTATGAATCTGCAATTACAGCGCAGCTGTAGCAAAAGAGTCATAACTGGGGCAGTATAAGTCCGAATTCAAAAGTTCTGGTGTCTATTGACATCTAGACAGATAGGGATACGATTCACTTTCAGGGAGTTTCTGATTTTAATTAAGTTATCTAGGTTGAAACAGCACCTTAAGGTTCAGGTTGGCGTAATTTTCAGAATAGACTACATGTTCATTCTAAATAAAATGGTTTAAAAAATTAAGGATAGTAAATTGGAGTTTAATTAATCATAATCACAGCGAACCAACCTTATGTGATCATGGTATTAATGTAGGTGATGTCTAACATTCTAATAATTACAATTCAACAATTTATCAATAGAAATCACATTAACAATCAACTAATTTATACAATCTACTATAGCTAATGGTCATTTAATGTCATGATATGAAATGTGTTTATAATTCCCTATTTTTATAATCAATAACTATAACTATATGGTGTATGAATATCCCTATACATTAGCGGCAAAAAGATGGCACGATGTCGAGACTACCACTTGGATTCGCTTGTGTAAATCCGTGACATCTCAACGATAGATACAATAATATGTTACGATTTTAAAATAGGATCCACTTGCGGAATTCAATAATAATTATCGAATATGATACAAAAACATTTGATAGAAATGACTTGCCTTTTACTTTGTAGACGGTTCGATAATTAATGAAGAATAACGGGATCAGAATCCCGGGGAGAAATCCCAAGAATACGTGTGAAGACTGTGCGAATAAAGCTAGCAAATAGCAACAATCCTCCATACTGGATCGGCAAAACAGCGAAACGGCGGAATAGGATTTGGTGTGGCCGAACACAGAACACCGAATCGTCCAATGGAATTCCTTCTTCACACCCGATCGGATCCAAAACAGGGGACAGCGGATTGGGATCTGGTGCGGCAAGAACGCGGGACAGCAAGTGGCAGCCAATCCGAAACAACCCTCGCACCGGATCTGATCCACATAGCGGACAGCGGATTTCGGATCTGCTATGGGTGAACAGGGAACAGCGATCAGATCAGACTGGGTGCACGAATGTTGATGCGATCTAATGGTTAAGATTCGGTCCCGCCAATCGTCTTCTTCTTCTTCGTCGAAACAAAGAGCGAGAGAGAGGGCAGTGCCGGTGGGGTCTTCGACGGCGGCGACTGTGGTGCAACAGCGAGGCGGCATCGACTGGTAGTGGCACTGTCGTTAAGGGGCGTCGATAGCGATGGGGGCCGGCGCGATGGCGACGACTCTGCTTTGGGTTCGAAAACAGGGGAGAAGATGGCAGAGGATGGGTTCACGGTGTTGGCGATGCGACGGAGGTGGAGAGAAGAGGGAGTCGATGGGGTGTGAGGTCGACGAAGATGGCTGGTTTGGAGGTGGTAATGGCTATAAGTAATGGCGTCGATGATGGTGAAAATGGGTTCGGGAGTGCTTGGGTGATGGTGGAGGCGAGTCGTCGATGGAGGATGACGATGGTTGGGTGCTGTGGTGGTGGTCTGCAGTGGATGTAGGGAGAGAGCGGAGAAGGTCGAGGTCCAAACGAAGGTGAGCGGAGAAGACAGTGCTCAACGTGGAAGATGAGCGAAGGTGGGGGCAATGGCGTCGAGGTGCAGAGCGATGTTGGGCGGTCGACTCGATATGGTTGATGGGTTCGAAGTCGGGAGGAGCAAGAAGAGAGTCGAAGGGAAATTGGGGAAGCTCTGTGTTTCGCATGGGTTTCATTTTGGTTTGGGTTTTGTTTTCTTTTGTTTGGTTTTAATCAGAGAAGGAGGAGAGAGAGAGTACGGGGGGGAAGAGAAAGAGAGATATTAAATTCTAATAAATGTATAGAATAATATTTAAAATAGGGAGTGGAGTGATTTTAGGGAGAGGGGGTTACGGGATTAAAGATTGTGGAGATTGTGGGGAGTGATTAGGAGGGATCTTAGGGATTAGCCGTTAGTGAGAGATTGGGGGGTTGATTGGGTTATTGGGTTAGAGATGGATTTGGATCCAATAAGAGATGGGTATTGGTTTTGGGTTTAAAAATCCAATAGAAGATAATTAAATAGGATAGGCTTTATGAGATATACTTATATATATACATATACATTAAATCATGAACAATTAACACTAATATTAATAAAAATAATAATAACAATCTCAACAGAAATAATAATACTAATAACAATAATAATAATTATAACAGAATATACATTTATCAAAATAATATAACGACAACAACACATTTAATTTTAACTTGAGTAAAAATACAAATAACCGGTCAAATGGAAATAGAAATTAAAATATGTCATTATTCGAACAAAATATAGGTTTCGATTAGAAAACGCTTTAATAAAATATCCGAAACAAATTTCAAAACAAGGTGAATCTATAATTCGTCAAAATACAGGAAATATTCAGAAAATATGTATTTGGGAAAACAGGGCTTACAATATGGATTTTCAAAAGTAACTCGTAAATTTCACATCCCTATCGAACACAATGGTTTTTGACAACCCATGTAGCTTCACAATATTATCTAAGAAGATTTGAGCTACACGAGATGCGTCGAAAGTTTTCGAACATGGAAGGAAGTGGGCCATTTTAGAAAAACGGTCCATGATGAAAAGAATGGAGTTGTATTTTTTGTGTGTTTTCGGTAAGCCTAACACGAAATCCATGTTGACGTTTTCCCAAGGGCGATTGGGAACTAGTAAAGGAGTATACAGGCCTATATTTTATTTTTGTTGTTTGTCGACTTGACAAGTATGACATCTGTTAACAAGTATCGCAACATCTCTCTTTAGTTTAGGCCAGTAAAACCTATGTTCCACAGCATCAATGGTCATGTCATGCCCAAAGTGTCCAGCAAGGCCATTAGCGAGCAATTTCTAAACAAGATACTCTCGTAATGATGTACTAGGAATACACAGTTGGAGCGATAGAAGAGATAATCATCTTTCAGGAAATAATCATCTATTTCTTGTGTGATGTAATCTGGGCAGGAGGCATACTCATCTTTTAATCTCTCAAAACCAATAATTTCGGTACACATTGCAGATAAGATCATGTGACAACGAACTAGCGCATTCACGGTCGTATTATTAGTTCCTTTTGTATGCCTATTGGTATACGAATATTCCTGTCGGAACTCTACCCATTAAGCGTGTCTTGGATTCAACTTTTGTTGAGAGTTAAGGAATCTTAAGGCCTCATGGTCTGAGAAAATGATGAATTCTTGCAGCATGAGGTAATATCGCCAATAGCGGAATGACTGAATTTCCGCATATAATTTCTTGTCATAAGTGGACTATTTTTGTTTTACTTCATTCAGCTTTTCGCTGAAATAAGCAACACGATGACCAACAATAATGTATGGAGCAGAGTGTTGGACAACAAAGAAATATTTCTAAAAAATGAGTATATCGGAGATGAGGATGTTAAGATGGATGTGTGGTAAAATAAGGACTGATAGAATTAGAAACGAGCATATACGAGACATGCTAAAGGTAGCTCCAATCCAAGATAAGTTAAAAGAGAATTGCCTCAGGTGGTTTGGACATGTCACACGTAGACCTAGTAGTGCCCCCATTAGAAAGAGTGATTTTATAAGTATTGAGGTTAAAGTTAAGGGTAGAGGAAGACCTAAACTAACTTGGGTGGAAACCGTGAAAAAAGCTATGATAGCTTGTGACCTTACAGAAGATATTGTGCTAAACCGAGCAGAATGGAAAACCAGGATTCATGTAGCCGACCCCAACTAGTTGGGAAAAAAGCTTTGTTGTTGTTGTTGTTGTGGTTGTTGTTGTTGTTATGACTCTCTTGAATGAGGACTCAACCTATACCAATACCAGAAGCATCGCACATTACTTCGAAGACTTTAATAAATTCAGGCAACCTTATGACAGGTGTCTGAGTCGTTCTTTTCTTGATCTCTTTGAAGGCTTTCGTGACTACTTTCGACCAGACAAACTCACCTTTTTTCAGGCATTCGGTTATCAAAGTCATGATTGTGCTACACAAACCGACGATAGAAGGTGGTAAGACCATGAAAACTCTGCACATCACGAATGTTGCGAGGCTCGGGCCATTTAGTAATAGCCCGTATCTATTCTGGGTCAGCGGATACTCCTCTAGCAAACACAATAAATCCCAGAAAGATAGTCTGATCGGAGAGGAATGTACATTTAGTAGGATTAGCATAAAGTTGTTCTTTCTTCAAAATACCGTAGACCTGTCTCAAATGGTTAAGATGTTGCTCAACGGATCGGCTGTAAACGAGGATATCATCAAAGTACACTACAAGGAACTTGCCCATAAAGGGACGGAGTACTTGCTTCATGATTCTCATAAACATGCTCGGGGCATTCGTCATTCCAAACGGCATGACTATCCATTCGTATAGGCCATCCTTTGTCTTGAAGGCGGTCTTCCAATTCATCACTAGGACGAACATGTATTTGGTGGTAACCACTTTTAATGTCAATATTGGAAAAGATTGTGGCATCAGACATTATATCCAACATGTCATTCAAACGGGGAATGAAAAAAGGGTATTTCACAGTGTTTTTGTTTATGGCACGGCTGTCCACACACATACGCCAGGTTCCATCTTTCTTTGGCGTCAACAAAGCAAGGACTGCGCAAGGACTTAAGCTTTCTCTGATGAAGCTTTTTCGCCAATAACTCGTCAACTTGCCTTTTTAACTCAGCATATTCTGTTGGACTCATCCGATAGTGTGGCAAGTTAGGAAGATTTGTTCCCGGAACTAGATTAATAGCGTGTTGGATGTCACGCAGTGGGAGCAACTGGCTGTGTAACCCTTTTTTCCCCCAAAAACGTATTTTTTATGTATTTTATGTATTTAAAAATTTCGCAATTTTTTTTTCGGTTTTCAAATTATTTTGTCAAATTGTATTATTGGATCTCCTATTAAAATCTAATTTTTCGATCAATAATTTTTTGTAACTATTTTCTATGAATTTTATATTGCAACACAAATCTTATTTTTATTATCATTACTTTGATTTATGTTATTATTACTACTGTTATTTTTAAGACTATTATTATTATTATTGTTATTGTTATTGTTTTTATTATTATTATTAATATTTTAAAAAGTCTAAACTTTATATTATTTGTTATTTTATTTTACCCTATAACTAAATACCCCTTCAACCCATTAATTAAACCTGTTAGCTCGTAACAACCCAAACCTGTTTATATACCCATTTCATTGGATCACCTAACTACCCAGTTAATAACCCAAACCCAATATACATCACCCTACCACCTGCACTAAACTAAAACCCCATACTCCACATATTAATACCCGAAACCACAACACCCTAATACACGTTAACACCTTAATACCCAAACCCGATATAACCATCCCCTGTTTAATTAAAACCCTAAATCTACCCTGTGCTCATATATAAACCCATGCTGCTTTTCCCCATCCTCTCTACCGCCGCTCTTTTACCCTAGCCTGCGCCTCTTCACCTTCCGCTATCTCTCCCTTTTCCTCTCCCGTGTGCGCCAACCCCTCTCGACTGCACCCTCTTCCACTCGACCACCCCGATCTCCCCCAACCTGAACCCATCGCTCCCATCTCCTCGTTCCCTTCTTCTCTCCTACCTGCAGCAGTCGACAGCCAGAGCGGCATCAACGACTGCACCAGCCTCCCGCTGTCCGCCATCCGCTGCCTCGCCGGCAGCTAAGGCAGCAGTTGCCGTCCCCCGTGCTCCCCCCTCCTTGTGACGCTGCAGTACCCCTGATGCCCAGTGCCCCCATCCTGCAGTGCCTGCCCATCCGCCTACCTCCGTACCGGCGTTGTCTCGCGACAACAGCATTGGCAGCACAACATGTGTGTTGTGTTTCCCCTCGTAGTTGCAGCCAACACTTCGACGTGCGCTTCCCGCCGTCATTCTCTCGGCTGGTCTCTTTCTCTCGGTGGGTGTGCTGAGTTCATCGTGTGCGGGTGCTCGAAGTGTGTTCATTGAGTTCATTGGTTTGTGTGCTCGTGGGGCTCGTCCGTTCGTTCTTGGAGTGGTTGGTTCGTGGTGGTGTTCGTTGAGTGTTCGTGTGTTCGTCGGGTTCGTGGGTTTTGTTCATCGTTGTTCGTGGATCTTGTTCATGGTTTTGTTGTTTGCTTGTTGGAATTCTTTGGTCGGGAACCTGTTCTTGTTATTCTTGCTTGGAGTCGTTTCAGTCGTCGGTTAAGGCAAGTAACTTGTATTAAATTCCTTTGTATATACAAGTACAAAATACCGTTTGTAGTGTAGTTGAGTTTTAGAGACAATTCGTGTGTGAAACCTCTTGTTGATATTGTCTCTATAGTGATTTGACCATAGTTGCCTCACGACACAATATTGGCATGAAATAACTTTGGTTTTGTCGTTCTAGATTTGATCATGTATGCGACACTTCTTGTGAGAATTTGGGTATTTGATGAGAACCATGTGATAGGCTTGTCTTGGATATGTTAGTTACCTTATTTTATGATGTTTGGATACTTGGTAGACTCTAATTTATATTTGGTTATGTTTCGATTAAGTTTCGTGTGATTCATGTTGGTTTTGTTTCTGAAGGAAAAATCTGTATTTTGCCAATAATCTATCTTTATCAGTAATTTAGTCCATATTAAGGTCAGAATCTTAATTTCAGTATAAAACATGAGTTGAATCTTAATTTTAGTATAAAACATGAGTTTTAGAGGAATTCGTCTTCTTTCCAACCCCTCTGTCCTTACTCGATTTCGTTTTCGTATGTGTGAGATATGACTGTTTTACTACAGAGGTGTAGATCTTTTCCAGATTTCATTTCTTGGTGATTTTGATGACTAAATTATTTTAAAACTTCTGATACAGATATTAATTTGATGTAGAATTTTGGTAAGTTTTTCTATACTTATCTAGGGATTATCCAGAATTTTGGCGGATTTTATTGATGAATTTTATATGCCGTTTCATGCTTGTTTAAAAAGACTGTACTTGCTGTATTTTACTTGCTGTTCTGTAAAGAATTGTATTTTCACCATGATTCCTTTGACTGTATGAAAAATATTTGTGAAATATGAAAGTTAGTTTATATTGTCTATTTTTATCCCCTTTGGAGGATTTGGATTTCGTTTCACAGTTTGTGAGATATTACAGTTTTCGTACAACTGTGTTGGGAATTCCGGATTTGCCAAACTATCGTTTCTTGATGTTTTCTGATTTTTTATGACTGATCTAATTTCACTAGAAAATTATGAAACTTTATATTTGATACTAGACAGATAGGGGAATACCCCAGATTTTTCGTGGATTTATTTAATGATTTTTCATGCTGTTTTCCTGTTCTTGAATCCAATTTTCTGATTTCTGGCTAAACGTGTTCTCTGTATTCAAATCAGTTTTGAGCTATGTTTTTGTGAATTACTATATGACTTATTTATACTCGCTGAATTCGGTTGGGAGTTTATTTTCTAGATGTTTCGACGGATTCATATTTGCATGTTTGTAATACTGGAAATCACTGTTTTGCTACAGTTTGGTCTTGCTGTCCTGAACTAGAAATTTGGCTATTTTATTCCTTTATGAGATATCTTGCACTCGTACATGTTTATCTTGCAACTTGAACTTGTCACATGATCAGGCCATGTTATTCTTGATATGTTTTGCACACATACATGCTTGTTTGACATTAATAATAAATTAATCAAGCCCGGCTTTAAGGAAAAGATCGAATAGTGAATAATTCAAAAACGTGTACTCAGAAGGGGGCCCGTGTTTCCCATTACTTGTTGCCATATTTCATGACTACATGATTCATGATTGATATTACTTGTTACCATGTTTCATAATTGCATGATTCATGCTTGATACTACTTGTTGCCATGTGTTCACGATTATGTGACTCGTACTGGATATTGCTTGTTTCCACGTGTTCACGATTACGTGACTCGTGCTTGATATTGCTTGCTGCCATGTGTTCACGATTATGTGACTCGTACTTGATACTACATGCCGCCACGTCTTCACGATTACGTGACTCATGCTTGATACTACTTGCCGCCACGTATTCATGATTACGTGACTCGTGCTTGATACTACTTGCTACCACGTGTTCATGATTACGTGATTCGTGCTTGATACTTGTTACTTGAGTTATTTCTAAGTACACTACCCTTTATGGTCCACTATAAAATCTAAAACGAAACTGTTTGTTGTAGCAACCATGTAGTAAAAGTTAGGATGCATGAAGTGCTACCTAGATAGTAATCACTACAAGACTTGACACATGATACTTGAACATGAAACTTGAATATGATACATGCTTACTTGATACTTGACTACATGATACATGAGACTTAGTATATGATGCTTGATACATGATTACATGATACTTGACACTTGATGCTTGTTTACATGATACTTGGTTACTTGACACTTGATTCATACCATTTACACTTGTTCACCTTGCCATGCTAGTTGTTTATTTTGATATCATGCTTATACCATGCTATTAGTTAGTTTTTTCCTATGTACTTGTATCCTACATTACAAGCGGCCCGTAACTTGCAATTGACGGGTACTTGTTTTCTCTTTTCCTCTTCCCCGCAATTGTTGAATTGCAGATTTTGGAGAATATGTTCTAGATGGTATTGGTGATATGAAATATTAGTGCTGGCTTATGTTTTTATTATTTCTTGTAGCTTGCTTAAATAATATTGTATTTTGATACTTGGAATTATTCTTGTATTTGGGCAATGTGACCCAGGATTTTGACTTATTCAGATAATAACTATTTGAGATTTATATATTTGGTTTCAAGTATTCTTGTTGGTATTTGATTCATATGTGCATGTTGGTTGATACTTTTGTTTCCGAATCTGATGATTCTTGTGAATGTTGTAAAGATTCTTGAACAGCTTATGGATGATGAAAATCATTCGCTAGGCTTATGTCGAGTATCCATATTCTGTATTCTCTTTTGGGAAGCGGGGCGTGACAGGCTGGGAAGGTCAACATAAAACACATCTGCAAATTTCTGAAGGACATGAGTAACTTGAGGATGGATGGATGACTTAGGCTTGTTAGGAACTTCTCTCGCTGTGAGTTGAAGAATTATTGTTCCTTTGTTAATCTCTTCCGTGAGTTCCTTTTCACCCATGTACGCTACTTCCTTGACTTTTCTCGAGGGAGTTGGAGTTTTCACAGACAGATTAGTCTGTGATTTCACGGGTATGAGCTTTATCTTTAATCCGTCATGTTGAAACATACACTGGTTGGGTCGACCATATATTGTCACAACGTGGTTGTATAACCAAGGTCTTTCTAAAATTACTTGACCGATGCCCATTATGAGTACATCACACCAAATTTTCTCCTTGTAGGCTTTGAAGTATACATGGACCAAACATTGTTGTGTTACTTGTAGGGCTATCACATCAATCCAAGATACGTTGTATGGGTGTGGATGAGGTTTAGCTTTAAGTCCAATCTTGGCTAGGACAGCTGAAGCAACAGCGTTGACGCAGCTCCCACTGTTAACCATCACCTTACAACTTTTGCCACTTATTGTCATGAAGGTGTGTAATACAGCAGTGCGCTTCCAATCATATTCTTCTTTTGGTTGGGACAAAGCACATCTAAATACATTTAAAGGAGGTGATTGGATCGACTGAATACAGTGGATATACTGGTCATCCACTTCTTCGCCGAAGTCATCGCTTTCATTAAGTTCATAGGAAAACTCATTGTCGGAATTATCAGCGATGACAGCGATATCCTCTACTATATTGATCATACTGAGGTTAGAACAGTTGCCAGCAACAAGACCGTATCCCTTGCATTTATAGCACTTAGCGAGAGGATCAATCTTATAGTAGTCTCTTGTTCTTACCCTTGTTGTCATTCTTAGGTGGATAGGAACTTGAATTAGGCTTATTGGGGTAAAATTTGTTGGGGGTACTAAGAAGATGAGGGCTTAGGCCTAGAGGGATCAGTGGAGGTCATTTTAGATGAATGATCTCTCGAATCACTGAACTTGTAGTAGGAAGAATCCATATCGAGGACAAGGGCATAAGCTATTATCAATGAGTCCACATTTCTATAAATTAGCTCGTTCCTAGATCGGCTCGTAGTCCAGCTCTGAATCTAGAGAGGGTTTGTTCTTCGCTGTCCTCGCCCAAAGTATTGCACCGAATGAGGAAGTTGTCAAAATTATCCACATACTCTTGGGTGGATTTGCTTCCCTGATAAAGTTGATTCCACGAATCAAGAATTCAAGTGTGGAATGATAGAGGCACTGTAATACCCTAAACTTTCATTTTAATAAAAATATTGATTTTCACGTGTTGTGCACGTGCAAATTTCAAATGTATATTTATTTATTTATTTTATATATATAATTTCATTTGGTAGTATGAACAATTATTTTTCCTTTCCTTTATTTATCTAAAAGCCTATTTTTAAAGCCTAAAAACACTATTTTTAATTTGAGCCAACTTTAATATTTCTTTATTGTATTATTTGGCCCACAACCCTAAGCCCACCAATTGTGGAGCCCACAAATTTAATTAATCAATTAAATGGTCACACTTGTCATGTAGAGACAAAATGTAAACAATTTGATTAATTAAAATTGTACAAACTTCTATAGGGGTACTAGGGGGCACGTGCAATACACGTAGTGTGCAATACACACTATTTTGAGGCCGGTTGTGCTTGGAGGAATGGGAGAGTGGGTGTGTGTGCATGGGTAGTTTATTTGAGTGTGAGTGGTTGCTACAACTTTTCCTCATATCCTAGCCATTCATCCTATAACCATCCAATGAATCCTAGCCCTCCAATCTATCATAGAATTAGTATAAATACCCCCCCCCCCCCCCCCCCCCCCCCATCTACTTGTATTCTACTCAAAGAAACTATTGAAAGAAGAAATTATATAGAAGAATTATAGTAGTGTGAGTGTGAGTGTGTGTGTACCAATGGAGGCCGGCCACTCATTACCCCACCTTGGAGCTCTCGGTTTTGGCAAGGAAGCAAGGAGAAGGAGATCGTTGCATCACAATCTAGGAGGAGACGGCACTCTCTCGCATTCTAGGGGACTCTAGGAGATTTCTAATTGGCTTTTCTTCAAAGAGGTGCGTGTTTCTCATGACTTCTAAAGTAGGAATCATGCTAGGAATGAAATTGAATTGTTAGTATAAAGTAACTAGTTGAAATGAAATACATGTTTGCCTAGTTAGAGGAGAAATGGTAAACTAGTAAATGTGTGTTATTTTGATGGCTAGATTTATTTAATATAAGTAAGAGTGAATGTTCTCATTGTTTATGATATTAGAATGCATGCTAATTATGCTTTAATTGCAATTATGTGAAATTCACTAGTAAAAAAAGTTAGAATCATGTTTATTGATTAAAGTGTTAAAGTAGAATGGTGTATTAAAGATAAATTGATGGAGTAATTTATTAAGATATGATTGTTAATTGCCGTAGTAGAATCCTCCATTTGTTATATGTGCCATATGAGAATTAGATGAAAAGAATGTATTTTTGCAAACAAATAATCGAATGCATCATGTGTAGATTAGTTAATAAAATAGAGGTTTATTCACTTATAAAGATGAGTTTATGTTCTAAAAACATCATAGTTGGCAATGAATAAGAAAACATCATTGTAGTGATTTTTGTGTGAGAAACTATCTTTATTTATGAGTAAGTATGTATTAGTTCGCGAATGTCGAAATAGTGTTCATAAAATACATACTAAGGCTAAAATACGTGTTTTAAAGAGTTAAAAATACCTTTAAAAAATACTGGTTATTGTTGAATTGATTGTAGTTTTATTCTGGACATTTTTGTTTTCAAAAGAGAAGGAAAAGAGACAACTCTAGTAGAAAATGCTACAGTCGCAATAGAAATTTCCCTTGTAGAAGAGTACAATTCCATGGTTAGTGTACATTTGTAAGGAATTTTTCTTCATTCCCTTGTAATTGTGCTGTTGCGAAATCTCTCCTGGTTAATGTACACATTCGCAACGGAATTTTAACTATCCCTTGCGAATATTAGCCACAATAGAATATCTGCAATGGAAGTTGTACCTTGCTATCCCCATATATAAAAGAATATCTACAACAATTTCGTCTCTTGCAAATGTGTTTTAAAAGGGATTTTTCTCGTTGCTGATGAGCTATTGCTACAGAGATCTGCAAGATACTGATTCTCTTGCAATTGCTACCTCGTGAATGCAATTGCACACACTTTTTCTTCATTACTGATTATATTTGAATGACTTAACCAAATTTACAAATTAAAACAATGTATTTTTACAATGAAGAACATATAATTATTTCACATATTGATTCACACAATTATATAAAGAAAACACAATAATGCAAAAAAAGTTTGAATATTATATAATTCAGAACCTTCTCATTACAATTTTTTTTGTTTGTTTCATAGTGCCAAAACAACAATACATTCTAGAAGAAAAGATAAGTTGTGAAACTCCAAGAAACAAAATAAAATGTTTTCAAAATAACTTTTAACCCGCTACTGCTTCCATGTATCCCCAACTTCACTTTTCACGTAAGGTCTTCTGCATGTTCCTCATTACCCACTGTCTCATAGTCATCGCCAATACATATAGACTACATGAAAAAGAAACAATACAAAATTAGAACTCGTTATTCAATATATATAAATAATAATATATTATCCAATTGAGGCAATTAAATATATCGCTACCTCTTGTCGTATTTGACTATTGGATGAGTCGACAATAGTATTTTCCAACCTTTGTTTCAAGGCTTCCATCTTATCAGGATGCAGCTCACCAAAGAAGTCCATAAGAACTTGATTTAGTTGATCAAAACACTGAGCGAGCATGTGGCAGACCTAACTTGGATCCTCTTGAGTTGTATCACGAAGAGCAAATATCTCCTTCTGCCTGTAAGCTGCATTATCATCAAAATTCAACTTAACATCAGCTGCTACTAGCTGATTATCTGATGTCTCTGCCATTGGATTGATCTGAACCAAAGAAAGAAGAAAGAAACATTAATTTCTTTATCTGATGTCTATGCCTGTAAGCTGCAAATTCGTTTTGAAAAATTTTGAAGTATAATTTTAAATAGAGAGTAAGATCAAAACCTATTTTAATTACCTTCTAATCGATATGTCCACTTAGACCAATTGGTCGGCAAAGCTTTGGGTCGCTACAGTGTTCGGAGGTCTCGGGTTCGATACCGCGGCCTTGTTTTATTTATTTTTTGTTAAAAACCCAACTATCCGAGACTCGATACTTAGGGATTTTAGCCCCAGTCATATCGGTTGGCTGCTGTGGCGCGTTGGTCTTGTGCGCTGTCTGTTTCACCGCTGGTTGTGGGTTCGAATCTGGTGGGGGTTTTGAGTTTAGAAAAAAATGTTTATTTGGGATTTTTGGATTAAATTGAGTTTTTTAAATAGAATAAAAATTGGAAATATTATGGATTAATTACTGAAAAATTATTAGAACTTTATAAGAAATATTTATATAACTTTTGATGAAGTGTGATTAAGAAATTGGGATTTTTGCAAGAAAGGACTTATTTTTTAAATTAAATTGTCCCTTTTAATAAAAGAAAAATAAATGAAAGTTTGAGTTATAAAAGATGAAAAAAAAGGAATTAGTAATGAGGAATTTTGAAAGTGTGCTTGATATGATTAATTGAATTCTATTTTGGGCTTGTAGTAAGATTTGGAAATGAAAATAATAGACTTGTGGAATACATGAATTATTGATTACTTCTAGTTGAAATTGACTCTTGCACATGGATTGTACGTGAAATTGAATTATTGATTGTGATGGATACATGAATACTATGCTTTTGAAACATGAATTGTGATTAATCATGAAAAGATCTTATGAGTATGAAAAACTCGATATTGTAATTATGAGTTGAAATTGAGAATTAGAGTATAGCCAAGCCTTATACCGGCAATGAAAGAATTGTGAAATGATATTTGAAATGAGAAGACCACGGTTAGGTCATGTGAATTAAATGAATAAGACCGATATAGTGGGAGTGCTACATTCTAAGAGTTGATTTTTATTCTTGATTCAATTAAACTAAGGATTAGATGCATAGTGAAAATGTGATGAAAGTAAGAGAAAAACATTGAGTATGAGGGCCATTGGATTGGCGGCATGAGAGTATTCACAGGATGTCCCATGTTGCGTCATGATAGGGCGTGGATACTGCTCCAGAGTACCGTCCCGGTGGCGATTCTCGTGGGGTGTTTGGCGACTGCGGGTGGTGTCATGTCTATGGTAGGAGCTGAATTACCACAGGATGCCTGCATGATGAGTCATGTGATAGTGCGTTGAGATTCCCTCTAGGGCGCCTAGACATGAGTTCGTAGGTCAGAAAACATTTAGGATACTTATCGTAGTTACAGTAGTAGATTAAGTCATGGCGAGGGATTGAACCCTACAAGATGAAGAACGGTTAAGGGCTTACCATCGGACCTATGTAGTATAGGCTGCATAGACTCTGAACAAGTGCGCATTAGTGTCATATAATATAAGTAATTGCATTAAGGACTAAGTGCACATCCACAACACGACATCAATAGGATAGTCTCTTTAGCTTTGATTGTGACAAGTTTGTGGTTTGTTAAGTAATGAGAATCGTTTTACTGTTTCCGGCATAGAGAGGATGGCCGTGTGTAATATTTTGTCAGTTGAATGAACTGACGCACCCACAGTTTTATATGCAGGGTAAAGATGCTTGACACGATTGAAGTAAACATGCTGTATAAGATTGTTTTAAATGTTGTTTCATGTAAATTATTGTAAAATTGCTTCTGCTGTGACAATGTACAAGTGTAATGTAACTATGATGAAAGAAAAGTTTTTATTTCCTTGTAAAATTGTACGAAAGAAGTGTAAAGATCCCGTGGAACATCGAATTCAGTTATATTTTGGAATTCGGGGTGTTACAGAGTGTTATCAGAGCACGCTTCCAAGTAGTACAAGTTTATAAGGAACAACACCCTAGAAGTGGACATTAGAGTATGTGTTGAGTCTAGAGATTTAAATGTGAGTAACTTACATTTGTGTTGCTCTATGATTTATGCTTCTTCTTCCTCTCTATCTTTAAGATGGCGGACCATTTCGACCCAGCCGGAGATGACAATTGGCACATTATTGAGGAAGATTACTACCCCGAGCAAGCTGATTCAGACGAGGAAGATCCCGAAGAAGTGGAAGAGGAATGGCATGATTCCCGAGAGATCACTCCACCTTCGGATTCATCTGATGATTCTTCTGACGAAGAGGAACCAGTTCCGCGTAATCTCATTGTGTCTCTTCATAGGCAGGTAGAGACTCTGCGGGAGAGAGTTGGACTACTAGAGGCTCAGTTGGTGAAGCGCAAGGATGATTTTGCAGTTCCCAGTCATCGTGTTTGGGAACTCGAGAAGAGGAAAAATATGACCGATGTACTGAAGGAGGAAGTGAAGGAACTACGGGGAAGAGGACCGTAGGTTCTAGCAATATCAGGGGACAGCCACCGGCTCAAAGGTTCAAGCCTACGGGTGCAAACGCTGTTCAAGTGGCAAGAAGACCCGGGAATACTTGGGCGAGACCTCCAGTGACTTGTTTCAACTGTGGAGAGACAGGCCACTATAAGTCTCATTGCTCCAAACTGCAGGATGTCGTCCGTAATGGACCAACTCAGCAGACCGGGAAGAAGCCGTACCAGCAGGGGCGAGTATTTGCCTTGACTGAAGCTGACGCTGACGAGGTGGATCACATCATCACTGGTACGAGGGAGGATGTTTAGAGTGTATCTGTTGTTTCTCTTTTTCTCGTAAATTAGTGAACTGTTATATGACGAGTGTATGTTATGTAATAGGAGAACTTATTTTGAATGGAAAGAAAGTTGTTGTTTTGTTCGATACTTGGTCCTCTCATATTTTTGTATCACCTAAATTTACTAAAGTTCTGGGAGTTGAATCGAAGATATTTCCAGGCATGGTTTTAGCAGTAGCTACTCCGTCAGGGGAGACTCTAACCACTGATCGGTACTATGCTGACTGCGGGATCATGATTGGAGATTGAATTTTTGGGATCAATCTGATCGAGCTGAATATTTTGGGAGTCGATGTTATCATTAGGCATTGATTTGATATCGGTGTACAGTGAGAACATCGAGTGTAAGACCAAGACAGTAACAGTAATGGCTCCAGGTGGACCTGAAGTCACTTTCCAAGGGAAGTGGAGAAGTTCAGATTTGGTTGCTGCTATCAGCCAGAAGAAAGGGATTCCTGTAGAGGTGCAGCAGATTCCTGATGTTCGGGATTATCCGACTGTGTTCTTGGAAGATTTGCCTGGGTTACCCCCGCATCGTGATGTGGAGTTCAGCATCACTATTCAGGCAGGGAGTGCACCTATTTCTAAGACACCGTACAAAATGGCGCCTGTGGGGCAGGATGAGATCAAATGACATATTGAGGAACTGTTGGAGAAGGGCTTTATTCAACCAAGTGCGTCACCTTGGGGAGCGCCGATGCTTTTGGTAAATAAGAAGGATGGTTCGATGAGGATGTGCATCGATTACCGAGAGCTGAATAAGGTCAATGTTCAGAATAAGTATCCTATTCCACGAATTGATGACTTGTTCGATCGTCTACAAGGAGCAGCTATTTTCTCCAAAATAAATCTTCGATCAGGATACCATCAAGTTCGAGTGAAAACTGAAGACGTGCATAAGAATGCATTCAGAACTCGACATGGACATTATGAATTCTTAGTTATGCCGTTTGGAGTGACGAATGCGCCTGCAATCTTCATGGACATGATGAACAGAGTTCTGAGGCCGTTCATTGAATCTTTCGTCGTGGTGTTTATCGACGATATTCTTGTGTACTCCAAGTCGGATGAGGAGCACACAGAGCATCTGGCAACAATTTTGAGGAAGCTTTGGGAGCATGAGCTGTATGCCAAGTTGTCCAAGTGCGATTTCTGGAAATCTGAAGTGGCATTCCGATGTCACATCCTTTATAAGGAGGGAGTGGCAATTGATCCTCAGAAGATAGAGGCAGTAAGAGATTGGGCATGGCCTACTACAGTGAAGGAAATTAGGAGTTTCCTTGGATTGACTGGATACTACAGGATGTTTATCCAGGGCTATACTCAGATAGCCGTGACGCTCACTGGTCTGACCAAGAAGAATGTGAACTTCAAGTGGACTAAGCAATGCGAGACAAGTATTCAGGAGTTGAAGGAGAGGCTAACTACTGGTCCCATTTTGGCTTTGCCTAGAACAGGTGTTGAGTATGATGTCTACAGCGATGCTTCACATCGTGGGCTTGGTTGTGTCTTAATGCAAGAAGGAAAACTGATCGCTTATGGGTTTAGGCAACTAAGACAACATGAGAAGAATTATCCAACTCACGATCTGGAGTTGGCTGCGATTATCTTTGCCTTAAAGCAATGGAGACACCATGTGTATTGTGAGAAGCTGAACATGTACACAGACCATAAAAGCTTGAAGTACATATATGAGCAGAAGGATCTGGACCTGAGGCAAAAGATATGGCTGAAGCTACTTGAGGACATTCGTCCAGAGATTAAGTATCACCCTGGGAAGACTAATATTGTTGCTGATGCACTTAGCCGTAAGAGCAGTCTGGTGAGTTTGATTACAACTCAGAGGCAGCTGGCAGAGGAGTTGGATCGGGCTGGAATTGAAGTTGTTCTGCAGGGCTTGGGATCATCTTTAGCTCAGTTGAGTCTTCAACCAACGCTGAATGAAAGGATTATTGCAAGTCAGAAGGAAGATGCAGAGATTCAAAAGATGAAGGAGCAGGTTGGTGCTGGCAAGTTGCCTGGATTTCAAATCAGGGAAGAAGTGTTGTGGTTTGGAGAGAGGCTGTGTGTTCCGGATCAGCCGAACTTGAAAGAAAGTATTCTTCAGGAGGCACATGCTACTCTTTTGTCAATACATCCTGGGAGTACCAAGATGTACAAGGACATTAAACAGCATTTCTGGTGGTCAGGTTTAAAGCGGAATGTGGCTGAATTTGTATCGTGGTGTGAGATTTGTCAACAAGTCAAAGTCGAGAATCAGAATCCCGGAGGTCTATTGCAACCATTACCTATTCCGGAATGGAAGTGGGATAACATCAGTATGGATTTCATCACGGGTTTGCCTAAGAGTCCTAAAGGCAATGATGCGATTTGGGTCATAGTCGATCGACTAACCAAGTCCGCTCACTTCTTGGCGATGAAACTCACTGCTTCGATGGACAAGTTGGCTGAGATGTATGTTGGTGAGATCATCAGGCTTCATGGTGTTCCACTAACCATTGTGTCTGATCGAGATGTGCGGTTTACTTCGCATTTCTGGAGGAGTCTTCAGGCAGCTTTGGGTACCAAGACAGATTTCAGCACTACTTTTCATCCCCAGACCGATGGGCAGACCGAGAGAGTCAACCATATTCTTGAGGATATTCTTCAGTGTTGTGTACTAGACTTTGGAGGCAGTTGGGAAAGGCATTTACCTTTGGTGGAGTTTGCCTACAACAACTGTTTTCAGACTAGCATTGGGATGGCGCTGTACGAAGCTTTGTATGGCAGGAAGTGCAGGACGCCTGTCTGTTAGTTCGAAGTTGGGGATCGTCAGATGTTTGGGCCTGAGATTGTGCAGCAGACCTCTGAAAAGATTGATCTGATCAGGAAGAGGTTGGTGGATGCTCAGAGTAGGTAGAAGAGCTATGCAGACAACCGGAGGAGGGACCTTAAGTTTGAGGTTTGTGACTTTGTCTTTCTGAAGGTATCGCCCAGCAAAGGCGTGATCCGATTTGGCAAGAGTGGAAAGTTAGCCCCGAGATTCATAGGCTCATATAAGATATTGAAAATGATCGGGAAAACTGTTTACCGGCTTGACTTACCGGAAGAGTTGTCTCAGGTGCACAATGTCTTTCATGTGTCTATGCTGAGAGGTTACATTCCAGATCCAAGTCATCATTTGCCCGAAGTGCCAGAGGGTTTGCAGTTAGATCTGAGTTACATTGAGCTTCCAGTTGAGATTGTTGATCGTCGGGAGAAAGTCTTGAGGAATAAGACGATACGGATGGTCAAGGTAGTCTGGAGAAACCAGTTTGTTGAAGAGGCTACTTGAGAATCTGAGGAGATGATAATGAAGGATCATCCTGAGCTCTTTATTTGATTGTATTTTTCTTATTGTGTTTTGTTTTCTCACTCTTTAATTGTAGTTGCGGGGACGGAACTATTCTAAGGAGGGAGTGTTGTAATATCCTAAACTTTCATTTTAATAAAAATATTGATTTTCATGTGTTGTGCACGTGCAAATTTCATGTATATTTATTATTTATTTTATATATATAATTTCATTTGGTAGTATGAACAATTATTTTTCATTTTCTTTATTTTTCTAAAAGCCTATTTTTAAAGCCTAAAAACACTATTTTTAATTTGAGCCCACTTTAATATTTCTTTATTGTATTATTTGGCCCACAACCCTAAGCCCACTAATTGTGAAGCCCACAAATTTAATTAATCAATTAAATGGTCACACTTGTCACGTAGAGACAAAATGTGAACAATTTGATTAATTAAAATTGTACAAACTTCTATAGGGGTACTAGGGGGCACGTGCAATGCACGTAGTGTGCAATACACACTATTTTGAGGCCGGTTGTGCTTGGAGGAATGGGAGAGTGGGTGTGTGTGCATGGGTAGTTTATTTGAGTGTAGGTGGTTGCTACAACTTCCCCTCCTATCCTAGCCATTCATCCTATAACCATCCAATGAATCCTAGCCCTCCAATCTATCCTAGAATTAGTATAAATATCTCTCCCCCCCCCCACTATCTACTTGTATTCTACAGCAATAAACTATTGAAAGAAGAAATTATATAGAAGAATTATAGTAGTGTGAGTGTGAGTGTGTGTGTGTACGATTGGAGGCCGGCCACTCATTTCCCCACCTTGGAGCTCTCGGTTTTGGCAAGGAAGCAAGGAGAAGGAGATCGTTGCATCGCAATCTAGGAGGAGAAGACACTCTCTCGCATTCTAGGGGACTCTAGGAGATTTCTAATTGGCTTTTCTTCAAAGAGGTGCGTGTTTCTCATGACTTCTAAAGTAGGAATCATGCTAGGAATGAAATTGAATTGTTAGTATAAAGTAACTAGTTGAAATGAAATACATGTTTGCCTAGTTAGAGGAGAATTGACAAACTAGTAAATGTGTGTTATTTTGATGGCTAGATTTATTTAATATAAGTAAGAGTGAATGTTCTTATTGTTTATGATATTAGAATGCATGCTAATTATGCATTAATTGCAATTATGTGAAATTCACTAGTAAAAAAAGTTAGAATCATGTTTATTGATTAAAGTGTTAAAGTAGAATGGTGTATTAAAGATAAATCGATGGAGTAATTTATTAAGATATGATTGTTAATTGTCGTAGTAGAAACCTTCCATTTGTTATATATGCCATATGAGAATTAGATGAAAAAAATGTATTTTTGCAAACAAATAATCGAATGCATCATGTGTAGATTAGTTAATAAAATAGAGGTTTATTTACTTATAAAGATGAGTTTATGTTCTAAAAACATCATAGTTGGCAATGAATAAGAAAACAACATTGTAGTGATTTTTGTGTGAGAAACTATCTTTATTTATAAGTGAGTATGTATTAGTTCGCGAATGTCGAAATAGTGTTCAAAAAATACAAATTAAGGCTAAAATACATGTTTTAAAGAGTTAAAAATACCTTTAAAAAATACTGGTTATTGTTGAATTGATTGTAGTTTTATTCTGGACATTTTTCTTTTCAAAAGAGAAGGAAAAAAGACAAATTCGTTTTGAGAAATTTTGAAGTATAGTTTTAAACAGAGAGTAAGATCACAACCTATTTTAATTACCTTCTAATCGATATGTCCACTTAGACCAATTGGTTGGCAAAGTTTTGGGTCGCTACAGTGTTCGGAGGTCTCGGGTTCAATACCGCGGCCTTGTTTTATTTTTTTTTGTTAAAAACCCAACTAGCCGAGACTCGATACTTAGGGATTTTAGCCCCAGTCATATCGGTTGGCGGCTGTGGCGCGTTGGTCTTGTGCGCTGTCTGTTTCACCGCTGGTTGTGGGTTCGAATCTGGTGGGGGTTTTGAGTTTAGAAAAAAATGTTTATTTGGGAATTTTGGATTAAATTGAGTTTTTTAAATAGAATAAAAATTGGAAAAATTGTGGATTAATTACTGAAAAATTATTAGAACTTTATAAGAAATATTTATATAACTTTTGATGAAGTGTGATTAAGAAATTGGGATTTTTGCAAGAAAGGACTTATTTTTTAAATTAAATTGTCTCTTTTAATAAAAGAAAAATAAATGAAAGTTTGAGTTATAAAAGATGAAAAAAAAGGAATTAGTAATGAGGAATTTTGAAAGTGTGCTTGATATGTTTGGGCTTGTAGTGAGATTTGGAAATGAAAATAATAGACTTGTGGAATACATGAATTATTGATTACTTCTAGTTGAAATTGACTCTTGCACATGGATTGCAAGTGAAATTGAATTATTGATTGTGATGGATACATGAATACTATGATTTTGAAACATAAATTGTGATTAATCATGAAAAGATCTTATGAGTATGAAAAACTCGATATTATAATTATGAGTTGAAATTGAGAATTAGAGTATAGCCAAGCCTTATACCGGCAATGAAAGAATTGTGAAATGATATTTGAAATGAGAAGACCACGGTTGGGTCATGTGAATTAAATGAATAAGAACGATATAGTGGGAGTGCTACATTCTAAGAGTTGATTTTTATTCATGATTCAATTAAACTAAGGATTAGATACATAGTGAATATGTGATGAAAGAGAGAAAAACATTGAGTATGAGGGCCATTGGATTGGCGGCGTGAGAGTATTCACAGGATGTGCCATGTTGCGTCAAGATAGGGCGTGGATACTGCTCCAGAGTACCGTCCCGGTGGTGATGCTCGTTGGGTGTTTGACGACTGCAGGTGGTGTCATGTCTATGGTAGGAGCTGAATTACCACAGGATGCCTGTATGATGAGTCATGTGACAGTGCGTTAGGATTCCCTCCAGGGCGCCTAGACATGAGTTCGTAGGTCAGAAAACATCTAGGATACTTATCGTAGTTACAGTAGTAGATTAAGTCATGGCGAGGGATTGAACCCTACAAGATGAAGAACGGTTAAGGGCTTACCATCGGACCTATGTAGTATGGGCTGCATAGACTCTGAACAAGTGCGCATTAGTGTCATATAATATAAGTAATTGCATTAAGGACTAAGTGCACATCCACAACACGACATCAATAGGATAGTCCCTTTAGCTTTGATTGTGACAAGTTTGTAGTTTGTTAAGTAATGAGAATCGTTATACTGTTTCCGGTATAGAGAGGATGGCCGTGTATAATATTTCGTCAGTTGAATGAACTGACGCGCCCACCATTTTATATGCAGGGTAAAGGTGCTTGACACGATTGAAGTATACATGCTGCGCAAGATTGTTTTAAATATTGTTTCATGTAAATTATTGTAAAATTGCTTTCGCCGTGACAATGTACAAGTGTAATGTAACTATGATGAAAGAAAAGTTTTTATTTCCTTGCAAAATTATACAAAAGAAGTGTAAAGATCCTGTGAAACTTCGAATTCAGTTGTATTTTGGAATTCGGGGTGTTACAGGCACATATCTCTGAGTGAGCTTCTCTTTCATGGTCTCCCAATTGGTTATGGGTGCCAGGCCTCGGCCTTTGCAGATGTGTTCAAGATTGGTCCAGTGTTGTTGAGTTTTCCCAGTTAATTTTGTCATGGCAAATTTGATCTGCAGGGCTTCCCTCATGTCAAACCACACATAGTAGTGGTCCATATTACGGATCCAATCGAGATAAGCTTAGGGTTCCATACGGCCTTCAAAGTAGGGAATGTCAGCATTAATGTTCTCCTTGTATTGTTCGTCAGGGTCACGATCTTGACATCGGCCGTCACGATCATTCCCTTGAGGGATCCGACGATGATGCTCAGAGGCAACATTACGATTCAATTCCACTTGCTCAAGCTTTTGATTGATATTGGCAAGAGTTTCTTGAATGGCAGAAAGGGTAGTGGAAATATCAGAATTATCCATTTCGGTTCGAGGATGGGCTTGCTGATTTCTAGGATTCCTGATTGGGTAATTTGTGAGGGACAAGAAAGGCTCTTCAGGATTTATGATGGTGTTGCGAAGCCGCATTCACCAACGGTGAAAAACTATGAGTTTTTATGACACGTGTTTGCTGAAATTTGGGGAAACGTGTCATAAATGCATCTAAGTTCTTTTTTAAAAAAAATAATTTTTTAAATCTGAAATGAACTAAGAATAATCCTAAAATAATCCTAAATGAGTACGAAAGTTATGACTAAATGATGCAAGAACTAGGGTTTTAAAAACCTTTGCTCTGATACCAAAATGATGTAAACTTAACCCTAGGTAGAGAATTTTCTAAGAATATTAAAAGATTAAGTTTACCAACTCCTTAACTTAACCTTCCAGCTAGACCTTTTTTTCTGCTTTGGACACTGAGTGATCCCATCTTCAAAGGTGCTGCTCTTTTTCGCCATGCATAAACTGAACCAACATTTAGGATAAGCACGAAAATGAAAGCTTATATAAATACGGCTTTCTGTCCTCCTCCTGCCAATATAAACATAGTTGCTATTTTCTAGCTGGCTGTACTAAGGGACTAGAAGTGAAAATAGTGGCCCTACCGGTACCGGTCACTCTCAAACGAGTGACTAAAGAGAATCGTTGGTTCCTTATAGTCATTCTCTATTCTATCGTGACAGCTCCTTCTTCCCCCTTATCGTTTTGCACCTTGCCTTGATGGCAATTGGCTTCGCTGCGCCCTGAATAATCAAGGGAAAACTTCAAGAAGATAAAAATGAAAGGAAAAATTTCTGGATTCCAAAGGAGGTGAGTTAATAGCATTTACTATGTCAATTTGGGACTTCTGCTTGTTTGTTGGAAAAAAAGGGAAAAAAATATCGAGCCTAGGAGCAGGCGCGCTCTTGCGTTGATTGCTCCTTTAGCTTCTTCTGTCAATCGATGTAGGCTCGAGAGCTAAAACTGAAGAAGTGGAGAAATAGAGTCAGCCTCCGTTTGCTGGATGCCGAAGCTTTCTAATAAGAATGTCGAATTGAAGACCATAGAAATAATGAAAAGAGAAAACAAGCAAGGTCGATTAGTTAGAAATTAAAATTGTTAATTAGTTTGATGAATTTCAAGAGATCAACTAAGTTTAACAAACCCAATTAAAGTTCAGGCCTAACAATAAACAAATATACCTAAGTGTGATTAGCAAGTAAGATATTCAATAACGATTTGTACACTAATTGGCACGTAGAAGCACACACTCTCAATATATGTTGACAACAGACAATTCAAATAATATTATAGAGACGATAGGCAGTAATGCAAATAGTGAAGAAGTGGAAAGAAGTTACCGGGGTTCGAAGCACATGGAGCAACAGAGAGGAGGTTGTCAACAGGGGGTTGCTGTCACGCCCCGATTTCCAAAATACGGGAATACGAGCACGTGACTGAGGCCCAGCGAATGATGCAAATACACCATTCATAAGTTGTACAGGTAACTCAACAACAGAACAATAACAATCACGCAAGCATGTATAATCACAGACAAGATAATAATAAACTAAGAAACAGTTCATAACCAACAACTGGAAAGAAATATAGTTACGGGTCAAACATGCCCGAAGTACAATACATAGTACATAAATAAAACATGAACTAAAGTAACATGATAATTAACAAAACTAAAACACTTGATCGGCAACACCTTCGGGTAACTCTCCATCAGGACCTGCAAGTACATTATTACAAAAAGAAGAAACAAGAAGATACCCGTTAATGCAAGTCACATGCCGCAAGTAGTACAAGCTAGGGGACAAGTACAAAAATAAAACAAAAGCATGAAAAAGAGCAAGGAATCAAGAATCGTGTAATAGGAGAAATGCAACATGTAAACAGGATCGTGAACAAGACATCATGAAACAAGTGGCATGCATGTAAACAAGTAAGCAAGTAAACAAGTCAACATGAACATGTACATGTAATTGGATCATGCAAGTGCACGTATTAATCTCATGTCTTTTATTAACCTAACTAGTGCAGCAATCATGCATCCCATACCACATATTTGATGCACGCAATAATGTGAACGTTTAGACTTAGTGGTAGATTCTATATGTCACGTACTCGGCTAAACATGTAAATATATATTGTATCGAGATACGTGCAATATGGAACATGTAAAGTGTGAACTTGTAACGTAAAAATGTAAACTTGTCATTCGCAAACTTGCAACTTGTAAACTTGCAAATTGCATCGGGAAACCACGAGCTCTCGTCCGACTACGCTCTTCTATATTGCCCACTACTAGATCTTTTCCCTTATACCCCGGCTTGTTTTTTTTTTATCAAACATGAACATGATGCAATGAGAACGATGTCAAGATATGATCAGGGAATATCAAGGAATTATGCATGGAACATGTTCTAACTCATGAGATGCAAAAACATACAGTTTTAATGTCATTTACTGAGTCAGGAGTATTTCAGGGTTTATAAAACATGTTGTAACTATAATGTGATCAATAGCATATGCAAAACTTAATCAAGAATAAAAGAGATCATAACTGTATTCTAACTACTATAACGGGTAAAACAATCATGCACATAATCATGTATAATCCTAAGAATACATATGTGTGTATCAATCGTGTTCATGCAATGCATATGATCATGTAGGAATACGGTATCAACGGATTTTGTATAGTAACAGATTTCAAGCCCAAATCGATGAATACGAATTAGAATTTGTAACGAATAGTCAAAGAATATACTTGCGGTATTTTTTCAAAGGAAGCTTGTACGAGAACAAACGAGTTGTATAAGAGGATACTTGCATGTTTAGATGATGATTCCGAATACAAGAATAACAGGATCAGAATCTCGGACAGCGAAGCACGTGCAAGATACGTGGCAGCAATAATAGTAAATAACAACCAAGCAGCAAGCACACACCGGATCCAAAGCAGAACACCAAATAGCAAAATAATGCGATCCCTTCTCCAAAACAGCAAACACCCCAACCCAAATCCACTTCACAAACACCAAACACCATTACAATAAACCAACCCTGTCTTCTTCTTCACATCGACACACACACACACACACAGAGAGAGAGATGGCGGAAGAGTAGGCGGCGACCGGGCATGGGTGGCACGACTGGGTTGCGACGGCAGAGTGACGGCGGGAGGTGAGGGTGCTGGCATCAAGCGGTGGTCGCAGCAACGAGATCAAGGAGCGACGGGGTGGAGAACTCGACAGGGATGAAGATGGGTTCGGTGGCTCGACGACGGCTCGATGCGGTGGTGGAGATGCAGACGGTGGTTTCAATGAGAGTGGCAAAGGCGGGGCTCCGGTGTTCGACTGAGATGAGGTACGAGGTGCGGTTGCTACTGGGTGCGGTAGAGCGCCGACAGCGGTACAAGGCGAGGTGAGGGTTGTTGAGGAGTGATGACACTCGGCCTTAAGCGGGGGAGGTAAACAAGGGGGTGGGTTGCGAGGATGCAGAGGTCCAGCGGCTCGACGAGGTGGTGGCTTCGGTCGAGTGGCGAGGAGAACAGAGGATGGAGATCGAGGCGCAGGCGAGCAGAATGGTGATGGGTGACGACAGCTGAGTCGAGCGGAAGGCTCGAGCTCTGGCAGCGATGGCGGCGACTGGCTTGCGACTTCGACGACTTGAGCTTGGGGCGACAACGGCGACAATGGTGGCAGCGACGGGGTGATGTCGAGGCTGGAGGAAGAAGGGGCTTTGGGTTTCTCTGTTGGCGTTTCGAAACAGAGAAAGTGAGAGAGCGGAAGAAAGAAGGAGATGGGAGAGAGAGTGAACAGGAGGTACTCTGTTTTAAATAGAGGGGGAGAGATGAGTGGAAGAGAGAGAGACAGATGGTGAGATAGTGGGGGAGAGAGAGTACGGGGGAATTTAATAAAATAATGAATAAAGAATAAAGTAATGGGGGTGAGAACATGGGGTAGTTATGAGGTGGTGGGGGACGTGTAAGTACAGGAATGTGAATGTGGAAAGTGGGGATACATGAAGGAATTGTATACGGGTGAGTTTGTAGGATTAATCTGTACAAATAGAGATGGATACTGTGTTGGGATCCAACAAGATGCGGGTTTGGATTTAGGGTTAGAGTCCAATAGGAGATGGGCTTGGGTTGGGCTCAAAACATTTAAATAAATCAATTATGGGATTGGACTTATAATAAATAATTGGGCTCAGATTAGATATATAAATAATTAATGCAGAATGGATAAAAATTGGGCTTTAAGAATAAATAGTTAAACAATTGAATGATTGTATATTGGGCTTCATAAAATAGTTTGAATAATAATATTAATATTAGACCGGGCCTAGGCTTCAAGCAATAATTAAATAAAAGGATATATATAATTATAGAATGTAACAAATAATTGAATAAATAAATTGGTTTAAATAATTAAAATAATAGATTCAACATTTGGGTATCATCTCAAAAATCATAGAATTAAATATAATTTAGGTTGAAAATCGATAATCATTTGAGAATAATTTGTTACAAGATACTAAGAATTTGAAATACGGAAAAATACTTGAAAAATATGTATTAACGGGAACAGGGGTTACAAATCCTACCCACCTTACAACAAAATTTCGTATTAGAAATTTGCGTAGGCGGTACATAGGATAAGAGCATCCACAGTCGTTCGATGTAAAAAATGGCAAAATGCATATTTTGCCCATCCAATTCGATGAAACGCTGCAGTCGTCGAATGGCAAAAAATGCATAAAGTCGTTAAAAAAGAAACAGACGAAACATCATGTTTCGTCTGTAATTTAAAAAATAATTTATACTGATAAAATGTTAATAAAAAATATGGGACGAAACATGATGTTTCATCCCAAAAAGGAAGAAGTTTTTTTTTGCAAAAAAAATTTGCAAAATCAATTTAAAAAATTGCAAAATAAATTTAAAAATTTGCAAAAACAATATAAAATTTTACAAAATGTGCACAAAAAATCACAAACCCGGACGATACATGATGGTTCGTCCGGAATTTGTGGAAGTTTTTTTTGTAAAAAAATTTTGCAAAAAAATTTTTAAAAAATATTTTGTAAAAAATATTTGCAAAAATAATTTAAAAATTTGCAAAATCAATTTAGATAATTGCAAAAAAAATTTAAAATTTACAAAATTAATTTTTAAATTTTTTTTTAAAAAAAATTCGATTGGGACGAAACATGATGTTTCGTCTCACTTTGGACGAAACATCATGTTCATTCCCACGCTTAAATTCATTTTTATTTGGTTTTTATTTATTTTTTTTACTTCGGACGAAACATGATGTTTCGTCCGATCAATTAAAATAATAATTAAATAATCCAGACGAAACATGATATGTCGTCTGCTATAATATGCATTTTGCTATATGGAATGCTACTTTTCCCTTTCTATTGTGGACGATTTGCCAAAAAATGGCAAAATAGCTCACGACTGTGTGAGCTACAGTAAAAAAAATGGAAAAAATGGCGTATAAGCAAACGACTGTGGATGCTCTAAGGCAAAAGCAAACTTATGGGGTTAACAAAACAGGGAATTTAAAGGGGGAAGGAACAAAATGGTGGCAATACCCGAATTTGAAGACAATACGGCAAGAAAGAAATACTAGCATGATATTCAATATTGAATCAACAATGAGGATGAATGCAAGTATAGAAGAATGATGACCCAAGAATTGAAATGCGACAAAATAACAAAATACTTGCAATCGCACTCAGACAGTCTCTGCTTCCACTGCAATCGGGTCGTAGGCTTGACCGCACTCTCCAGCTTGTCTTCCATTGGAAGCTGATCCTCCAGTTGGTGCGCTTCTCCTTCTCTTTGGGCAGTCCCGAATCTTGTGGTCTTTCGCTCCGCATGCAAGACATCGACGATTGGCTTTCCAGCAATCCTTGCATATGTGACTGATCTTGCGGCAATAGTTACACGTCGGGTTCTTCTTCTCATGGATCTACTTCATGATAGCGAAGGCGTGATGTTTCTGTGCATATATATTCAGTCGAGTGAGATTTGTGTACTCCTGAATTCTTTCCAGACTGGCTCTCATCAGCTCGTTGTGTTCCCGTTGAAGTTCCATCATTCGTTGCATCGCCTGGAGAGTGGCAGCGACATTCACTGATGTTTCGTCCCTGGGCGCGGGGGGGGGGGGGGGGGGGGGGGGGGGGGGGTCGAAGAGTCCTTACAAGCCATAGTCTGCAAAACCATCAAGTTGGTGCGTATCAAGGTTATATGTTGGTTATTCATTATCCATGTGATCAACGTGGTGCACATGTTGTTGAGTTAACCTACTAAATTCTAACATAATTAGAGTCTAACCTGGCTCTGATACCACTAAAAACCTTGTCACGCCCCGCTTCCAAAAATACGGGAATACCGGCACATGACTGTGGCCCAGCAAATGATGCGAATACACCATTCATAAGATGTACAGGTAACTCAACAATGGAACAATAACAATCACGCAAGCATGTATAATCACAGACAGGATAATAATAAACTAAGAAACGGTTCATAACCAATAACTGGAAAGAAACATAGTTACGGGTTAAACATGCCCGAAGTACAGTACAGAGTACATAAATAAAACATGAACTAAAGTAACATGATAATTAACAAGACTAAAACACTTGATCGGTAACACCTTCGGGTAACTCTCCATCCGGACCTGTAAGTACATTATTACAAAAAGAAGAAACAAGAAGATACCCGTTAATGCAAGTCACGTGCCGCAAGTACTACAAGCTAGGGGACAAGTACAAAAACGAAACAAGAAGCAGGAAAAAGAGTAAGAAATCAAGAATCATGTAATAGGAGAAATGCAACATGTAAACAGGATCATGAACAAGACATCATGAAACAAGTGGCATGCATGTAAACAAGTAAGCAAGTAAACAAGTCAACATGAACATGTACATGTACTTGGATCATGTAAGTGCACGTGTTAATCTCATATCTTTTATTAACCAAATTAGTGCAGCAATCATGCATCCCATACCACATGTGCATGCAATCAAGTGAACGTTTGAACTTAGTGGTAGATTCTATAGGTCACATAATTGGAAAAACATGTAAATATATCTTGTATCGAGATATGTGCAATGTGCAACATGTAGAGTGTGAACTTGTAACGTGAACATGTAAACTTGTCATTCGCAAACTTGCAACTTGCATCGGGATACCACGAGCTCCTGTCCGAGTATGCTCTTCTATATTGCCCACTACTAGATCTTTCCCCTTATACCCCATCTTGTTTTTTTATTTTTTTATCAAACATGAACATGATGCATGAGAACGATGTCAAGATATAATCAGGGAATATCAAGGAATTATGCATGGAACATGTTCTAACTCATGAGATGCAAAAACATGCAGTTTTAATATCATTTACTGAGTCAGGAGTATTTCAGGGTTTATAAAACATGTTGTAACTATAATGTGATCAATAGCATACGCAAAACTTAATCAAGAATAAAAGAGATCATAACTGTATTCTAACTACTATAACGGGTAAAATAATCATGCACATAATCATGTATAATCCTAAGAGTACATATGTGTGTATCAATCGTGTTCATGCAATGCATATGATCATGTAGGAATACGGATCAATGAATTTTGTATAGTAACAGATTTCAAGCCCAAATCGATAAATACGAATTAGAATTTGTAACGGATAGTCAAAGAATATACCTGCGGTATTTTTCAAAAGGAAGCTTGTACGAGAACAAACGAGTTGTACAAGAGGATACTTGCCTGTTTAGACGATGATTCCGAATACAAGGATAATGGGATCAGAATCTCGGACAGTGAAGCACGTGCAAGATACGTGGCAGCAACAACAGCAAATAACAACCCAGCAGCAAGCACATACCAGATCCAAGGCAGAACACCAAACAACAAAATAATCCAATCCTTTCTCCAAAACAACAAACACCCCAACCCAAATCCACTTCACAAAGACCAAACACCATTACAATAACCCAACCTTATCTTCTTCTTCACATCGACACAGAAAGAGAGTGAGAGCGATGGCGGAAGAGTGGGCGGGGACCAGGCGTGGGCGACGCGACTGGGTGGCGATGGCAGAGTGACGGTGGGAGGTGAGGGTGCTAGCGTCAAGCGGTGGTCACAGTAACAGGATCAAGGAGCGATGGGGTGGAGAACTTGACAGGTATGAAGATGGGTTTAGTGGCTCGACGGTGGCTCGATGGGGTGGTGTCGAGGCGATGCAGATGGTGGTTTCGATAAGAGTGGCGAAGGCGGGGCTCCGATTTTCGACTGAGACGAGGTACGAGGTGCGGTTGCGACTGGGTGCAGTGGCGCGTTGACAGTGGTGCAAGGCGAGGTGAGGGTTGTCGAGGAGCGATGACACTCGGTCTTGAGCGGAGGAGGAAGACGAGGTGGTGGGTTGCGAGGATGCAAAGGTCCAGCGGCTCGACGAGGCGGTGGCTTCGGTCGAGCGGCAAGGAGAACAGAGGACGGAGATCGAGGCGCAGGCGAGCGGAATGGCGATGGGTGACGACGGCTGAGTCGAGCGGAAGGCTCGAGCTCTGGCAGCGATGGCGGCGACTGGCTTGCGACTTCGACGACTGGAGCTTGGGGCGACAACGGCGGTAATGGCGGTAGCGACGGGGTGATGTCGAGGCTGGAGGAAGAAAGGGCTTTGGGTTTCTCTGTTGGCGTTTCGAAACCGGGAAAGTTAGAGAGCGGAAGAAAGAAGGAGACGGAAGAGAGAGTGGACAGGGGTACTTTATTTTAAACAGAGGGGGAGAGAAGAGTGGGAGAGAGAGACAGATGGTGAGAGAGTGGGGAAGAGAGAGTACGGGGGAATTTAATAAAATAATGAATAAAGAATAAGGTAATGGGGGTGAGAACGTGGGGTAGTTATGAGGTGGTGGGGGGACGTGTAGGTACGGGAATGTGAATGTGCAAAGTGGGGATACATGAAGTAATTGTATACGTCTGAGTGTGTAGGATTAATCTGTACAAATAGAGATGGGTACTGGGTTTGGATCCAACATGATGTGGGTTTGGGTTTAGGGTTAGAGTCCAATAGGATATGGGCTTGGGTTGGACTCAAAACATTTTAATAAATCAATTATGGGATTGGGCTTATAATATACAATTGGGCTCAGATTAGATATATAAATAAATATTGCAGAATGAATAAAAATTGGGCTTTAAGAATAAATAGTTAAACAATTGAATAATTGTATATTGGGCTTCATAAAATAGTTTGAATAATAATATTAATATTAGACCGGGCCTAGGCTTCAAGCAATAATTAAATAAAAGGATATATATAATTATGGAATGTAACGAATAATTGAATAAATAAATTGGTTTAAATAATTAAAATAAAAGATTCAACGTTTGGGTATCATATCAAAATTCATAGAATTAAATATAATGATAATCATTTGAGAAGAATTAGTTACAAGATACTAAGAATTTGAAATACGGAAAAATAATTTACAGTTGCGGTGGAGGAATCAGTGGTCGGTTGTGGTGTGGTGGCGCAACGAAGGAGGAAGGAGGGGCTGGCAGCGTGTCATAAGCGCCTACGTTGGGGAATCGAGGTAGCGACAAGGGGAAGCATCGACGAGGGTGGTCAGAGGTGTGGGAACGTTGATGAGGGTGATCGGTGGTGTGTGCGGCGATGGCGGCAAATGGAATCAGGGGTATTAGGGGTTGGAGGATGAGGCGACGCTGGCGGCGGCGGGGGGGGGGGGGGGGGGTGTTCGACGATGGCGATGGAGTTGGGTCATTGATGGGGTTGGGCATGGGGTTCTTAATGACTGTGAAGCGGGGGGGGTGTGGTGTTGAGGAACGGGGTTGTGATGGGTTTCGGGTACCACAAAAAAAAGAACAAGAAGGGGAGAAGGCAGCTGATGAAGGAGTGGGGATAATGGATTTGGGGATTTTGGTGTAGTTTAGGGCTTCTCACAAACCCTAATATTCTCTCAATTGTCTTCCACAAAAATTGGGATGAAGAGCAAAAACTCAATCTCAATAATTTTAGTCAATTAAAAGCATTAATTTTTTATTAATCTAGAAGCCTATAGATAGGCTCAAAACAATTTTCATATGGCTAAAATTGCCAAAAACAAATATGAATGTGGAAATAATCTACTAGGCTAATAGAATAGCTATCATAGACGATGTTTGCACTGTTAGAAGAGTCTGAATCGTCTCGAACCGATGTCCTCATCAGATAGGTAATAAACAAACCAGGAAATAAAGCACAGGAAAGGAAATAGAAAGACCCCCAACAACCCTTTGGGGGGTAGGCTCTAGCCGATGGCTGGTCCGAACTCGATCTCCTCATCATTGTATTGCTGCTGCTGGGGAATGGCTGGTGGATCCAGTCACTAGCTCTTCTAGTTGCGTTCTATGCCCCGAAAAGAGATCAAGTGTATGATATGAGTGAGGTTTTCATGAATGGAATTACGAAAACCATGAATGTAAAGTTATTCTAGAGAACCCAAGAGGTTGCCGCCACTGCAATGTATCATGCCTCTTTCAGGGTGTGCATATTTCTCACAAAGGTGTTACCTATCTGTAGGTCATGTTAGGTAGCAGGGTAGGTGTTAGCACCGGTGGCCCGAAGCACTTAGTGCCACACAGCTTTGCTATGGGGGAATTCGAGGAATATGTGATCCCTCGTTTCCAAGTGATTCTTGCAAGTCCCGCAAGTATTTGGTTATTGCTTTGTCAAATTCTCACAGGTGAGGATGGTGTCGTTGAGAACCAACCAAATGAACACTCTAACCTTGAGTGGGGTCTTTGCCTTCAAAATCACTATCGACCAGAGTGGTCTACAGCCTCGAAAATGGATCATAGAATAGAGGGATCAGACAGAGAATTGTTCCCTCTTCTCTAACTCCCAAGGTCTGTTATGTGTTCCTGATCTGCATCAAACCCCAGTAACAGAAATATGTTGTAGAGCTTTGACCTTGTCTCGGAGTTCCTGCTTTAGTCTGGGGTTGGGGATGGGACTCCAGTTGCCAATTTCCATGCTTTGGCCATTGACATGTGCAGGGGTGCACACTTATCATAAAGATCCGGATTTAGGGACATAAGGGGTTGTCCTCCACAATATCTGATCCACCAGAATCTTGTTGTTTGGTTGTTCCCAATGAAACTGGATGTTCATCTTGTGAAGGGGTCATAAGCCTTGAAGATTCCTTTTCGGAACCAGGATGTTCTTGGGCCATCTGGGAATCCTTCCACTCTGAATCCAATTTTTCAAGTAATACTCTTATCATATATTTTTTTTTAAATGTAAGCCACTGGCCTCATTTGTTACTTAGAAGTATAATAGTTCTAAGGAACTTTTTATCATCTTCAGAAAACACGATACAGGTTAAGTGTCCAACATCACAGTACAATATTTACAATCAATTTGCAATGTTTGCTTAAAAAGACACATTCAGGTTAACCAACTATCCAACAAAACACTGAAACACACCTCTACATAGTAGAGATTTTAATAATATACTTCTTATGAAGTTCACTGCTCAATTGACATACATACTACAAAAAGAAAGAAATTTGCGTTTAACATGATCCATCTTTTGTAGCAAATCACTATTTTCCAAGCTGTTTCTTCGTGTTTTCAGCTTCATCTGCAGCTTCCACTTGCATTTTCTCTGCTTGCATATCTGCTTTACTTGCTTCTTCCTCGTTTCTGGCTTTCAACCTTTTCACCTAAATGATTTATGAAACTTATGTCCATCAAAGAGCTACAATTATAAAAATTAGACATAAAAATTATATGACCAAAATTTTCAGTTCTGAAAATTGTAGTTAATTAATTGTAGACTTGTTGAGTTGTAGTAGTAATTGGTCCATTAAATAACTATGGACTTGTTGACTTGCTATTATAAATTTAGGCACTTCTTGAAATCTAAGTTAGGATAAACAAATTACCTCTCATAACCAAGAAAAAATTCTATGTATATATTCTAACTTTGGCATATTTGTAACTCATTTTAAAGTTAAGACTTAAGATAACTACAATTATCTCACCACTCCACAAAATGTGAAAGAACTATAGTTATCTAAACTCCACCCTTAATTAACTTTGGTTAATTTGGAAGATAACTTTAACTTGGAGGTAAAAGTGTGACTTGGAGGTAAAAGTGTGGTAACTAAAGTTAAAACCACAAAAAAGTATGGTAACTAAAGTACCTTGAACATTAAAACCACAAAAAGGGCCTTTAGGTTCTTCAATTCAATCCTTTGCCATCAAATAAACAGAGAATCAGTCATGCCTAGCAAAGGTTCCTTCATGGTCAGATTAATCCTAACTACAATATATAGAGTTCTTTATACACTATATATAAAGAGAAATTGGAAGGAAAGGTGGCACCTCCTATGGCACATTAAAAAGTCTTACCCCTTCTCATAAATGCATGATCCACACCATTCAAAATGTTTAACATGTCATAAAATATAGAATGATGAAAGTATCAAAGTTAGAATGTGTTTTGACCATGTATCTAATGGTCGCAATAGTTACATGGTTGAAAAACCGTTCATTTTCTAATCTCGTGATAAATGGACAAAACATATTCAAATTTAATAATATTTCTCCACTCTATATTTTATGATCTGAATATTAACTTGAACGGTGCATATTGTAAATTTTGATTGCGAAAAATAGACTTTTTAGTGCGTCATAGGAGTAAATTTCCTCCTTTGAAATAGGACCCCTGCATCCACATATATAAAATCCTCATTTAAATTAGATCAACTTAAAATTCCTAGTCCAAACTACACCATAGCAACTTGATTTATTGATTCATTGATAGGTAAAAATGAAGCCTAAAACCAGTAAATTGCGGCTTAAATTACCAGACCAATGATGGAGGCTTTCATGTATTGCCAACCCTCTTTAATTGAAGCAGCAGCTGATAAACCTTCCCTTCTTATTTGTGATGATGAGCAAGACGAAGACCCTCTTTTATCACTTTCGCTCTCCATGTATATGTATCCGTGGAAGTGCGAGAGAACAAATTAGTACCTTAAAAGAGAAAAAACCTTTCAATTTGGGGAAACCAGTAGAGATACTTTGTATCGGAAATTTTGTGTCGACACATGAAACTTTCATCTATCTAGCAAGATGAGTGAGTATACAAGGTGAAGCTCAAGAATGGTAATTTTGAAATTGGTGCATAGAGTGCGCTTACCTTATTTCACTTGTTATCCTTTCTTCCTTCTCCTTATTTTTTGCTTTCCACAATTCTTCTGATTAGCATCCCGACTGAAAGCAGAGAGAGGGATGGAGAGAATCAAAATGAAGAGGACGTGTCTTGCAGAGGAATGGAGAGAGAAATGAATTGTTGTTTAGTATGAGAAGGATACATGTGTCAAACCAAGGTCCAAGAAAACTCTTTATACCAAGAAAACTCTTTTAACTTCTACTTGCCCGTTTCATCAAAAAAAAACTTCTACTTGCCCGTAAGTTTCTACAGGAAAGAAGGAAAAAAAACACCACTTCCAAATTAGATGTTGTCTAGTAAAATGAATACATACATCACTGCTCTTTTTTTTATTTCTTTCCATAAATCCATAAATAAGCAAACCCCTCCACACACTCACACACACACACACACACAATAATAATAATAATAATAATAATCCTAGATCTAAAAATTGGAGGGAACGATAGCTAGGGTTCGGCGCCCCCTCCCCGTCCACCTTGCTCCCCTCCACTCTTTCCTCCATCAACATCTCACACCGCCTCACCTCTTCCCTCCGCTCCCTATCCCCTCACCGCCAGCTTCTAATCCTCCCACCATCCCTCTCGTCCAGAGGAGATCAGGTGCCCCTAACCGATTGGGTGTATCGGACGACGGACGGCACCAACTTGGGTCGTGGAGTCGGTCGCAGTGGCCATCGTCGATCGGGGAGTCGTGGACTTGGGTCGGGGAGTCGATCGTGGTGACGGCACTGATTTGGTCATTGTCGATCTCTGTGGTGAGAGGGGAGCTAGCGAAGGTGATGGGGGTTGTTAACCATTCGGTGGTCATCACACAGCTTCAACCTGCGACGGGGGATTCTGATCAATTGGTGGTCATCACGCAACTTCAATCTACGGTGGGAGGTCTCAAACATCCAGCTTCAACCTGCGGCAGCTTCACTTGGCAGGTATACTTTATTTGCCTTTGGTTCGATGCGGGAGGGTGAGAAGTGAGGAAACTGGTGTTGGGTTAGAGGAGTTTGGGCATGGGTCTGAAGTTGTGGAGTGGATTTGGGGAAGATGAGAGTGGTGATCTGGTGGTGTATGTGAGAGAGAAGAGAAGTGGAGGAGTCCCTAATATCCAAATATTTTCCCTAAATATCCAAATTACAACCAACTTACAATTTTCAAGAAAATAAATCTTAGTTGGTGTAGGGCGACGGTAGTCAAGCAAGTTTATAGTTTGGGCTCAACTTTGATTTATTCAGGTCAAAATGATGGGTTCCTATGGTCTCTCTCATGTTAGGGAGCTTGGACGGGGAGATGGCATTTGTGGAGCCGTAGGGGGCGACGACAGACTTTGTTGCGAGGAGGCGATGATAGTCAATGGTGGTCAAGCTAGGGGCTGAGAACGATGACTCAATCGAGACATGGGTATGTCAGATTGTTGGGTGTCTGCGGTGTCTCTTGTATAGTGTTTGAAGTTGACGTATGAGTCATTGTTGGGGGCGACGGCAGTGTGGTTGCGAGTGACGGCGGTGACAAACGGTGTACAAGCGAGGGAATGAGAGAGAATGAGCTCAAATTGGTACGAAAAAATTGTTGTGGCGAAGTCAGCCGACCAGTAGGATTATGTTTTGTTGTATTATTTATTTATTGGTTGGGGATTATGAGTTCCAGGACCCAGCTTGTTGGGTTTCCTGAACTTCATAATCCTTATTTTTTGTTGTATATTTTGTTAAATTATTTTTAATGAAACGCGGGGGGGCCTGCAACCCACCGTTGACGATAAAAAAAATTTATTAAAAAAAAATGGAGGAATGAAAACAAAACATATAACCAGATCATTGTGCAGATCTAAAGGTGTTGTAGATCTAATGATGGACGACGTCGAATGGCAGACGAGGTCGGGGTCGGGGACAGCGGCTACGGTTCGTCACCCCCTCCCCGTCCGCCTTTCTCCCGTCCTCTCTTTCCTCCTTCATCAACATCTCACACCGCCTCACCTCTTCCCTCCTCCACTCCCTATCCCCCCACCGCCAGCTTCTGGTCCCCCACCATCCCTCTCGTCCAAAGGAGATCAGATGTTCCTCAACGATTCGGTGTATCGGACGACGGACGGCGCCGACTTGGGTCATAGAGTCGGTCGTAGTGCCATCGTCGATCAGGGAGTCATGGTCTTTGGTCGTGGAGTCAGTCGTGGTGACAGCGCCGACTTGGTTCATCGTCGATTTCTATGGTGAGAAGGAAGCCGGCGATGATGGTGTGGGTTGTTGACCATTCGGTGGTCGTCACGTTGCTTCAACCTGCGAAGGGGGATTCTGACCAATCGGTGGTCATCACGTAGCTTCAATCTGCGGTGGGGGTGGGGGGGGGGGGGGGTCGAACACGCAGCTTCAACACGCGATAGCTTCACTTGGGATGTATACTTTCTTTGCCTTTGGTTCGGTGAGGGAGGGTGAGGAGTGAGGAAACTGGTGTTAAGGTAGAGGAGTTTGGGCGTGGGTCTGAAGTTAGAGAGTGGATTTTTGGAAGATGAGTGTGGTGATCTGGTGGTGTGTGTGAGGGAGAGGATAAGTGGAGGAGTCCCTAATATTCGAATCTTTTCCCTAAATATCTAAATTACAACCAACTTACACTTATCAAGAAAATAAATTTTATTTGGTGTGGGGCGACGGTAGTCAAGCAAGTTTATAGTTTGGGCTCAACTTTAATTTATTCAGATCAAAGTGAGGGGTGCCTAGGGTCTCTCACATGTCAGGGAGCTTAGAGGAGGAGGTGGCATTTGTGGTATCGTCAGGGGCGACGACAAACTTTGTTGCGAGGAGGCGATGATAGTCAATGGTGGTCAAGCTAGGGGATGAGTACGATGACTCAATCGGGACATGGATATGTCAGATTGATGGGTGCTTGCGGTGTCTCTTGTATGGTGTTTGAAGTTGACATATGGGTAATTGCTGGGGGCGACGACGATGTGGTTGCGAGTTACGGCGAGGACAAACGGTGTACAAGCGAGAGAATGAGAGAGAATAAGCTCAAATTGGCACGTGAAAATTGTTATGGCGAAGCCTGCCAACCAGTAGGATTATGTTTTGTTGTATTATTTGTTTGTTGGTTGGGGATTATGAGTTCCAGGACCCAGCTTGTTGGGTTTCCTGAACTTCATAATCCTTATTTTTTGTTGTATGTTTTGTTAAATTATTTTTAATGAAACGCGGGGGACCTTCAACCCACCGTTGACGATAAAAAAATTTATTTAAAAAAATGGAGGAATGAAAACAAAACATATAACCAGATCATTGTGCAGATCTAAAGGTGTTGTAGATCTGATGATGGACGACGTCGAACGGCGGATGGGGTCGGGGTCGGGGACGACGGCTAGGGTTCTTCACCCCCTCCTGTCCGCTCTTTTCCCGTCCTCTCTTTCCTCCTTCATCAACATCTCACACCGCCTCACCTCTTCCCTCCTTCACTCCCTATCCCCCCACCGCCAGCTTCTGATCCTCCCACCACCCCTCTCGTCCAAAGGAGATCAGGTGCCCCTAACCGATTCGGTGTATCGGACGATGGACGGCACCAATTGTTTCAAGGCACTTCTGACCTATTGCTCCCACTTTGACTCTTCTTCTCATATGACTTCTCCAACCCCATTATCGTGTATTGGATCCACAAACCCCCAACAATCTCCCACTTGAAGATATACACGAAGTCTCTAACCTGTTCTTCATTCTTCCATTGGCCTAGTGTAGGCCTGTGCCTCTGCGAGTCTCCTCAACAATTAACTGGAAGACAATCCGATTGCGGTATAACAAAGCTGATGTTTCCTGCTATCCACCACCTTAGTGAGCATGTCCGCCGGATTCTTAGTGCCAAGAATTTTAGTTAGCTTCAACCATATCTTTTCAATCACCATTCTGATAAAATGGTACCTCATTTGAATGTGCCGAGTCCTAAAGTGATATGCCAAGTTTTTTGCCAAGAAAACTGCACTTTTGACTGTCACACCATAGTTCACCTATGGGTTGCCGCCTGCCCAACTGTTTTATAAGCTCCGAAATCCACAACATGTCTTTCTTCGCTTCTGTAAGTGCCATATACTTTGAATCCATGGTTGACTGTGCTACAAACTTTTGTAACTGCAAAGCCCAACTAACAGTTGTTCCTCAAACTGTAAATACATATCCTGTAGTACTTCTGCAACCATCACGATCGCCCAAAAATCTACATCCACATAACCATGTATATGCAAAGAATCTCCCCCAAAACAAAGAGAGTGATCTGAAGTACCAGCTAGATATTTAAGAATCCACCTTACTGCATCCCAATGCTGTTTACCTGGATTCTTCATGTAACGGCTGACAACTCCCACTGCTTATGCGATGTCTGGTCTTGTAGACACCATCGCATACATCAAACTCCCAACGGCTGAGGCATAAGGAATAGCAGCCATTTTCTCCATCTCCGCCTCTGTTTTAGGACACAAGTCCATTGATAACTTGAAGTGAGCAGCCAAGAGACAAGTGATTGGCCTTACGCCATCCATATTGAATCTCTTCAACACCTTCTTCACATAGTCTGCTTGTGATAGCCAAAGCTTCTTGCTACTCCTGTCTCTACTAATCTTCATGTCGAGGATTTGTTTTGCTTCACTTAAGTCCTTCATTAAAAACTCCGAATTTAGTGCCTTTTTCACTTCATTGATCTTATCCATACATGAACCTGCTAACAGTATGTCGTCCACATACAATGCCAAGGTAACTATATCATTGTTCTCATATCCACGAACATACAAACAATGATCCATTTCACACCAATCGAAACATTCTCCTCTCATGAAGCAATCAAGCTTCAAGTAACATTGCCGCGGTGCTTGTTTGAGCCCATAAAAATTCTTCTTCAATCGACACACCATGTCTTCCTTTCCTTTAGCTTCAAAATCTGTGGGTTGTCTCATGTACAGCTCTTCTTCGACATCACCATGGAGAAATGCTATCTTCACATCCAACTGCTCTAAGTGCAAGTCTTCAACTGTCACAATACTAAGCAGAACCCTAATAGATGTCATCTTCACAACCGGTGTAAAGATCTCACTATAATCAATACTTTCTCTTTGAGAGAATCCTTTCACAAAAAGCCCTGCCTTATACCTCTTACTGCCATCTGCCTCATCTTTGACTCTGAAAACCCATTTGTTCATAAGAGCGTGCTTCCCTGCAGGTAACTTGGTCAACTCCCAAGTTTGGTTCTGTTCCAAGGAGCTCATCTCATCCTTCATAGCTAACTCCCACTGAATTCGAGCTTCATCCCTCAAAGCCTCCTCATGAGTCTCTGGCTCTCCTGAATCCGTGTACAGAACATGCTCGTGAACAACACTAGCTGATGGATCAAATATCTTGGTTGGCCTCCTCTCTCGTGTCGATCTCCTCAATGTGGGTACCGGTTCACCGACCAGTTCAGGTTTCCCGAACTGTTCTGACTGTACCTGTTCGTCTTGGATAACCTGCTCATTCTCAATAGGCTCACCATGAGCCTCCTGTGCTGCCTGTGGTACCTGTACTTGCTGCTGCACTGTAGGGCCCCCACCACTAGGGCCGCCTTCAGAATTTGAATCTGAGTCTGAGTCTGAACCCTAATTTGATTCTGAACTAGTTGTACTGTCTTGACCTGTGTGCCTATCCTTGTATAGGACCTCTTCATTGAACACTACATTCATGCTGCGAATGACTTTGTTATCCACAAAATCCCAAAGCCTGTAACTATACTCATCGCCACTGTAGCTAATGAACACACCTCCTGAACTTAGAGTCCAACTTCTTTCTTTCTTCCCTGTCAATTAGTGCATATGCCATACAACCATAAACTTTCAAATGCGAATAATTAACAATTTTAACTTACCATAATTCTTCTGGAATGACCCCATCAAGGGCACTAGACGAGCAACAGTTAATCAAGTACACTACTGTATCACCTGTAGTGGCCCAAAGATGGACCGGAAGACCCGCATGAAGTTTCATGCATCTCGCCCTTTTGAGTATCCTGCGGTTCATTCTTTCTGCTACACCATTCTCCTGTGGAGTCTTAGGAACTATCTTTATTCTTCTGATACCTTCCTTTGCCAGATAGTTAGAAAACTCTTTGCTTGTGTACTCACCTCCGTTGTCTGACTTTATTGCTTTCACCTTGCAACCCGTCTCATTCTCAACCCTAGCCTTCCAAGCTCTGAATGCCTCAAAAATTTATGATTTCTCGCTAATTGCATAAACCCAAACCTTTCTTGTAGCATCATCGATGAATGTGACGAAGTATCTCTTATCACCATAAGAGAATTCCTGAGCTAGACCCCACACATCTGTATGTACCAACTCTAGATTTTCAAGATTCTTCTCACGCCCACCCAACTAAAAGCTAACTGTCTTCTGTTTTCCCATCACACAATTCTCTCAAAAATCATTCTCAACCTTCCTAAAATGTAACCCTTTTCTTGCAAAAGATCCCTAGAACAAAGCTGTTTGACACCTTTTTTACTAAGGTGCTCCAATCTGACATGCCATAGAATTGAAGAGGAACTACCTGCTGATGCTGTAGTAATGATATCACCTGAATCACCTCCCCTGAATAAGTACAATGTGTCACCACGCTTTCCTTTTGCCACCAATCTGGCACCTGTAGTCACCTTTTATTTTCCACGCCCAAAATTTGTTGTAACCCTTCTTTGTTTAGTTTGCTAGTTGATATTAAGTTTTTCTTCAAGCTCGGAATATCTCTTGTGTCATACAAGACCAATTGTCCACCATTGCGAGTCTTCACTCTCACGGTGCCACTACCTACAACTGAACATATCTGCCCATTACCAACTGAAATGGTACCAAAATCACCTGTCCTGTTGTAGAACCCCGTATTTTCAAATATTATTTTAAATATTTGAAAATAAATTTAAATGATTTTTGGAGATTTAATAAATATTTTCTAAAAGATTTATCTTTTTACACGTGCAGAACACGTGCAAATACTTTCTTGAGAAGTTTGAAAGTCAAGATTTCTTCATGAAAAATCATTATTTAATATTTGGGATTTATTTAGTATTTTTCCAGATTTTTCCGAAATTAATTGGAACTATTTGCAAATTTTGAGAAAAGAAGGATCTTTTTGCAAATTTGTCATTTTTAGGGGTTAAAATGCAAATTTTAATTTTTGGATGTTTGAACAGTACAGTTGAGATTTAGAATTATATTTTTACTTTTAAATCCTAATTTAAATGAATTTTATTGAATTTCCAAGAATAAAGTTATGTATATATAAAGTTGTATTTTGACGGGACTATTTTGCAAAACGGGTAAAACCCTAAACCTATTTCCGGATGTTTAAAAGGATTTTCAGCCGTCATTTACTGGAATATACAGAATTTTGTGATTTGTTTTGGTGGAGCAAGAGGAAGTTTTGGATCTAGCAAAAAGGAAGGCTTTTTCGTTGGATCTTTGCAATTCAAAGGTGAGTGACTTTGTTTGTTTTGTTTTGTGAGTGACATTGTTTTTGTTTTGTTTTGATTTTGTGAATGATATGAATCTTGTATTGTGGTTTGATTAATGTGATCGATGGTTATGTTGTTGGTTTGGCATGTATGTTATTTAGTATTTTGCATGAGAATGATGCAAAGGTTGTTGTTTGTACCATGTATGTGAAATCTATGAATGATTTGTAGATCTTGGTTTATAAAATTTTATTGCTAGAAAGCATGTTAAGATTTGAGTATGGTTATGATCGGATGGATGAACATCTGGATCTTGTGTTTACAAATCAGATCTTGGTTTTGAGTTGTGAAAGAAATTTAGCATTTAGAAACTCTAATGAAAGAATTAGGAATTTAGAACATGAGAATTGAGTTTTGAGATATTGAATGATTTGAGAATTGTATCCAAAACTGTGAACACTTTGAGATTGTCGTTTTATATGAATACGAATTATTTTCATAAACAATGAATCTTTAGAAAAACCCCAGTTTTTGATTTTGTATTCAGACCTAAATTATGAAAACTGTAGGCCGACAGTCGACTGGTCTACTATTCAGTCGACTGGTACGACCCTACTGCTGTATCTTCAGTTCTTTGAAAATCCGTTCTGGACAGACGACTGGTAGACTTTTCAGTCGACTGGTTTACTGAGAATTTATTTTGTAAAGTCATAGCAATTTCTTGTCGGGACAGTCGACCTATGACCTCTTTAAGTCGACTTATGTACTTAAAATATTTTCTTGAGAATTATTGGAATTTGTCTCGGGTAAGTCGACTGATAGCTTTTTTTAAGTCGACTTATATGCCTTAGTTTATTTTCTTAAAATCATGAATATTGTTCCTCTGAACAGTCGACTTACTACAGTATAAGTCGACTGGTACTGATGAGTTTAGTAACTTGAGTGTTCTTTCGAATGATTATTTTTCAGATAATTCAGTTTATACTTTGTCTTCAGTTAAGCATATGATTTAAGATATTCAGTTGAGCTACCTTGGTTGGGTGGAAATTTGATTTAGACATTTGAGTTTGAGTCTCTAGAGGATGTGTGTGACCCTAGTATACCGGTGTTCAGTTATTTTGTTGAGGCCTGTTGAGGCATTTCAGTTATTCAGTTTTGAATTAAGGCCGGTAGGGTACACCAACTCTAGGAGATTCGTTGAGTAATTAAGTAACCCAAAAATAATAAGGACGTGCACTAGTGGTGATATGATGAACGGGAACATGGGTCAAGTACCTCAGTATGGCTTTCGGTGTGGGATTTAATCTCCGGAATTATCCTAGTATCATACGTTGGGTGTGGGATCTACCTCCGGAATTATCCAAGTAGTTTGCTTTGGGTGTGAGGTATATCTCCGGAATTATCCAAGTAGTTACTTTGGGTGTGGGATTGATCTCCGGAATTATCGGAGTCGAGGCGAAGCACATGTGGTATTCGTGTGAGGTTGTGTCAATGTTTCGGTGTGGGAAGATCTCCGGAATTATCCAGGTAAAGTACCTTGGGTGTGGGATCTATCTCCGGAATTATAGGGGCATGGGCTACTACTCACAGTTTATCGTTATCTCGTAGTAGTCATCGTGTTAAGTTTAGTTGCATAGCGGGGATTGAACCCATATGAAGTGGAGACGTTAAGGGCTTGCACCGAACCTATGTACTATGGAATGCATAGACTTCGACAAGTATGCATTAGAGAATCCGCATATAGTAATTGTGTTTTCTTGACTCATTTTCATGCATATGGATTTCCTGTTTTCTACACATGACATTTGGTTTTGTATCACCTGTTGTTACATTTCTTGTTACTTCATATTTCTATATATTTGGTTCACCAAATGTTGTTTAAGATTATCATGATTTATGTTCATTTATATTGTTTGTTTGTCACTCACACCATTTATGGCTGACCCCGTTAGTTTTGGGGGTTAGGGTTCATCTCTAGCCTCATATGTTGCAGGTTGTTGCTTAGAGTTGGAGGTCGGATGCTTGAGTTGGTTTTTGAGATAAATTGATTTATAAGAGTTTTGTGTAAATTTGTAAAAGCAGATTGAGATAGTTTTGAGTTGTAAATAAAAGAAATTTTGATCTGAGATGTTTAGTATTCCGCTGTGCTTTGTAAAAGTTTGTTGTAATAAAAGTCGAAAATTTTAGTGGTGTTGGTTGTGTTTAATGTTACATTGAAGTGGATTGCTGGGATTGTGCCACGTATTTTCTAAGATATCATATTAGAAATTCGGGGCGCTACACCTGTAATCCTCAAAACATCTCTCATGGGGGTACAATGATAAGATGCATCCGAGTCTATACACCAATCATCTTGCAAAAATTTAAATCTAGCAGATAAACATAATTCATCTAGACGGAGTTCAATACTTATCACATTGGCTACATGTGACCTTGCTTGTGCTTTCTTATACTCTTCGCATTGGTCTCTCCTGTGTCCTGGCTTCTTGCAGTACCAATACTCACCTTTGTGATGTCCGGTTCTTGACTTGGACCTGTGATTCCTGCTATGTGACTTCCCTCTGTTGTTACTTCTATCACGGTTATCAACTGACAGCGCGACATTGCTAGGATATGACACCAAAGTCTCTCCATATCTTTTTCTCCTTGCATCCTCATTCATAATGCTGCTTATAACATCCTTTAGGGTTGTCGTATCAGTCATGGTGCTAGTAATAGTCTGATCTACTGTGACGTAACTATCGGAAATACTGGATAGCAACAACAACAATTGTGACCTCTCCTCAAATTTTAACTCCGACGATTTTATCTGATTGTAAATCATACAGAAATTGTTGATGTGCTCTGCAACCGAACTCCTTTCTGACAACTTCAAGTTAACCAACTTCTTCAGGTGTAAGATCTGATTTGCTGCATTCGGCTTATCAAATATGTCTGTCAATATCTCCATTGCATCATTTGCGGTTCTTACCTTCTCAATTTGAAATAGCGCCTTCCTGCTCAGCGACAACTGAATCTGCCCAAGCGCTTTCTGATTCAATCTATTCCAGGCTGCCAACGCAACCGGATCGACATCCGCCCCTTCTGGCTTCACACCAAACAACGAATCATCTAGATCCTTCTGTCAAAGATACACAATCATTTGGATCTTCTACATTATGAAATTCGTTCCATTGAACTCCTTGACTCTACTCTTGTTCCCCATCTCAATCAATACTACCAACCTGTAACTCTGATACCACTTAGTTGAATTCTAACCGCGGAATAAACTCAACAACGACGATGAGATGCAAGAATTATATAATCAAAATAAGAGAACAAAGAACAATCAAAAGCAACACACAAGATTTTTTCGAGGTTCACCCAAAACAATGACTACTTTCCCGCGCAGAGGCACTCCTGCGATTTTCACTAGAAATATGAAGATTAGGTTTACAAATCTCTCAAGAACTCACCATCAAGGTGTAGGGCTTCTCTCTATCTCCTCCTCTCTTAATGACGACTGGTAGGTCTCTATTTTCTTTTCTCTTAACCCTAAAATCGTACACAATACAATATATATAGGATTCCACAACTTTAATCTCAGCCGCTCATCAATCAGCGTCGGGACGGTCGACCGCAACACCAAGTCAATCGACCGGTTCTTTCCTTCGACTGCACGAGGTCCAACAAAGAGCAGGTCGGTCGACTGCGCGGTCGACCGGTCGCCACTTCAAGTTACAGAATTGAATCAGAGAGCGGGATGGTCGACTGCGCGGTCGACCGTACACTTTCCTGGAGGGCGGTCGAGGGGTGCGGTCGACCGTACGGTCGACTGCGCGGTCGACCGTACACTTTCCTGGAGGGCGGTCGAGGGGTGCGGTCGACCGTACGGTCGACCGCAACTCTGCCTGTAGCTTCAAGCCACTTCTGACCTCTTGCTCCCACTTCGACTCTCCTTCTTATATGACTTCTCCAATCTTATTATCGTGTATTGGATCTACAAATTTCAACAACGCGGGGGCCTTCAACCCACCGCTGACGATACAAAATTAAGGGAAAAAATTCCGGAGGAATGAAAACAAAACATATAACCGGATCATTGTGCTGATCTAAAGGAATTGTAGATCCGACCCACCATTAGTTCCTGGTTAAGCCACCTATAGTGGAATATGACGTCACATGAGCAAGGTATCTCTCAATGAAGAAGAAATATTTTAACATCACACAACTTTATTTAAGCTGATTAGATAACTATCAAAAAGAATAAAAAATTACACAGATTCAACACTAACAGCGAAGCCAAATGCACAAACTTTCCAATATATTACACATGCAACTTTCAGAAACGAATATATTATAATATACGTTTTAGTGAACAAAGATTATACAGATTCCTTTGAGGTGCATATTTGATTGTAGTTGAAAAGCCAAATTATACCCTAATTAGCAGTCCCTTGAATCAAATTTTTTGGTGGTTCAATCCTGAATTCTGCAAAAGGAATTGTGTCAGCCTGTAAGTACATAAAATGAAATTCCAACTAATTAAAAAATAGACCTAACTGATATAAAAAGATTACAACTAAAATAGAGTAAGAAACAACTTCAGTGTGTAATTTATATAAGCATCTAAGCTAAATTAGAAGACGCATGTAACATGGATTGTTTAGACCTTTGCTTATAGTGGTAGCCAATCTTATTGAAGTAAAGGCTCCATGAAAATAGAAAAAGCAACCAAATACGGCCTTCTGAACGCGGATGCTAAATCTCAAATTGAGAAGCCATGGAGAAGTGACAGTTAAATGCAAGTTCCTAAAATGTAAGGTTTAAAACTCCAATTTAATTCCTGTACAGCATTTCTGATTTTCTACGATGTGTATCATGTGTATGCATGTGCGGAATTTTTTCCCAAAATGATCCTCTTTTTGAAAGTTTTTCCCAAACTGCCCTATATTTTTTTTTGTTCCCTCAACGACCCACTCGCTTTTTGAAAAAGCGAGTTTTGTTAAAAATAACTCGCTTTTTCAGAAAGCGAGTGTGAAACTTTTAATTTTCAAAATGTTAGACTCGCTTTTTGAAAAAAACGAGTTATTTTTAACCAAACGCGCTTTTTCAAAAACCGCGCTTGATTATTTTGATAAATATTTTCAAAAGTGGGTCTACTTGGTAAATACTTTTAGAAAGTGGGTTAGTTTGAAAAATAATTTCAGAAAGTGGGTCATTTTGGTAACAAGTTCTTTCTATATCACATTGTCACTTTATCTTCATTAGACTACTATATATGAAATCGTTTGTCAGGACTTTCTATATCACATTGTCACTTCATCTTCTTTGGCCATGATTTTATAAATTTAGCAACTGTTTAGCAGTAGTCGAGGATATACATAACTTGACATTATTTCAGTATACACATAATTGGTGTGTTTTAAGTTGTCGAGAATGAGCCCATAGATACTCTCAATCCCCGGTATACACATAATTGGCTTTTGACCTATCAATCATATGCGCTGAGTTCTTGCGCCAAAAGTCTCATACTCGCTTTCTGAAAAAGCGATGGTGGTTAAAAGGGTCCATAATTTTTTTTTTTTGTATTTCACATTGGCGGAAATGACCAAGTTACCCCTTCCTTCATATAACCAGATTATCACCTTAGGGGTAAAAGGGTCATGCAGTAGTGAGGGACGGATGAAGTTCATCCGTCTCTCACTTTCACAAATTTTTTTTAATTATAAACTTTATATATTTAATACATATTATTTATATTTAAAGTACGTATTAAATCCACCGAGAGACAGAAGATCTTCATACATAAAGTTATTTATATCTATAAAGTTAGCAACTGTTTAGCAGTAGTCGAGGATATACATAACTTGACATTATTTCAGTATACAAATAATTGGTGTGTTATAAGTTGTCGAGAATGAGCTCATAGATACTCCAAATCAATCTTAGCTTTTGGCCTATCAATCATATGCGCTGGGTTCTTGCGCTAAAAATTCTTATATTAAATGGGTGGTTGTAACTTCGTTCATGGTTGCTGTTATACATAATGGTAGACCACAAAAGCCTGACGTGGTAATTGATGAGACATTGTTTTCTAGTTCTGAATATTGTCAGCAGACTAAGGTTTGCTCATAATATATTGTTCATTCTGTTTATGAATTGTCCATTGATTTATTGGTAGGTGCATCAACATATGCCAATTCAGTATTTGGATGGATAAATGTTAAAATTGTTGTCGAGGCTCATATCTGTTAACCATTGGATCTATTTCTAAGATCGTGACCTAATGGTGAACTATTTTGATTGACAGGTGTGCTGATGAAAAAGAGATGAGGTTTTAACCACCCTCGTTTTTTCAGAAAGCGAGTGTGAGACTTTTGGCGCAAGAACTCAACGCATATGATTGATAGGTCAAAAGCCAATTATGTGTATACCGGGGATTGAGAGTATCTATGGGCTCATTCTCGACAACTTAAAATACACCAATTATGTGTATACTGAAATAATATAAAGTTATGTATATCCTCGACTACTGCTAAACAGTTGCTAAATTTATAAAATCATAACCAAAGAAGATGAAGTGACAATGTGATATAGAAAGTCTTATAGTGATCTAAAGAAGATCAAGTGACAATGTGATATAGAAAGAACTTGTTATCAAAATGACCCACTTTCTGAAATTATTTACATGAAGGAATATGAATCAAGATCAATTTACAAAAGCAACAACGGTATTAATAAACAATGGTTATAATCAAGTATATACGTGTTAACTTAGGTTTATTAGCATGTTGTTCCTCCTATCTAGTGCACGTACTACTGCGTCCCATACCACAGATTCGGGGCACGCAAAACAGTTTTCGTTTTAGACTTCGTGGTGGGATCTACAAAGCGTGTACTCGGTATCAATAAAAATCATTTACAATTAACAATCAATCATTCACAATCAATACTCCTCCTTCCATGTGAATACGATATCACGATAAGGCCTTACCGAGCACATTTTTTGAAACTAACCACTACTAAGTCAACCCTTATTAACCCCGACTTGTTTAGTATTTTACTATTAAGTCACTCATGTCCATGCAAGTGTGTATATGAATGTCACGGGAACGATACGAATGCAGCAACATGATGCATTACACAATAATATACATGAAGTAGTGAATCTGAAAACACAGTAACACTAAAACAGCGATAACTCATAGGCCACAATTCGAACTTCGAAGTTCCAGGATGTTATCAGCAACTAGACACTTAGGGCTACTTAGGGGGGGTGTAGGGGTGGCAGGTGTGTGGCAGACCCTTTCGTTGGGTCCGCACCCACTCAGCTCTAACTCCGACAACATACTGGAATGAAGTCAGAGGTTCGAAGTTAGTTAGGGTAGCAACAGCCAATCGATGAAGTAGTCTTAGAAATCAAACAAGGCAAAACTTGAAGATGGGTTCAAAGGCAACGGAGAAGAGGATTCTTGAAGATGGGTTCAAAGGTAAAAAAAAGGTGGGGGGGGGGGGGGGGGAGAGGAGAGGAGAAGGAAGTCATCGACAAGTCATCGGAGGAGAGGAGATGAGAAGGAAGTCATCGGCAAGTCATCGGAGGAGAGGAGATGAGAAGGAAGTCATCGGCAAGTCATCGGAGGAGAGGAGAAGGAAGTCATCGGAGGAAAGGAGAGGAGGCACTTGAGAATTTTTCTTATGATCGTGTAATATGCATGTGATTGAGTGATTTTGCTGTTGGGTGTTTGGGAGAATGTGATTGGGTGATTTTGCTGTTGGGTGTTTGGGAGAATGTGATTGGGTGATTTTGCTGTTGGGTGTTTGGGAGAAATGTGATTATGTGATTTTGCTGTTGGGTGTCTGGGAGAGAATGTGATTGGGTGATTTTGCTGTTGGGTGTTTGGGAGATAATGTGATTGGGTGATTTTGCTGTTGGGTGTTTGGGAGATAATGTGATTGGGTGATTTTGCTGTTGGGTGTTTGGAAGAGAAGATTGGGCATTGGCTGGTTGCTGTTCTTTGTGGTATGGGGATTGGTTGGTCGCTGTTTGGTGTTTATGTGAGATCCGATCTGAGTTTTGCTGGTTGCTGTTTGTAGAGATTGGATTGCGTGTTTGATGATTTTCACGTAGCGTGCACGTGTCACCCGGGATTCTGATCTTGTTATTCTGGTTATTCTAATCTAATCGTCTACAAAAGGCAAGTCCACTTGAACTCATTTAATTTTTCTAGTTCAAGTTTATTGACCTGCCGCAAGTAGTTCCCTTCAATTATCTTAACTCTGCCTTGTGTACCTTCCGTTGGGAGTATCGAGGGTTTACACGAGCTAACCCGACGTACTCTTGACATCGTATTATTATCCATTGACTCAAACCCAAGCATATATACACACATGACATGAATAAATTGGCTAGAAATTGCATATGAGGAAAATATATTGTGATCGAATACATTGATTGATTGAGATCTTGTGACTTGAACAATGACATGATAAATTAACCTGTACACTATAAAATCCATTCTACTTGTTGTACATCAGTGTAAACATTTCATGATACAATAGCATGTTAATTACCCACTTTGATGAACATATATAAGATGGCTTTTACGAATTCATGCTGCCTTGTCTGTCTTGTACTGTGGTTTCGGCCCAGTTATAATAGGAAATAGTTAAAATAATACAAAAGAGAATTTTTTTTTTTTTTTTAGGGAAAAGGTGGAATAAGGCCATCCTGTTTCATTAATAAGAATTTAACGAAACAAACCCAGAGTACTGGGCCCAGATACAAACTACAGACATAAAATAAAACATACATGAAGCAACGTGACTACAAACAAATAAGCCCCTCCAACAACCCTGGAGGGTGGGCCGACAAACCAGCTCGGTCCAGCAAAAATGTGAGCACGTCAGTTTAGCTTCGTACAGTGCCTCCACAGCACATGCACACCCGCCTGAAACAAGTCTGACAGGATTTTATCACCCGCCGCACCCTGCGTACACCTCGCTGGGGGGACCCCATCTGGGCCCAAACCCCGTAGATCGAAACTCGCAGCCTCCCACCAACTTCACCACTCATCCTACAAACACGCCAGCCGCTTCTACAGCCGCTACCAAAGAGAAAGCCGTGAAGAGGATACCTTAACCTCTCACACGTTAGCGCTTTTCTCCTGCGATTTCTCACAAAGCAACTATCTCGCTCACCCCACCTAGCACCATCCTCTAGGAGAGAGCCGTGTAGAGGATACCTTACCTCTCTCACGTTCAAGCTCTCTCCGGTGATTTCTCACCACACAGACTTATCTCACCTCAAATTCCCAATACGAGGGACGAGGCGGCGCTGTCACGAGGCAGTGGCCTAAGCTGGATGAAGCTCAATAGCCAGATAGTAGGCACTGTAGAGACTGCACCGACGACATCCTAGGACACACCCGACCACCCCCCAATCCCAACCCCACCCCCCCTCACCCCCAACATACCGACTTCACACATCACGGAGGGACCCATCTTTGGGTCCAAGCTCCACAAACGTGCAAGACAATCTAAGAATACAAGTGCAATTTTCGCATAACCAGGAAAGTAATTTATTTCACATCCCTGATCATATCAAAATTAAAAAGATGCAACCCCATCACCCTCCTCAACCCCCTCGCAATCTCCGTAACAAACTTCAACGGTGGCATCTCCGCCTCCTCCAAATCCTCATAATACTTCTCCTCCTTCCTATCCTTGTTCGATAAATTCGACACATGCGAGAACGTCATCGACCCCTCCGTACTCTCCAGCTTCTCCTCCGACACATCCGGCAGCGACTTCCTCTTCACACACTTCACATAGTCCCCAACAACATACACCTTAAAAATTACCCCACCATGGTTCACAAATTCCTGAAGAACCAACGGCGGTTTCAGCTTCAATAGTCCAGCCCGGTGGTAAACCAGCGACATCTTGTGCGATTTCGCGCTGCCGTCGGCGACAAGAGGTTTCGCAATCACCGGGAACCTAAGCGCGTCAACAGCTGTCGAATCGGAGAGCGCGTTGGAATCGTAGACGACGACCTGAGAGGGGATTCCGCAGGTATCGGAATCTTGCGGGATCTGGGGCTCGGATACGACCTGGAGCATCGAGATCCGGTTGTGGAGACGTTCAATCGCGAGCGGGCGGTCGATGATGGGAACGTTAGGGTTTTGGACGGAGAACGTAAGGGTTTTGGACGGAGACCAGCAGTGGCCATGGTAGGGCATGGAGTAGAGGTGGGGGGGGGGGCGACGGGGAGGGGGGGCGGCGGCGCTGAGGGCTAGCCGCCGCCGCCCCTAGGGGTAGATCTAGGGTTTTGGTAGTTTTTGGGTTTTGGAGTAGGTAGGAGCAGGTAGGAGCGACGGGAAGGAGTAGAGGTGGGGGGGGGGGGGGGGGGCGACGGGGAGGGGGGGGGGGGGGCGGCGGCGCTGAGGGCTAGCCGCCGCCGCCCCGAGGGGTAGATCTAGGGTTTTGGTAGTTTTTGGGTTTTGGAGTAATTACGAGTGAGAACAGTTAGCTGTTAATACAAAAGAGAATTGCAGCTAGCTCCCTCTCCAATTGACATAAGCTGAGATCTGATGGGTACTTTGGGAAGAGCGATCTACACCGTAGGGTTTTGGATTCGGGAGACGGGCCAGGCCATCGATCGCCTCGGCTCCCGCCTCCAGGGCAACTACTATTTCCAAGAGCAACGTGAGTCTCGGATCTTCTTTTATTTTACAAATTCAGTATTTTTTACACTTTTTTTTTGTTAATGTTATGTTGTGGATTTAGCTACTGAAAAAATGGCATCGATAATATTGACCTGCAACAGAAATTTGAGTAGTTCGCAATTTTAGTCCATAGGTTAAGTGTGTAATTAAGCTTTTGGGAATGTGTGTGTAGTTTCAGTCTCAGCTTTTTTACAAACCTTCGATATGGTACTGAGGTTAAACTTAGGGGTGGCTTGTTGTTATAATGGAAAATGGTGGAAAATGGAGGAAGAGAGGGCAAGAAAAGTGAGAGAAGGGGGGCAAATCAATGGATCAGGGATGTAGATATAGTGCTTTTCCGTTGCTTCCAAACAAATTTAAAAAGAGAGCAGTGACATGGTTTTATCTCATTGGTTCCTCACGGGAAGCTTGGAAAAGCAAGCTTTTCGAGCATTTACATTCGACCAAATAATCGTGCTCCCTCCTTGTTCCCCTCCTGTCCGCTACAAAAGTTTTCGAAATTGTACTCTTCTTGTCTTCAACACTTTTAGATTCAAGCTAGCCACTTATTGTATTCAAGCATACACGATAAGTACACATTCCTAACTTAGTTATGTTTGTGCATATATCTGTGTGTGTGCAGGGGCATAGCTACCTGGTCTCGAGTGCCCTATGGGATTTTAAATTATATATATATATATATATATATATATAGAGAGAGAGAGAGAGAGAGAGAGAGAGAGAGAGATCTTCGGTTGCTCAATACTTTGGTGAGCATTCCATGAGCACTCACGAAAGAGAGCACTTATGACCAAAAATTCCTTTAAATTAAATGTTTTTTTTTTTTTTTTTTTTTTGCTCTTCTACTTTAAAATGATAATGTTATGATAAAAGTTTCCATTTTTCCTCATATCCAGGTGATGCGAATAGCATTCGAGTTGGAACCGGGACTAATATACAAGATAACTCTCTTCTCCATGTAGCAAAATCCAATCTTAGTGGAAAGGTCTTACCAACGATTGTTGGAGATAATGTTACAATAGGTAAGTAACATCAGTTTTCTAAAGTTTGAAGCTCAATTGGAGAAAGCTTCTGAGTGTATTTTAAACTACTTGCTAGTCATACATAAATGTCTTTATTCTTGTAGAAAAATTACTGATATACTTGGATTGATCCAATTTTTTTAGAGAATGCTTGGATTGATCCAATATTTCCAGTCTGAGGCCAATATATTTACTTAGTTAAACAGTGTAGTTCCTATAGGCTTCAAACTGTAAACATCTGGTGTACCACAGATTCATGTTTTTATGCTTCTAAGCTTTCGAGTTTGACAGGTCATAGTGCTGTTTTGCATGGATGCACTGTTGAGGATGAGGCTGTTGTTGGTGTGGGGGCAACCCTGCTTGACGGAGCGGTGGTGGAAAAGAATGGAATGGTTGCTGCTGGTGCCCTCGTGAGGCAAAACACTAGGATCCCATGTGGAGAGGTTGTCATCTAACCTTTCTCTCTTATATCCAACCAAAGAAGCAGATTGCTAATACTTATCTTTACGACTATAACTAGAAAGCTATGAATGTACATGGACATTTAATTTATAGTTTCCCATTTCTACCACACATGCTTTTGATCAATATTTGTCTTTCATATTTCAGTTGAGGTTGAAATAGAAGACTTTCAGTTGAGTTTTTCTGTACAATTTTAAAATTGTAAATTTGAGAATATAATTAAAGATACATGAACTAAATCTGATGATAGTAAGAGGTAAAATAATAAGATATTAGTCTATTTGTTAAAAGTTTTAGAGATTTATATGTATTATTTTTAAATTAGAAATAAACTAAATAAATTCAATATGTTGAATTCGAGTTACAGAAAGTAATTGATCATTATCATGGAGTCATTAACGTCAGCAATTCAACAGATGGTAGCATAGTGGATTGGCATTTTTTTTGGTGTATGACCAAACGTTTGTTTTGAGTTGAGGTGCTTTGGTTGTCCATCTTTCTCAATGCCTATGCAAACAAATACTTGTAAAAACGATGTCTCCAATTGTTACAATTTACTTTCTGACTGAATTTTATTGGCAATATTTACAGGTATGGGGAGGCAATCCAGCTAAGTTCCTGAGGAAGTTAACTGAGGAAGAGATAGCCTTCAATTCCCAGTCAGCAATCAACTATGCCAACCTGGCTCAGGTACATGCTGCAGAGAATGCAAAAGCTTTTGATGAGATTGAATTTGAGAAGGTCTTGAGGAAGAAGTTTGCCTGCCGAGACGAAGACTACGATTCATTGATTGGAGAGGGTTCGTGAAGTCCCGCGGAGCTCGTTCTCCCTGACAATGCCATGCCTGACAAGTCCCCCAAGCCTTCTCATTAGGATTTTCGTGTTGAAATTGTGATGCTGGACTGAGTTTGCTAGTTTCTGCTGTTTTTACTTTCCCAATAATTTGGTGGGTTGAGCTGTCTTTTAATGATGGCCCTGTGTACTTCTTCGACATCTTGTATTTTGTTGGGTTCGCATAGAAAGTTACAAATGTTCCAAAGTGTACCCTATAGTTTCATGATGTGTGCCAGTCCATCTGTTTTGTCAACTGAACTCGATTTCTTCCAGCCAGGTTATTGAGAACAAGATTTGAGTAATGGCAGATCATGAGTAAGGTTATCGGTCCAAAAATCTAGAAGAACGTGCTTCAGACCAGTAGGAACTGTATGGTTATTGAGAATTTGTGTTTGCTTGTATTGAAATAATGGTCCTGTTTTGTGTGTGTTCCGTCAAGTGTTTGTGTTTCGGCGCATGTATAAATTCTGTCCAACTTGATTGTTGTATGTTGTCTGCCGGATCCGTTAGTGGATCCAGAATTTCTATTTGACTTAAGGGGGCATTACTAGAGATGGAGAAGGTTGCAAGGGTTCACAGTATGAGAGAATACTGCTTCTCTCTCTTTTATTTAGTTCTCCCTCCTTCCCTTTCTTAAATTGTCTTTAATATCCCTAGTTCAGACATGCCTTGAAGACAGAATTTTATGTTTTTTTTCCCCCTCTTTTTTTAAGCTAATCCACAGGATCATGTTGTCTACAGTGGGATGTCAAAACCCAATTGATGTAGTGGCCCGGTTTATCTATAAGGCTCGTCTAGTCGAAAAGGTCTACTGGGCCAAGAATATTGCAGCAGTGGCCGTTCCAATAATCAAATCATTGGTGAACCCAGACTAAGAACAATATGATATAGGAAATTTAGAGTTATGCAAACTGGTCTAACCTGGTAATCTTGGAGGTTTTGTTGAAAATGTGATGGATGTGGTTAGCTATTGGTCATGTTTCTCCTCTCTACAGCAATCTCCGGAGCATAGCGTTCTCAATACACATTCACAACTGTTTTTGATGCATATCACTAATGACGACTATCTGACTTTGAAGAAGATGTAAGCTATTGGAAGAAAGGAAAGAGAGGGGGGGGGGGGGGGGGGGGGGGGGGGGGGATTTGCAAAAGCGGTGACTGTCTTTACTTTTGTTAGAGCATCCACAGTCGTTTGCACCATTGTGGATGCTCTTAGAGCATCCACAATCGTTTGCTATATTTGCTGATTTATCATATTTTAAGAAAGTCGATGCTGCAGTCGTTTCTTATTTTGCCATAAAATGGCAAAGTCGCCACAGTTTGTTCTCATAAATGAGAAACGAAATTGCGAAATGAAATTGCGATTCTCAAATTATAGGAGGGCAGAACATGTTATTCTGTCCTTATTTTTTTAAGATTTTTTATTTGGATCAGACGAAACATGTTGTTCCGTCCCTATTTTTTTAAAAATTTTTTAATGGGATCAGACGAAACATGTTGTTTCGTCTGACTTTTTTTTAATTTTATTTTAATGATCAGACGGTACATGTTGTACCGTCTAAAAAGAATTTTTAAAAAAATGGCCGGGCGGGACATGCTATCCCGTCTCATGAGAAAAGTTCTCAAACGGAGACATGTCACGCTTGAGAACTTCCCCCCATTTTTAATTAGTGTTTAGGTCACTATCACACTTAATTAAACACTTAATTAAGGCATTATAGGTTAATTTAATAGTTAATTAGTGTTTAGTGATTATTTAAATATAGTTCAGGTTAATTTAATAGTTAATTAATTTACTAAATAATATTTTAAATATTATACTCAATTTAATTATAAAAAAAAATTATGGGGCGGGACAACATGTTCCGCCTGCTAATTTTTTAAAAAAAAATGCCAAAATATAGCAAACGACCGCTGCAACAATCACGCTCATTTGTTATTTTTATTTATGCTATTTTCTCAAATATGAGAAACACCGCTTTGGATGCTCTTACAACTTATTATAGACCGTATCTTTGACATTATCTAGTAAGTATAAGAAGCATTATATAGTAGCTACAATTAGCAAATTTATTAAATATTTTAACAATGTTGTAGCAACACACTTTTTATATTAATATTTAATATTTTATATTTTAAACAGGACTGTAGTCTGTTTTCATACAAAAGAAGGATGGTGCAAGCAGGGGGAGCTTGAGCTAACAATTTACTTGATAATAATTCTCTTGAGTAATTATTGTCAAATTCTAAAAAACTAATAATTTAGTCTAAAGAGTAATGCTTTAGCCACTACCAATTTCACTACCATTTCCTTCACTACCTTAGGTGGCATACTATTATTGGAGAGTTCCCCCACCTACTCTATCATCCCCTACCTATTGGAGTGTGCCACCTAAGAGCATCTGTAGTCGTTTGCTATATATCGATAATATGGATAATTGGCTAAAAAAACCGCTGCAGTCGTTTGCTATATATCCATATTATCGATAAATCGCTGCAGTAGATTGCTATATTTGAGAATATCCATATATGAGTGACGGCACTTCAAGTGCCGTCCCCCAAAAAAAATTAATATTTTTTCGTCGGACGGCACTTGAAGTGCCGTCCCTTTCAAAAATTAATTAGTTTCCCGAATTAAAAATCGCCAAAACAAATTAAAAATCCGAAAAATCCTTCTTCCTCGGACGGCACTCGGAGTGCCGTCCCACGCCTCCGGTTTTCTCGGACGGCACATGATGTGCCGTCCCATGGGTTTTTAAAATTTTTTTATTTTTTTTTATTGTTTGACGATTATACCCCCAAGTTCTATTCTCAACGGCTATTTTTATGGCCGTTTTGACAATCCAACGGCTATATTTTTCATCTCAAGTAGTTCACAATATTTTCCTATATATACTACTCAATCTCAATCAAATATGAGCATAAAAAATTCTAGTAAATTATTCAGATCTCAATTATCTTCTCTGTGTTGTATTATCTCAAATATCATCTCGGTCTTCAATTGAGTTATTTGCCAATCAAAACAAATGGCAAATGTTAGAAGTGGTGCAAGGGGAAGAGCTTATACTGCTCAGGAGGATCATCTGCTATGCCAGAGTTGGATTAGTATTACTCAAGATCCAGTTACTGGTACCGACCAATCCGGAGCACAGTTTTGGGATCGTATTTATTCTACATTTAAGGTAATATTAGGCTCTCCCACCGACAGAACAGCTGCCTCACTCACTAGTCGGTTTCAAATAATTTCCAAAGAAGTAGCTCTATTTATAGGAAAATTGAGTAATGCAACAAGTCGAGCCGGTAGCGGAACAACAGAGGCAGACAAGGTTTGTATAATAAATGTATTATTTGAAGTCATTATTTGTATAATTTGTTTACCTAATAGCGTTTGAAATATAAATGTGTTCTCAGATTCGCGAAGCGAGAATACAGTATTTGGCATCTTCGGGGAAAGCATTCAAATTTGATGAATGTTATGAGATCCTGAAAAACCAGCCAAAGTTTGCCATACATCAGAATTACACATGTGGGTCTCGATAGGGGTGTTCCTATCTCTAACATGAATACAGCAATTTGTGTACTCGTAAGCCCAATACTGTACAGCATAATTATCGATTATGTTACGAATAGATATATTGAAATAATATCATGACATTTTTGGTCTAAAATTAGTAAATAAAAGGATAAGTATTACCTCAAACACTTGCCACGGCCCATTAAACGATTTCAGTTTGAGCCTGCTACATGAATCCAAAGACAAATACAACAGAGCAAGTGCATGACTACCCCAATCGTATTTGCCAACAGCATTAAGGTCTACAACTGCAGCTAGCCAACCACACCTTATTAATCCAGAACCATTTGTGAAAAGAAATGCACCGAGAAAGAACATAAAGAACGCTCGAGCGATCTTAATCTCTAGAATACTGTCACTTTGAGCTTCTTCAATCAAAGTATTAGTAAAATAATTTTTGAAAAAACCAACCCGTATACCTTGTGATTTCCAATCATCAACCGTTAGTTCTGGAAAGAAGCGTTGCTGAAAACTTCAAAAGAGTACATCTCATCGTCGCATGGAGGCAAGTCGCCGACACCAATAGAAATTCCCGTAAGCATTACCCAATCTAATGGAGTGAAACCCAACTCACCACATGGTAAGTGGAAAGTGTGGGTAGTGTCCCACCATCTCTCTACGAGTGCCTCCACGAGCCGAACCGATGACTTGTTTGTATTGATAGTCATGAAACGGTGCCATCTCGCCCGCTCTACTAGTAGTTGAATTAGTGGAACCCGTGAGCAGAACTGATTGTACATCTTGATCGGTTCCTTCCAATTTCCCCTGAATTTACAGAAACCACCCTCAGGGGTAACAGTAACATATTGACTAATATGTTTCGAATCGTCTGCTACACGATTCCAGTTGGACTGATCGGCATAGTCGACATTTGACATATCCACATCACCCTCAATGCTTGTGCCGGGTTGAGCTGGCACATGTTCTCGCTTTGATTTTAAACGACCAATAAATCTTCGTATGGAAGACATTATTTTCCACTAAATAATAAATTGAGATTGAGAGTTGGGTGAGATAGAATTGAGATTAATATTCTAGATTGCCGAGAGGAGAGGAGAGGAGAGGAGAGGTAGTTATTTTGATAGAGTGAGATAGACAGAGAGTTTTAGTTGGTTTGATAGATAGAGATAGGAAGAGTTTTAGTTGGTTTGGATTGAGAGATAGCCAGATTTTGATATATATATATATATATTAGTAGAAGGGTATTAAGGTAAAAAAAAAACTTTAATAAAGCCTTAAAATGAGGAATGTTTTCCGGAAAAGGTTAAATGGCCAAAAAGAATTGTTCCCCCTGTCGGACGGCACTTCATGTGCCGTCCATCATTTACGACAATTTTTTTTTTTTTTTCCCCTTCTCGGACGACACTTCATGTGCCGTCCCTCCTATAAATAAAAATATTTTTTTATTTCGGCGTTCCAACGGCACTTCAAGTGCCGTCCCACATAATATATGATTTTTTAAATATTTTTTTATTTTCAGACGGCACTTCATATGCCGTCGCTTATTATTATAATATAGAAAGCTAAAATATAGCTTTTAACGACTGCAGCAAAACTGCGATTCCTATTTCTATTTATCCATATATCCATATTTTAATATTCAACGACGACTACAGATGCTCAAAGGTAGTGAAGAAAAATGTAGTGAAATTGGTAGTGGCTGTAGCATTACTCTAGTCTAAAACCCTTTTCTTGCTCCTCCTTCCTTTCTCCTGTCCTCCTCACCCAATATCTCTTTCAGATCTGATTGGAAACCCAGATGCAGCCAAAGAGGAGCTGCGGCACCATCCCCATCCTCTTTCTCCTCTTCATCTTCATCTTCCTCGTCTCCATCCTCATACTCCTCTTCTTCTCCTCTTCCTCATTCCACTTCCAATCCTCAAACCCCCACCAAACCCTCGTCAATCCCCACCACCCCTCCTCATTCTCCCTCACCGTCAAAGTACTCTCCTTCGACCGTCTCCCCTCCCTCCGCCGCTGCCTCCTCTCCCTCTCTTCCGCCCACTACCCCCCCTCCTCTTCCCACCCCATCCATCTTCACATCTTCCTCGACCACCTCCCCAACTCCACCTCCAGCCTCTCCCTCGCCCCCTCTCACTCAATTCTTGATTTCGTTGACTCCTTCCACTGGCCCCACGGCGACAAGCTCGTCCACTATCGCACCGCCAATGCCGGCCTCCAGGCCCAGTGGTTGGAAGCATGGTGGCCCTCATCGGATGATGATTTTGCCTTTGTGGTTGAGGATGATCTCGAGGTTTCGCCCTACTTTTATGATTTCTTGGAGAGGGTGATTCTGAAATATTATTATGACCAGGACAATTATAGTCCGGATGTCTTTGGGGCTTCCTTGCAGAGGCCCAGGTTTGTTGCGGGTACGCTCACTGTTTAGTTTTTCTTTTCTTTCGGGTTGTTTTGGTAGGTTTTGTTGTAACAGACCATGATATGTCCATTTTTCTTATCTGGTAATGACCGAAAACAACAGCAATTTGGGTGCATGCTGCTTGAATAATTTATCTAGCTAAGATTAACCCTTTAGCTTAAAGCATCCATCTAACCCAGGCCAGATGAAACCGAGTAAAATGCACGTTAGGGTATTCCCAAATAGCAAAATTCACCTTTGGATATTTTACAATACAACTTAGTAGACTATTATACCGTGTGCTCGGATAAAATTAGCCATAATGAGATTGGCTTAGTTGCGATAGATGGTAACAATTTTAAGGATGATTTTATGTTGTATTAGAATAGTGACTATAGCAAGGTAAAGCAAATCGACAAAGGGGAGTATATTGTTACTTATTCACAATAATTTAGCTGATATACAAAGTCGAAGAAACTCAAAACTGTTGTGGGAAATTTTGAGCCAAATTTTAGGTAGAATAATTGGGAGGAGGTCAAAAAGAGATCTGAGAGAGGTTAGCCATATAATTTACTTATCTACTAAGACATTTATTGCAAATGTTAGGGAAGATATGTAAAGATCTTCTATGGTCCTTATTAAGCTGAGAAATACTTTTCATAGAACCAAAGGGGGGGTGATATTATAGTGGTATTTTGATAAGGGCTAGGGCCTGTGATTGTTAATGTGATTAAGGATGCTAATAATAAAAGTTAATGATAAAGTTTACTTGTAGTAACTTGCGTCTAACAGCATCAAGCCATTACTCCTAACTTAGTCCTGTGTCCCTACCACCAACTTCAAGTCATCACTTCTTTGCACTAGTTATCCTCCAGGAACTCAATAGGCCTTTACTGGATCATTCTCGCTTTGTATCTTGTTGGACTCCTTGGTATTCCTCGTTTGACAAGTTGTAATTTGATATGTTTAACTCGTGACTTTTGCAATTTTGTAATACAAATGTAGCATATATTTATCTGAAAGTTAAATATGACCATATAATTCTACAGCAATTCTGTATGATTTACTTAGCATGATGATTTGCAATCAGCATGATACTATTATTTAATCTATTGAGTTTGAGATATTGACTTAAGGATTTCGCCAACTATATTTGTAAAATGAATGAAGGAATACATGCAAATTCTTCTTTTCCATTCTCCTGTATAGACTTCTCCTGACTTCAAATAATTTGGAAGCGTGCAAATTGTATCATGTGTTGTTGGATGTGTGTTTCTGTTTACTTATAAACACTACCTGGTATAACCTTTTGAACTTGTTGCTAAATAGGTAAGCATGGAAACAAACTACAGGTGGACGATGAAACACGCCTTTTCTTATACCAGATGGTTGGAACATGGGGTCAGCTTCTTTTCCCAAAGCCATGGAAAGAGTTCCGTTTGTGGTATGATATACACAAAGCTAAAGGCGTAAGACCAATTCTGCAAGGCATGGTAATTTATGCTTTTAAGTTTTAACCTCTAGGAAAAGTTTTTTCAAACTTAATAATTATATCTTTTGTTTTAAGAGATGTTTGCAAGTTTTATTCCATGTTGATTTTGACATTGTGAAGTAGTCAAACAGAAAGCAAGCCTGACTACTTGAGGATTTTGCAGGTTACGACAGGATGGTATAAAAAGATGGGTGAGAGAATATGGACACCCTGGTTTATTAAATTTATCCATCATCGAGGATATTACAATATCTACACAAACTTTTTGCATGAAAGGGCTCTAAGCGTCTCTCACAGGGATGCAGGTGTAAACTATGGTAAAACTGCTGGGCCTGATTCCAAGTTAATAGATGAAAGCTCTATTGATTATAAACTCTGGGACTTTCAGCCTTTAAAAAATCTAAAATGGTATGATTTTTGCTTCTCACAAGTGCTTCCCTGGAGAGTAGTGAAGAGCTACAATGAACTTGGATCTGTTCTTGGTACATTGCAGAGACAAAGAACTGTTTTACTTGTAAGTTTGTACAAAACCACAGAGAAGACTGCCAGAAACTTGATTTGCCAGTTTGATATGCTAGGCATAAAGAACTTCATTTTTGTTGGTGGCAAAACTGAGCTTCTTCATGATCTTTCAAGAAGAGGATATCCTGTGGTTGATTCTGATATTTTCTTCGATAGTATTAAAAGTTCTTACAAATTAACAGGTGAAAAATCTGAAACTGATTTGAAAAAGGAGTTCTTGGTCAAGGGCAATATAATAAAAAAAAGTCTGGAGTTGGGCTACCATTGTTGGATGATGGATGGGAATATATTTCCACATACAAACTTTTTCACTGAACTGCCTGATTCATCTTACACTTACGCTGCTGTAAAAAATCTGGACCTTTTGTTTGTGAAAAGCTCTCCAGCTTCTTTAAAATTTTGGATTGTTTTTGTTTCTAAGATGGTTGCCAGTAAGTCATTACCTTCGGATCAGAATTTTTTTGTGTACTTCGCTGCAAAAGAATTGGATGAAATGGGTAGTGAAAAGGTATGGTGGTTTGATGATTTGAAGTTTGGTGCTGAAATTGGTATGGATAATACTGGCCAGGAGTTAATGAAGGACGATAAGAAGTATGTTTTTTGGTCAAGCGAGGCATCACAGGATTCAGTTCAGAGAGATTTAGAAAAAATGGACATGTGGCTGATTGATGGAGATTCCTCATGTACTGCTGTTGTTTGCAACAAGTAAAATCCTGTTCAACCGAGACTCCAAAATTCAAGAAAATTGTGCGTCTTCCCATTTCTTGTTTATGCTGAAAGGGGAATCTTTTAAATTGTTTCACCATGGGATTGCTGAAGCGTTTAACATCCTCTTAAAGTGGCAGCAATTTTGGATTTTGAAACTGGTATGTCAAAAAATTCATGAATTTTATTTTATTTGTCTTTCCGAGGATAGACTATTGCTTGGAGCAAGAAAAGTTGGGACCAAACCAGATTTTCTTGCATGAACTGAGGAAGGTTGATTGATGTACTACAAGGACACCTGCTACTGGATAATCTGCTTATATTGCTAAATGCAGGTTAATCAGTGTAGAGTACTACAAGGACACCTGCTACTGGATAATCTGCTTATATTGCTAAATGCAGGTTAATCAGTGTAGATTTTCTCACAATATTGTTACTGTTCTAACTAGAAAATATTTGTTCTGTAAGGTTTGATGTTTGTTGCACGTATAGTTTTATAATTATTGTGTTTCTCGCCATAGTTTAAGTTCTTCTGCAAACATCATGGTTGTGGTTGATCGGTTGATGCTTATGTCTACATGTATATGCGTTTTTGCGTCATAGCTCTTGTACAAGAGAATACTTAATCAATTTAGCCTTATTATCAATACAATGGTTAGTCGTTGCTCTGCTTGTTTGGTTTGCAGTTGCAATTTTTCCTCACTTGTCTTTGGTCAATGAGTAATACTCGTTGAGTGTTTTTTTTTCATCCAATAAGATTGTACTGGATGATCCACACTGGATGATCATCCACTGTTTGTCTTGATTATTTTAGCATAAGGTGCATGTGAATACAAGTGGTGTACAGGCTTCTTACAAATGCTTCAGGTGTTTGCAAAACAAATGATTTTTAATAATGTAACAAATTGGACCAGTTGGACTCATGGATAAGAAGCCTCCAAACCAAACACCGTATCATATATCTATCTTATGACATAAAAGACAATAACTATGCAGATTGTACAAGAAGGGGGTGTTTGGATGATCCACACACTGGATGATCATCCATTGTTTGTTTTCTTACAGATGCTTCAGGTGTTTGCAAAACAAATGATTTTTATTATTATTTTTTTATTTATTAATGGAACAAACTGGACCAAACTGGACTAGTTGGAATCACGGATAAGAAGCCTCCAAACCAAACACGTTTTGATCATTTTTGTACGCACGCATATATCTTATGACATAAAAAACAATAACTATGTAGATTGTACAGTAAGTGTATCACTGTGTAACTGCAATTATTACTAGACTAGGGGCCACTTGCTTTGAAACACTATTTTTTACTCATGTCTTTGTTGTCATTTAGAATCGGATCCGTTGAGCTTTAGATGCAGTTTCAGCTCTGAGAGGTAAAAGTCGTGACCATACAATTTATAGCATGCATCTTAAAGTCAGCAAGGAAATTATGGTAATTTTACTGGTCAACCAGATGAAATTGGCTATGCGAAACCCATTTAAGTCATGCCTGCAATCTTGGTTAGGGATTCAACTGTCGCTAAGGCTGTCAATCAAATCCTCACAAACTAGAGATTAATTTATCCTAGGGCAAAAGCCAAAGTACCCCCCCCAACGTTTGGTCCGAGTACAAAATGCCCATACAACGTTTGAAAAAGTACAATAAACCCATTCTTCCGTTAACTTAACCCTTTCCGTTAAGTTATAATTATTAAATTACTTTTTTACCCTTACCCTTTCATATTCAATAGCTTTCTTCCCTTTCTTCATTCTTTTTTTTACCCTTATCCTTTCATATTCAATCAAATAAAATAGTACACATCGGGCTTGCATTTGATACTACAGCTGTGAACAAAAAGAGTTGTTTGAAAGCCATAAGAGAGTAACAGCAAGAAACTTAGCATTTTCTGTTACAATTTATTATATATGGGTAAACAGTAAGAAATAGAGCAACTTCGACCTCCACATCAATAATCATAATCCTCCATTGTATATTTATAATTCAATCTCTCTGACCCATCCCCTTTCTCGTTGTTTTCTACAGTGGAAATCACGCGAATGATACTCAGATTATGTTGAGACTTGAAAAATAACTGGACTACAATTAGCTCCAGGTTGTCTTCATCAACTTAAAATCCGAAAATCAAGTCAGGGTTTGACCTCAAATCTTTGATATGAATCAAATTGGTTTTTCCACTCCCATTCAGGGGTTTGTTGTCCCTGGATCAGGCAAATGCATAATGCTCGAACAAAGAGAACTCAGCTTTGATGGTCGATCAATATTGTCTTTTGAATCTTCTTAGTACTAAGTGTAGTAGGAGAAGTTAATTCTATACCCCAGGATACAATGATGCAGTACACGACATATTTTTAAGTTTTGCAGGTACAGACTGAAAAATATTGATGGTCGATAGGGAACCATGTGAAACATTTATGAAACAAACTTGGTGGTTGACTACAACTTAAAACCTACAAATAAAGGAGTAGACTATGCATGCAAATGGGCTGGGTCGGATTCGACACGCTGTCATTACTCGATCAGACCCGTACCCAACAGCAGACCCGCACCAAACAGGTTGATAGTTTCCCAAACAAACACAACCAGAATTTTTCAAACGTAATTTAATAGTGTAGAACAATAATAATAGTGTAGAACAATTAGATATAAAAGGATAAGGGTAAAAAAGTAATTTAATAATTATAACTTAACGGAAAGGGTTAAGTTAACGGAAAGAATGGGTTTATTGTACTTTTTCAAACGTTGTATGGGCATTTTGTACTCGGGCCAAACGTTGGGGGGGGGTACTTTGGCTTTTTCAAACGTTGTATGGGCATCTTCCTAATATCATGTTTACTCCTAGCCTATAGATACCATTTGGGCGGTTCTAAGATTTCTTGAGATTTATAGAACCTCGTACGAAAAAAGAAATTGGATCTTCTTTACATATTCTATTCCTAATTTTACTTCATTTTAATTTTGCCGTCATATATATATATATGAGAAAAATGAGCCTCATATAGAGTATGAGGAAATTTTCCTCATACAAAGTAATTATACTCACTTGGTGGAGCCACTATGGAAAATCCACTCCGTCCATCATGTTTATCATGCTAATGGATGTATGTGCAGAAAAAATAAAGTGGTTTGGAAGTCATTCACCCATGCATCATGTGATTGAGAAATGAACGATTTCAACAGTAATAGACCCACATGATACATGGATGAATGACCTCCAAACAACTTATTTTTTTCTACACATACATCTATTAGCATGATAAACATGATAGACGGAGTGGATATTCCATAATGGCCCTACCAAGTGACTATAATCACTTTGTATGAGGAAAATTTTCTTATACAAATATGAGGCTCACATTACTCTCTCTCTCTCTCTCTCTCTCTCTCTCTCTCTCTCTATATATATATATATATATATATATATATATATATATATATATATATATATATATATATATATATATATATACGGGCTTAGGGTCGGCCCTGGAATACCTCCATCTCATTACACGCCAAATGCAATCAATCTTACTCTAACTGAACCCAAATTAAATCATGTGTATGACTTGAGTGTCGGAAAGCCTTTTTGCGGTTGTCTTTTAGTAGAACCTGGAGCGAATCCAGCTACACGATCCATATCAACGATGCATGTCTCATCGCTTACACAGTAAATCCAAATCAAAGATTGCTTCACACCAAATCAAGCAGCAACAGGACCAAAATTGTAGAAATTCTCAGCCTCGATCATATCGGAAGCTGAGATCGATCATAACATTTAGCCTGGTTGTCCGGTTTGCAAATTGTATCCCATTGATCCTTGTACAGTACACACACTTTTAATAGAATCATAATCGCTCAAATCCAGTGTTTTGCATTGTTTTCGTGTTTTCCTTCTAACAGGGCATAATAGAACACAGGTGGTGAAAGCTTGATTTATTCTTCAGCCCTGAGGCTTGTTTAAATAAGAGAAATACAATCAATGTCTATCATTGAATCAAGGAGAACCTTAAGGAAAAAGAAAACTAAATGGAAACAGATATTTTTTTTAATAATAGCAAATCTTTCATTAATAGCAAATATTCTCTTGATAGCAAATCTTCACTAATAATGGCTAATAAGAGGAGAGAGAATCAAGGGATTCTCCAACACCCCCCTCAAGTTGGTGCATAGATATCTATCATGCCCAACTTGCTTATCAAATGCTCAGAGACGGGTCTTGCCAAGCTTTTGGTTAAGATATCCGCAGTTTACTGACTAGAGGTCACAAATGGTAGACATATGATTCTATCATGCTGAACCGGGTTTTGGGCTATGCTTATGACAGCTTTACTGTCAGAATATAACTTCAATGGAAGCTTAATTTGCATCTTAAGTTCATCCAAAACTCTTTTAATCCATAGTCCTTCACAAATACCCTGAGCCATAGCTCTAAACTCGGCTTCTGCACTGCTTCTTGCTACAACTCCTTGTTTTTTGCTTCTCCATGTCACAAGATTACCCCATACATAGGTACAATATCCAGAGGTTGATCTTCTGTCTGTGACTGAACCTGCCCAATCTGCATCAGTGAAGATAGACACATTTCTTTCACTAGTCTTCTAAAAAAATAAACCCTTTTCCGGGATTGGCCTTCAAGAATCTAAGTATTCTATAAAATGCCTCAAGATGTTCCTCATAAGGAGAATGCATAAACTGGCTCACCACACTGACTGAGAAGGCAATGTCAGGTCTAGTTTGAGACAAGTAAATTAGCTTACCCACCAACCTCTGGTATCTTCCGGTGTCAATAGGAAAATTACTTCTCCCCAAAGTTTTGCATTAGAATCCATGGGGGTGTCGGCTGGTCGACAATTACTCATTCCTGTTTCTCACAACAGATCGAGAATGTATTTCTACTTTTAAACCACAATTCCTTTCTTTGATCGAGCAACCTCCATACCAAGAAAGTATCTTAAGGACCCTAAGTCCTTGATTTCAAAGTCTGTAGCAAGTCACTCTTTTACTCTTCTCATTTCAACTATATCATCTCTAGTGAGGACAATATCATCTACATAAACAATCAAGGCAGCAAATTTCCCATCAGAGAAGAATTTGGTGAATAAAGTGTGATCAGCTTGTCCTTGAGTGTATCCTTGGTTCTTCATAGACTGAGTAAACCTTTCAAATCAAGCTTTCGGAGATTGCTTTAAGCCATAAAGAGACTTCTTCAACTTGCATACCTTTGATCCGAATTTGTCTTCAAAGCCAGGAGGACTATCCATGTATACTTCTTCTTCTAGATCACCATTGAGGAAGACATTTTTAACATCCAACTGATGTAGAGGCCAATCCAGGTTAGCCGCTAGAGATAAAAGTATTCTGATAGTGTTCAATTTTACAACAGGAGCAAATGTCTCAGAGTAATCTATGCCATAGGTTTGAGTGAAACCCTTAGCCACCAAGCGAGCCTTATACCTTTCAACTGACCCATCTGAATTGTACTTCACAGTAAACACCCACTTACATCCCATGGTCTTCTTACCAACTGGTAGTGTCATGACTCTCCAAGTTTTGTTCTTTTCAAGAGCTTTCATCTCCTTAAATACAACTTTCCTACACTTTGGAACTTCTAGAGCATCATGTACATTCTTTGGAATCTCTACACTAGACAATTGGGAGGTGAAGGCAGAAAAAGAAGAAGACAAGTTTGAATATGATATAAAATCAGACATAGGATATTTAGGGCAAGATTTAACAGGTTTTCTAATAGCTATGAGATCATCTATATCAGGATACCTGATACGACTCTCAGAAACAGAGATAGACTTACATTTTCTTTTCTAGGGGGTTGATTATTCTCCGGTTCAGATTCATGGCAATGTTGAGATGTGGACACATCCCCTTCTTTATGGTTCTTCCTCACAAATACCTTTCATTTCCAAGTCTTGTTTCCTACTTCGAACCTGTTCTCTTTAGATGACCAATCGTTTTGTGGGATTTCAATTAGTTCATCATTATTATCATCTTCAAGATTCTTATTGTTTTTTTCATGAGAAAGTGTAGGCTTGAATTCATCGAGATCCTTACTCATAGCAGAAGTAGGTTCAGATAATGAATCATGGCCATTTTCTGTTGGTGCAGAAGTACAAGTCTTAGAATTTTGTGATATAGACAAGGGAAAGTTATTAAAAAACCTTATGTTCTCAGTTCGAAACGAGTCTTCCTTTAAGTTCCCTCCCTGAAGATGAGTATCATCAAAAAAATGTTTGTTTTCAAAGAATGTGACATCCATAGTGACAAACATTTTCTTGTTTTTGGATCAAAATATTTATATCCCTTCTGGGTTGGAGAGTACCCTAAAAAAACACATTTTATAGCACGAGGTTCGAGTTTGCCAATATTCTTATGATCATGAACAAATACTGTGCAACCAAATTTTTTTAATGTCAAATCAGTTGAAACACGAGTAACACGAAAACATTCTTTTAAAATATGAATTGGAGTTTGAAAATTGAGAACTTTGGAGGGCATTCTGTTAATTAAATACGCAGCAGTTAAAATTGCTTCACACCACAAATAATTTGGTACTTTATTTGAGAAAAGTAAAGCTCTAGACGCTTCCAATAAGTGTCTATTTTTCTTTCTGCAACTCTATTTTGTTGGGGAGTATTAGGACATGAATTTGATGCACAAT